>CM053600.1:197710614-197765520 GCA_028646575.1 Pseudocheirus occidentalis
GCTAGAGGCGGAGGGTGGAGGGTGGAGGTGCTGTCGTCGCGGTCTAGCTGGCAGCAAGCAAGGCAAAAGCAGAGGCTGCTCTAGAAGCGGTCCAAGCAGCAGAGACGTCAGGAAAGGCACTTCTTAGTACCAACCTGTAGAAAAAAGAGATAGGTTACCATTTACCAAGTAGCACTTCACTGATGTCCCACAGTCTCACCACCTTGCCGTGTGACCCTAGACTAGCCACCATTCGGGTCTGTCTCCTCCTTCCACGCAGAATACTTACGGTGCAGCCCATTGCAGCCAGCCATCGTAGATTTATTAAAAAAGGGGTCGCTTCCCTTTGCGAAGCAATGCATGATAGGGGAGAACCAATCACAGATAGGGTTGCAGCAATATTCTGGGCAGAAAGCCAATAGTGTGGGTTGTCTTATGAAAGGTCGCGTCTGTCAGACGTTCATTACTATGCTCTAAGCACAGAAAATGTCCATCAGATGGGACTTATTCCACGGCAAGAGGACGAGCATGTGGGTTTTGAATTTACCCAACATGCAGTTAGTGGATTAAACCATGTTAGTTTTCAAAACAGCTCCCACATAAGCACACCAGCGACTGGAAATCACGGCGGCAAAGGCAAGCTTTCAGCCCGCAGCTCACTTTCCAGATGCCTTCCCTCTCCTCAGCTCTGCTCTGCTCTGCTGGGCTCTGGGCAGGCTCCCGGGAGCCAGCCTGCTGTACTGACACGTGAATCTGAGAGGGAAGGGGGTGTTTACCAATGGTACATTCTCCCAACCTATCCAATTCACTTCCTTCCAAACCATAAGTGAGACGTCCAGCCGTCCTCCCCGCAGCTCTCGGCTATATTGTAAAACTCTTCCATTCAGCCCGCAGACACTTTGTCAATATATATCACAGGCAGGCCAAAGAGGAACAAAGGCACCCTTTATGCCAGCATTTTTTCGAGCAAAAGCTGAGGTCATGTGGGGAAAAGGAGAATTGCAGTGTTGTCAGGACGTCTGGCAAAACATAAGTCATCCTCAAGGGAGAAAGCGATTCCATCACAGAAGCATCAAATATTAAGGAGGGGATCTGATTTGGACGACATGATGTACCTCCGAGGGAGACTTCTGAATAAGGGGCTGGATGCTGCCGGCCGCTGCCAATTATTAACTCGGCAGCTTTGGGGTGCTCATAATGATTTCATTGCCCTGATAACAGGTAAATCATCAATTGCTCTCCTGAAACCCACTCTCTGTGAATAGGCATGTGGTTTGTTTATTTTTCTATTTTGTTTTTGCTACTTAAATAATCACAGAATCTTAGAGCTAAAAAAATTCCACGACTATCTGGTTCAACCTAGATCTAAACAAGATCCCTTTTAATCAAGCCAACAAAAGCACTCATTAAGTGCCTTTTGTGTGCCAGGTACTTTGCCCAGCCCTTACCCTCTAGATAGTCTCCACAAGGGATCATCCAACCTTGTTTTTTAGAGGAAAAAACAAACAGTTCCTCTCCAATCGGCTAATGACATTTTGGGCTAGCGCTGCGGATAGCATGCTTTCTTCACGTTAGCCCATTCCATTTTGGGATAACTTTAGCAGCCAGGAAGTGTCCCTTATCTTGAACCTGAAATGACATCTCGGCTACTTTGGAACTTTGCTCGTGAAATGAACAAAACTGTAATTCTGAAAATTGAGTAGACCATCATGACCTTCAACAGATATATATCACCGGTTCCTTTGGCAACATTTCTATCAGCAAATTCTTATCTAGTATATGCTACGCAGCTCAAGGCCCTGGGCTAATATGAGAAGGAAACAAGAAATACTTCTGGTATTTATGGACTTTCAAATTACAAATAGGTTAGGAACCACAGCTAAGTATGATATAAGGGAAAAGTGAAAATTGTAAAGAGTGGGAAAAAATGTTAACACTCAGAAAATTGGCTATAAAGAATGTATAGAGGAAAAGAAATGTTTGGAATCTATTTTGTGACTTTTACCACACTGGTGGCAAGATGATCCATTTTGCTGATCACAGCAACCTTCAAAACCATCAACTTAATTATATTTTGTATGTGGAGAGAACACTATAACCTCTTAAATGACAGATCTCTGAAGCAGAGAATTATTCATGATAATAATGACTTTATTTCATGGTTTGCTTGTTTGTTTGTTTGTTTGGGGTGGTTGGATGTGTTTGTTTGTTTGTTTTGCCAAAGGATCCATCACACTGAGAACACATAGCCTTCTCCTTGGTATCTCTCAGACCTTTCTCATCCTTCAAAGCTCAGCTTTAAGGCTTGGACAGATGAGCCACTTGTATCTGAAATCTACCATTTGTCACCTGTGACACTACTTTTGCAACAAACTTTCGAAGTCTGCTGCAAAGGATGGAGCTAAGCTTCATGAATGCATTGGATCTGGTCCCATCCTAGCCTATTCTCACCCCCTCTCAATCCTCAGGAAAACTTAGGTGACCAGATTCCTTTTTTTCCAGTAAAGATATCCTTGAGGTACGGTCACCTCATCCATCCAAATGAGCTCTCTCTCAACCACTGAAACTATTCCAAAGCATTTAATATAGAGATGATTCCCCCCCACACTCCTTACATAGTATTATATTTAGAAGTGTTCTTTCTACTTATATGTGTCCTTCCCCCAAGAAAACGTAAACCACTTGAGAAGGGCTATGTCATTTAGAAAGAAAAAAAAAACCCTTCGTATATTCAACCAATCAATTAATCAACAATCATTTATCACAAGCTTATGTAGCAGGCAGTGTGCTAAACAATTGCCTTAGGAACATGTTAAATTGTTTGAATGACTTGAATGATTTCGTAAAATACAGTCAAATGCCAACCTAAACAAGCTCACTATTGTATCGATTGGGAACCATCATGGGGGCCAAGTTGTATTTCCGAAACAAAAAGAATTGACAAAGAAAGATTTTGGTAGAAGGGGCCATGAGGCAAATGTCAGGCCTGTTCCCAAACACCACAACTATTTAAAAAACTCTGCAATATATTTATTTATGTGACTGGAATAGCAGATCCAAAGAAGGTGCGTTCGTTATTTAGACTTCAATAATATGCCAGGCTTTTGAAGGCAGACATTCTACAAGCCTGGTTCTGCATGGAACAACTGCAAAGTGACTGAGATGTTGTGAGTAAATCAATATAATTCACCGAAGGAAAACCCTTAATAAATGATATGAAAATGGAATGACCATAGAAGAAAGTCTACAGAATTATGTGTGGGGGCACATATATGACTGGATGACTTGGGGAACTGGCAGGTTAAGTGATTTCTCCGCAGTCATGTAGCCAGGCTATGTCAGAAGGAAGACTAGAACTTTTCTGATAGGAAAGTCAAGCCTTTATGGACTCTGCCCTGTGGCTTCTATAATTGGGTTCTAAACAGATCAAAGTCAGCTGCCTGTAATCCCACTTGGCTACTAAGGGGCCAACAGCAGTACTTTTGCCATAACCTTCAAAGACAACTGAAAGGGATGGGTCACAACTTCATAACCACATTGGCTGAGTTTGTGCTGGCAAGAAACATCTCTGTCGCTCTCTGTCTCTGTCTCTCTGTCTCTCGTCTCTCTCTGACTCTCAGTTTCTGTCTCTGTGTCTCTCTTCCTTTCTGTCTGTCTCTGTCTGTCTGTCTGTCTCTATCTCTCCCTGTCTCTCTTTCTGTCTCTCTCCCTCTCTCTCTCTTTTTCTCTCTCTGTCTCTCTGTTTCTTTCTCTGTGGCTCTCTCTGTCTCTGTCTCTCTGTCTCTTGTATCTCTCTAATTCTCAGTCTCTGTCTCTGTGTCTCTCTTCCTTTCTGTTTCTCTCTGTCTCTGTCTGTCTGTCTCTATCTCTCCCTGTCTCTCTGTCTCTCTCCCTCTCTCTCTCTCTTTTTCTCTCTCTGTCTCTCTGTTTCTTTCTCTGTGGCTCTCTCTCTCTGTCTCTGTCTGTCTATCTGTCTGTCTCTATCTCTCCCTGCCTCTCTTTCTGTCTCTCACCCTCTCTCTCTCTTTTTCTCTCTCTCTCTCTCTCTGTCTCTATCTCTCAGTCTCATCACTTAGAATCAGAAGAGACCTATACGCTCCTTTAATAAAGCCGCTCTTTTTCCAGAATCCAGCTCAGAGACAATAACTAACCCACCAAATTGGAAATTACCCCATTTCCACATAATTATTCTGAACACTTATCAGCATGAACAGAGATGGCAATATAAATGTCAAAGGGGGGACACACACTCCCTCCCGTGCCTGCTGTGTCCCTGGCACTGGGCTGAGTGACTCACAAATGTTGTTTTGGGTGATTGCACAACTCTACAAAGTAGGTGCCATTATTATTCCCACTTTACAGTCAAGGAAACTGGGACAAACAGAAGTTAAGGGACTTACCCAGGGTCACAGCTAGTAAATATCTGAGGATGGCTCTGAACCAAGATCTTTTCAACTCCAGCCCTGGAGCTCTGTCTCTTGCACCACCCTGAAAACTAAAGGTCATGGGGTCTGGCTCTGATCTTACTGACCTTATGCCTGCTCTACTTAGCTGATTTTTACCATAGGTCTGATACTAAATTATTTATATATGATTTACCTCCTCTTTCAAAGGCCAAAACAATTCTTGATGCTTTTAATTGTGGCTAATCAGGGTTCCAGTTAACTGAAATTTGACAGTACATGTATAGCCCAGAAATGTCATTAACTGTTTCCATGAAAACATGGAGTTTGCTCAAATCAAATATGAAGCATGTAGTCCAATAGGAATAATGTTATAAATTCAAAACCCATTTCTAAGATGCCAAAATTTAGACTATCAAATTTAACATAGGGGAGAAATGAGAGATGAAATACTTTTTTTTTTTACTTCCTTTGAAAAAGTCTTGCTTTTCCAGGGGCTGCTGAGGGGGACATAAAAAGAGGGAAAACTCCCCTGGGTCAACTCCAAAACTATTTTCTGATTAGTTGACCTTGCTGCTCTCCACCAATCAGAGGGCAGAGAAATTCTTGAAGATCAAGGTGAAAAGATACTAATCAGAGAGAATATCAGTTTCCTGGGAGTTTGATCACGATAAATTAACAATTTTTAATCAAACACAGATTTAGTCAATATTAGATGACTCATGCCTATAATTCAATCAACTGTGCCATCAATTCAAGTCAGCCATTTAAATGTCAAAAAAGTAAGAACAAGGCTACACACACACACACACACACGCACACACACGCACGCACTTTTTTTCTATACCCACACAATCTAGGTATATTGATGCATTCATTGTACAGGCTATAGAAATATTCGCAAGAAATGCTTTGACTAAAGAAATGCATTGTTTTTAAAGGAGTGATTGAATTCATTTCATCCTCTGTTTCAGAAATATTCACTAGTTGTGTTTTTTAAATAACAGCTGGGGCAAATCCTTGTGCACATCAAAATGTACCTTGATAAACGATTTCTGTTCTAGAACTGAAGTCCAACCCCAATACTTTAGTACAACATGGACTTGTCCCTAGATTTTTCAAAAGCAATGTTTATAGGGAACCTGCTTCAGCAAGGCCTATAGCCTGACAACAAACTGTGTGTCCAGCATTTAAGGACCAGCCTAGTTAAATTCAGAGGGGTCGACCCTGGAAACACGGATACCATGTGATGCCCCTCTTTTTGTGGAGATGGGAAGGAAACACAAAAGATCATGAAGAATAAGACATAAAAGTATGGGAGAATATGGCATTGTTTGACAGTTTTATATTGAACAATACCAGCTCTATGAATATTTTTAAAATTCCATCGCCACCCCTAGATAAGGCTCTTTTTAACCTCTTCTCCACTTGGGAGAAATCAGCCGTTGAATTCCACACACACTGAAAGTATAGGGTGTCACAATTGGTCCAATGCCATATTTTATAAGAAACCATCACCAATGGATTTGAAAGAAACCTCTGGCACAGGGATCAATAATCACTTTATTCCTGAGTAGCAACAGGAGCTAATTAATGACTATGGATGCCAGTGACCAGTCTCAAGTATTAATGAGGGAAAGGAGGGGAAAGAAGAAGCAGACGGAGAAATATGAAAGAGCAAGGAGAGAGATGGGGGAGAAAGAAGGTTGGCATGGTAAGCTAGAGAAAAGATAAGGGTGAGTATGGCGAAAGATAACCAGCTACTATCTGCCATGCCACTGGGTGAGGCAGGGCTGGAGGATGCCCTCCTGTTCCAACTAGATAATCCGATAAACCACTAAGATAAGCTTGTAAAGTAGTAAAACCACCCCACTTTGCAAGGTATGATAAGTGCCATGAGTGAAGTGAAATTTCTTGACAACATAAAAAGCAAGAAATAACAATTTTCTCTCTTAAGATGCAATATGACAGTGTAGCTATTTGGGAATTCGTCCTGGATACAATTCGACTCAACCAATGTTTATTGAGCACCTCCTGTGAGCCAGGCCACGTGGCGATCCTTCAGGGCCAATACAAGACATTCCCCGGAAGAGTGCTGGATTGGGTCCCGCCATACTTGGGTACGGATCCTATTTAATGTCTCCTTGTGAGCTCGAGTTCTCCAGTCTTTGTGTTTTTGTTAATGTCGTTGCCTAAAACAAACTCCCTTCACAGAACTCTGCCTTCTCCAAATTATTTTGCATTCATTCTGTAGTGGATAGAGAGAAGGGAAACCCAGGGTTCAGATGCAACCTCTGACCTGCTGCCAGGGACACCCTGAGTAAGCTCCAGACTTCTCAGTCCCCTGCAAAAAAAGAAGCTGCCTCACTTTTATAGGTGGAGTTCCTTCTACCTCTGAAATCATGGATCCAGTCTCTTTCCTTTTCCTACCATTCTCCTTTCCTTGATATCATTGCCCATTTTCTCCTTTTTTTCCTCCATTTTCAGAGCAAAAGACACCTCCATTTTTGGCACAAGCTAATTCATCTGTCTACACGCAACACCTCTTTCCCAGCACTTCCAGAACCTTGCTCAGACGTGATTCTGTACAAGGTTCGTTCCATTTCCACTGTCTCTTGTCCATCTGATTAGAGACATGCTCAAATCTTGCCAGCCCCTTTCTTAACCAAACCTTTTTTGTTACACCTCTACTCCACTAAGATGCTATCCCATTTCCCTTCTCCCCCATGAAGACAAACCTTAACCCTAGGCCTTCTCTCCCCTATTCCCAGCACCTCCACTATCTTGTTAGCCAAATTCTCCTCCACATCCCTAGGTCACTTCCTTTCTCTGAAACGTGAATTCCTAGTGAGGAGAGGAAAACAATAGGTCAGATGATTTCTGTGTCCCCTTCTCACATACAATGAAAGGCACCAAGTGCCATAGTGGGAAATGAGACATCTAGGCAACTGAGCTATAATGTAATATAGGTTGGACTGTGAAAGTACCGAAGAAAGATCAAAAATACTCAAATTTGAGGAAAAACAAGAGGTCAAAGGAAAGAGTGATCACCCTCCTGGGAGAATTTTCAGGGTATTCTCCATAACTATAAGAAGGCAATGCACAAGTACCAGGCTTCAGATCATTGACCAGGGAGCAGAACTGATTTCTGTGCTATTTCTCTTCTCATTCTACTGTCATCCCATTGTTCACTGAAGTATACTGGCCTCGAGATGGCAGGTTACACCTTGTAATTAGGCAGCCGCTCACACAGCAAAATGACTTGGAGAAAGCAGAATGAAAGCCCACTCCCTTCCCTGAAATCAAAACAAACAAACCCACCTCTACTGAAATGGCCACATGGAAATTCAACTTGTCAAAGGGATAAGAAGAGTGCCTGACGTGCCAACTTGGTCTGCTTTCTGATTTGGCCTGAGGGTGACTCTGCAATTTAGCAAAGTCTGAGCCAGAGACTACCAACTCATGAACCTCTTTGCGTTAGTAAACTAGGTATTAATGGAGGCTCTAGAGACTCCCCACCACCCAAGACTAATGTCTCATTTAGTGCCCTGAAGCAATGATTCCCTAATTGAGAAGAGAACCCAGGTCCATAAAGGTTCGCTGTAGCTTTCAGAAGTACTCAGCTCACTATCAGTTTGCAGAAAAACACAGGTCATTATTTAATCATTAACTTGCTAGCATGTTACTCTGGCATGGCTCAGGATTGAAAGCACTAGAAGATCAATTGAGATGGTAATAAGCCCTTGGTGGTCCTGCACTTTTACGGATGGGTTTATAGATGGATTTCAGAGCGTTCACAGAGTTGGAAAGGGTAAAAACTACATCTTGATGTCAATGGAATGGGTTTCCTTTGTCATTCACTATATCACAGATTTTATTCATCTAGACACATCTCAACTAAAGACAACAACCACAAAAGCAAAGAGCTGGATTTCTGAGAATTCACCAATCTCCATATTCTTACGCTCATAAAAACTTTTTATGAGAATGGGCTTCATCATCACCACTGTGTTGTGGGAAATCTCATCAAACCTCTAAGCCCCTGCTCAGAAATACACATTCAAGTAGCTAAAGAAAATGTTCTATTTCATTAAGAAGTTAGAAAAATAAAGATAGAATTTTTTCCCCATCCTAGTTCCTGGGCTCCTTAAGGATTCCAGGGTAAGAATCTCTGGCCTACTGTATCCCAAAGAGGTCAAAGAAAAAGGAAAAATATCTATTCGTAATATATATGTATATGTGTATGTACATATATGTATGTACATATATGTGTGTATGCATACATATATACACATACACATATACACACACACACACTTATATAATAGCAACCATTTGACGGTGGTAAAGAATGGGAAATTGAAAGTCTGACCATCGATTAAGGAATGATTAAACAAGTTGCGGTATATGATTGTGATTGAATACTGTTGTTCTATAAGAAATGACCAGCAGAATAATGACAGAAAAACCTGGAAAGAAAATCTATGAATTCCTGCAAGGTGAAGTGAGCAGAACCAGGAGAAGATCGTGCACAATAACAGCCATGCTGTAAGGATAACCAGCTCCTGAAGACTTAACTACTCTAATTTATACAATGATTCAAGACATTTCTCAACGACCAATTATGAAAAAAGGCACCTACCTCGAGAGAGAGAGAACTGATGAACTCTGAATGCTGATAGAAGCAATTTTTCTTAACTTTCTTCTTTTATTTATTTGTTTTATTTTGTGTTTTCATTGGCAAGATGACTATATGGAAAAATGTTGGCATGACTTCACAGGTATACCAGATATCAAATTGCTTGCCTTCTCCAGGAGGGGAAAAAGAATTTGAACTCAAAATATTTGAAAATGATTGCTAAAAATTGTTACATATAATAGGAAAATAGTTAGCCAAATAAATAAAAATCTATTTTTTAAAATCTCTGATATAGCCCAAATTCCACATTCTACAGATTTGGAAACTGAGGTCTATTGAACAGCTTGGTCAAAACTTGGAGTCAAATGATAGGGAGGAAAGTGTCATTACATTCCATTTGACACAGAGAAATTGAGGCCAACAACAATTAAGTAATTTACCCAAGGACACACAGATAACTGGATTTGACCTCTGGACTTCCGGGCTCCAGGTACAGTGGTTTCCAGCTTCTATTCACTCTACCGCCCACACCATACTACAAATAACATATTGGGAATTTGATAATGATCTATGGACTGGGAGTATTTCATGAGACAGCCTCATAGAAGACCCCTAAATGCCACGAAGAAGAAAATGTTGATGGCAAGATAAAATGGGCAGTATAGACAGCATTACAGTAGACCATTCTCCAAATCTTGCTTTGACAATTTGATAGACCATCTATAGACCAATAAACCTCATTCTAGCTAGAGCAATGAAGAGGTGTTGGTTGTGGAATACTACATATTCCTGACCAAGAATTGTTGGCACAAATATCCATGTTGTTTAGCTAGTCACTGGCTGACAACTGGCGAGACAGCTAAGTGGTGCAATGGAGAGAGCCCAGGACCTGCAGTCAGGAAGACCTGAGTTCAAGTCCAGCCTTTGACAAATGGTGAGCCTTGGCTCACTTAACCTCTCTTTGCCTCAGTCTTGGAATATGTTAGTATCAATAAATTAATAAGTATTGATTAGGAAACCTCTATGCTCCAGGACTGTACTAAACCCTGAGAGTCCAAATGCAGAAAAGCAAATAAGCCCTAATCACAGAGAGCTGACATTGTAGTGGGAAAGACACCAAGGATATACTGAAATACAGGCAGGAAAAAAAATCAAAAGAGCAAGGAGAAAAAAAAATACAAAGTAGTTCATTCCAAAGTAGTTTGTGAGGGGTGCTAGCATTTGCAGAGATCAAGAAAGGCTTCATGTAGACCAGAGGTTCTTAACCTTGGACCCCAGAGCTTTTATTTAAAAATTGATAACTGTATTTAATACAATTGGCATCTTTTGTAACCCTTTGTATTTTATTTCATGCATTAAAAATATTATTCTGCTAAGACACCATTGGACAGCTAAAGGGGTCCATTACATAAGAATTTCTTAGGCTACATCTTGAAGGCAGAGAAGGATTCTCCAAGGTAGAGGTAAGGAGGGAAAACATTACAACCATGGTGGGGATGACCACTGCAAAGATACAGAGATGGGGGGTGGAGTACCTAGTGGGAAGAACAGAGAGGCCACTGGACCTGAACTTCAGTGTGCTGAGGAAATAGTAATAGCATATATTTGGAAGGAACGACGGAGGAAAACAACTGAAGACAGCTTGATGTTATCTTAGAGGCAATGAGAAGCCAACAGAGAGGAGGAGTCTCCAAACTAGTGGGCTGACAACATTTGGGTCACAGGACCCCTTTATACTCTTAAAATTTGCTAAGGGCCCCAAAGAGTTTTTGTGTCTATGGAATGTTTCAAATAATATTTACTTTATTTGAAATTAAAGTGGATCAAATTTAAAATATTCATTCATGAATATATTTAAGATACTAATAAACCCACTATATGTTAACATAAATGTTTTAATGAAAAAATATATTTTCTTAAAAAATGAGTGAGAATAGTGTCATTGTTTTGAATATTTTACAATGTCTCTAAAAGAAGGGAACATTTGTATTTATCAGCTGTGTCAAAAACAGGCCATTTGAAAAGGATGGGATTCTATTTTTTTCAATGGATAAGTGTAGTTTTCAGTTTTTGAAATTTGCCAAATCAGGCTACTGGAGCTGTAGCAATTTACTGTCTAAGTTGGTAGTCTGCTAATGGCATATGGAAGAAAAAGAGCTGAGTAGCTAACGTACAAGGCATCAGACATAACAAACTCAACAGATGCCCCATAATACTTGATTTCTCCTCATTTTTCTGAGTTACCAAACCCAAACATCCACCCCACCCCCTAGCTGCCAACCTACTGGTGATGAATTGATTCATACTGAACTAGTCTTGTTATTAGGAAGCAGACACAGAATGTCCTCATCCCTGATGCTTTTCCAGCTGAATAGGAACTGTCAGACCTGGAGCTCAGCGTGGATAATTAATGATGATGTGATGGTAACTAGCATTTATATGATGCCTTAAGGTTTGTATAGCATTTTACCAGTTATCTCATTTGGTCCACTCAACCATCCTGTAAAGTAACAATATTATCATCCTAATTTCACAAATGATGAAATGGGGGTACAGAAATCCAAGCTACTCATCCAGAATGACAAAGCTACTGAGTATCTGAAACAGGATTCAAACTCAGGTCTTCCCTCCCAGACTTGGCCAGTCTCCTGCCTGCCTCTCCCTTCACTTCTTCACAGTAAGAGCCTTTCATTATTCAGGGTGACCTCTCCATCACAATAAAAGTCCTGAGTTCCTAATCTTACAACATCAAAACAGGCCTACTACTCTTCAGAAATATGGTCACAGATCTCAACTGATTATTTGCTTGTTTGCCTCTTTCCTACTTTGTATCTCTCAGAGGCCAGATCTCCATCAGAGAATAATTCAGTCAATATCCGATAGAACTGAAATGTCTTAGTCCATAGATGACCAGACTGTTTTTGCTCTAATTGTCCATCAGAGGAGAAGAGCCTGATTTAATACTTAGCTTATCCACTGAATTACTGGATTTTTTCTGCTTTCTGTCAATCAACTGATTATTTGTACTCTCTCCAGTTAGGGTCACTAACATTTTAGAAAGTTACAGCAGCAGGTCATCATAGAGGAGACAATTATACAGAGGTTGGATAGACAGGCTGGTTATTACATACTCAAGTTCTGAAGGGTAGAAAAAAGTAATCATGGGGTCGTGACAATTTGCAGAGAGAAAAGAAAATTGATACAATGGGAACTGAGGTTTGGGATAATATTGTGCTAATTTAAAGAGTCCTGGGGAAAACATGGTACCCAGAACAAGGGAGTCACCAGTCCCCACAGTATTATGGTTAGAGAATCTTGCTCACTTTGGGGTTTCACATCTTCAGAGGGATGTTGAAAGACTAGATAAGATCCAAAGGAAGGCCAATAAAATGTGGTTACGAAAGTATAACATGAAGAATTGATTAAGGATTGAGTTGGAAACGTGCTGTATTTGAAGTCTAAAGACCCCGTAGCCCTGACAAACGACCCTGAGCAAATTTCCTCATCTTTAAAATGAAAGAGATTGACTCAATGTCCCATTGTAAAAGACCTACAATTTCTTAACCTGAATGGCATAATAAATTGGTAAATTATTACCTCTCTGGAAAGTGGGGGCATGAGAAGAGAGAAAAAAAAGAACAAGAATAGAATAATTCAGCATCATTTTATTTTAATACTGGTACTATTTGACAGAACTAATTGTTTAAGAATTTCTGACTTTAATCCTTGCCAAAAGATGTTTTTAAAATAACATGGGCAACTCAATTATGCAATTGTGTCAGACCAAGGTTTTGAAGGCAGATCTTCCTGAATCTGACTCAAGATTTCAATTCCCCAATTTCCTACTGGCTGTTCCACAGCCCTAAAATATGCTCCCTCTTTACTACTCTCCCAGAGAGTAGTAAATGCTCCTCTCATTCTTTAAGAAACAGGGCACACATCACCTTCTATATGTGAAGCCTTTCCTGCACTTCCCTCTCAGTGATCTGGTTCCATCCCTCTCTAAAAACTCATGTTCAATTCTCTTGACTGATTACCTTTATAAGGATTCTGTGTGAGTACCTGATGTCTCTTGAGAGAATATAAACTCTCTGAGGTCAAGGGAAGTTTTCATTCTTGTCTTTGTATACTCAAACCTGGCCCACAGTAGGAACTTAATAAATGGAGGACTAGAACTATAAATATGCTTGCTCCATTTCTGCATTTGAATGATTTCAAATTCACTTATCACCACGTGAAAGGTCCCAACAGCCATAGGCCAAATGATACCATAAATATAAGGACCAAGGTTTGGTTAAAAACCCACTCCTATGTGGTGACCACATCATCAGAATTACAGTTGGACTAGGATGAAGAACCCCTAAAATATGCCACATTAAACATTAATTGCTATGAGAGAAGTAGTGTAGGAAGTCCATATTTCTCATTAAATAGAATAAGAATGAAAATAAAGACTCTGAAAAATCCAATAAAGAGAGCCAATTAATTATTAAGGAGCCCTGTCACTACTTGACTGTACCCTAAACACAATGGGCTAGTGGGCTTTCACGCCCCGTACACCTCAGGGGACAGCCTTCAGTATGAACTGATAACTTCAGGGGAGAAGTTAGGAAAGCAATGTTTTTGTTTCATTGGATGCACCACTAAATGCAGTGTTGTTACAAGCTTCTATCCACTGTGTCTTTGGCAATTGTAGAGAACCTTAGATCATGGCCGAAAGTGAGACATCGACTCATTCTCTTCTATTTTTGGCTCCCTACTCAGCAATGACTATATTCTGATTGACTCTCACTGGACATTGTTATCATCAACCTGGAAAGCAGTACTGTACAGTCACAATCCCCAAAGATCTATCTCTCTTTGGGGGAAGAGCCAATAAATCAAAATCATTCCTTATAAGCTAAGACCCATGGAAATAAAATCAACATGTATTTACTATGTACTTATTATGTGATGATCTTATCCTAAAGTTGTCAAAATTAGCACATTCATTTTTAAGTAATGTAATTAGGTATCAAGGAATACAGAGGGCAAATTTAATAATGTTACCATATAGAATAATTTCATGAAACTTTTCAAGTAATAGGTGAAATTTCTGTTGTATTTTTTGACTTATGAATACTTCAAAAAGCCTATAATTACATTTGTGTGGGAATTCCCTGTACCAATGCTGACCTCAATACAGATATAATGAATTACTGTAGGGAAGAAAGGAAGGAGGGAAGGAAGGAGAGAAGGAAGGAATGATGAAAGGAAGGAAAGAAGGAAGAAAGGAAGGAGAGAAGGAAGGAAGGAAACAGGAAGAGGGAGAGAAGGGGAGAGGAGAAGAGGGGAGGGAGGAGAGAAGAGGAGAAGGGAGGAAGGGGACGAAAGTAAAAGAAGGGAGAGGAAGGGAAACGGAGAGGGAGAGGGAGAGGAGGATATGTTAATCTACTCTTTGAGTCTACCACTCTGTCTAGAGATGGGAAGTGTCATGAGTTCTCACTAACTATACCAAGCAGTTTCCAAGTCTTTCAGAGTAAATTGCCTTTATGATATTGTCATTGTATGAATTATTCTCCTGGTTCTGCTCACTTCATTTTCCATCAGTTCATACAAGTCTTCCCATATTTGTTTAATGTCATCCTATTCATCTTGTCTTAAAGTACAACAGTATTCCATCACCTTTCATACATAAGAGTTATGCCTAGCTCACAGAGGTTGAATGACTTGCCCATGGCCGCAACATTTGTACAAATCACAGAGAAGCAAATTATGAACTCAGGTCTTCTGATTCTCATACCAACCTTTTATTTGGAGCGCCATAGTGCCTCTCTTCCAGTTATAAGATAATACAGAAGTCTCAAAGAATGCAAAACTTGAATTCACAAAGGATTTATTTCAGTGGCTTATAAAGAACATGGAATCATCTTAAGATAGTTGTCAATATGTACATGGCCTACGAACTTAATAACTATTTTTAATGACTACTCCAAAAAAAACTACTCCAAAGACGCTGTGCATTAGTTGCTTTCATCACTTTGTCATTGTTTCTTCAACCCTCAAATTATGTCTTTTTCTTTACAAACATGAGTACACATTGGTCCTAAAGATGAATTGCCATTGCCCACCACGGGAATGGACAAATATCATCAAATATGGTTGTGTAGCTGTGACCTTCCTATAAATAAACTTGAACCACTGTCCCTCGTATGCCAATATTTTTACAAACATTCCTCTAAGTTAGTTTTCCAGTAAGCAGCCAGCCATCACAAACTTTGGGAAAAATGAATCTGCTGTTCAGATGACCTTGAAATATACGTTAATTCTGATGCAATAAAAGCATTTTTTTAAGCCTTTATATTTTGGAAACTCCTGAAAAAATCAAGCATTTGGAGTTTGAAGACACAGAAAACTGTAACGGACAGTTTCCTGTTCTTACTAATAACAATAATGAAAAAGATAATAAGTAACTTTACTTGGTGGTATTCACAAAACATGTTACCTTTGAAATGTACTTGATGACATAATGCCAGGTAATGAAGAAAGATATTTAGACACTGTTTCATGCTAATTACTTAATGTATTCTCTTTTTGTTGGAGGGCAGTTGGGGTTAAGTGACTTGCCCAAAGTCACATGGCTAGTTTGTGTGTGTGTGTGTGTGTGTGTGAGAGAGAGAGAGAGAGAGAGAGAGAGAGAGAGAGAGAGAGAGAGAGAGAGAGAGAGAGAGAGAGAGAGAGAGAGAGAGAAGTGTCTGAGGCCAGATTTGAACTCAGGTACTCCTGACTCCAGGGCTGGTGCTCTATTCACTACACCACCTAGCTGCCCCAACTTAATGTATTCTTTTTGCAAGGGTCTAATAGACTAATCCAAAAGTGTCGGAATATTTCAAGTCATAACGTGTATCACAAACTCCTCTAGATGAATTTCAGTGATGGAACTTTGATCCTAGGTCCTAAGGCTCTAGGCTTCTTAGCATAAGCATTCTCCTTCTGGTATAGCCATTATTTGTAGTTAGGGCAAGGGGTCTCCTAATAACCATCCTTTACACTAAGCAACTGTCCCCTCACATTCAACAATCCAAGAAGATTGCTTGAAATATTTCTCTTCAAAATCAAGTTGTTGTTGGTCTGTTAAATATGCTTTCCCCAAACTGCAATATGCTTCAAAACAGGAGAACTGAGACAATCTATGTTAGTCTCTCCTTTCCTCCATTTATTAAGGAAGATTCCTATTATAAGTTGATGATGGGTCATTTTATTTCTTTACTCTATATGTTATTAAATATAGTTTTATCAAGGGGAAGTCACTTCTTGAAACACTTTGGACTAGATTGCCAAATGCTTTATGTCATGAATTTGGCAACCATCTAACATTTCTGCCACATTTTCAAATGAAGATGATCATATTCCTATGCCTTCCTCACCTCCACTCAGAGAATCCCTTTCTTCCTTCCAGCCCCAGTCAAATGACCTTCTACAAAAAGGCTCTCTTTATTTCCCAAGCTGATGGTGCCCACTCTCCCTAATTACCTTGAATTTCATCTTCTCATAGTTATTCTATAGATAATTATCTATGTACTGGTTGTCTTCCCATTAAAATTGAAGTTCCTTGAGAGTAGAGAATGTCATTCTTTTTTGCATCCCCTATAACCAGCACTTAATAATGCATGGTTGCAGATTCTCTAATCAAGCTAGGGGTAGGGATCTCTGCTTATTACTCAAATGCTGTATTGAACTCTAGCCTCTGATAGCAGCATTGGACTGTTGGGACAATGAAGACAGGCAAGTCAACATGCATTCACATGAGTTAACAAGCACATACCTCCTATGTGCCAAGCACTGTAGATATAAAGAAAAGGAAAAAAAAGAAAAAAGTCTCTGTCCTCAAGAAATTTATAATGTAATTATGAATCAAGTAACTGGGATTTGTTCACACAACTTGTGCTACCCCATCCATATTCAAGCAGCAAAGCAGTGAAAAGAGTGTAGGACCTGAAAACAGGGGTTCTGAGTTCCAATTGTGGATCTGCTACTATCTCTGTGATCTTCTGGAAGTTTCTCTCCCCTCTCTGAGACTGACTCTGTTTCCTTATCTGTAAAAGAATGATGGCTAGGATACTTTTTACATTCTCTTTTAAATTCACACCTAATATCCTTCTAGTCAATATTTTTAAATGTTAGATGAAATAAGCCATTATTTTTCATTTTCCTCACATCTTTGACCTTCCTAAGAATAAATGGTTCTTTTCTACACGTAGAAATAATATACTTAATAAAAATATTAACATTAATTACTGTAATTATCCATATATTCAAGTCTCAAGCCTTTTTTCTATTAGATATTTATGAGAATGAAGATATTTGCTAGAAATAGATAGCCAACAAAAATTGTAAACTGAGTAGTTACTGAGGTGAATAAGGTGAAAATGGACATTTTGGAACATAAAGGACAGTCAGGTTTTGTTAATATTTAAATCACAACATGAAAAAGGGTTAACATTAATTACAGTCATCACTATTTAGACTATAAATATAAATATTATTGAGAAATAATATGAAATTTATAAGATGAGGGACACTCCCATTTCTAGATGTTCTTGAAAAAGCTTTATTTGAATTGAAGACCCCAGCCAAGAAAGTTAGAAAAGGAAGCAACTCTTGGCAATACTATAATCTGTATTTTACTGAAAAGTGTAAAATCTGGCCACCCAATATCCTGAACTATCTGCCCTTATAGGAGCATTCCTTGATATGTACTCTGAAATTCATGTTCTAGTGAAAAGTTAACCCACAAGGTCAAATTCCAGTAACTACTAGAGTCAATGAACTGCTGGGTTTCTTGAGGTGTGTTTGCTTCATGGAGAGCTCAGATGTTTGGTGCACACGATCCCTTATTCGTAGGGAGCAAAGGAGAAAGCAGAAATCTGGGCATCAGTGTGAGTTGGGCATGCCCAGCCATAACAACAACGACAACAACAATAGGACTGTAGGGTCTTAAAATTTTCAAAGCATTTTTCACATGGTAGCTCCTCTGACCAAATCCAGGCAATCCTCAAGGTCTTGCCTTTTGTAAGGTACTGTGCTGCTGATGGCCAGTCTGAGGGTCAGAGAGGAATTCAGAGGGGGAAGTTAAAGGAAAACAGCCATCCCAACGGATTCTAAAGGAGACCTGAGGCTCTTACTAGTAGCCTGCCAAAAGCAGGGGAGTCAGATTTTTCACCCCTCGGCACTTCATCCACCCGCATTCCAAGCTGCACCTTTGTGATGTTTTTTAACCTCTAAGGTTTGCCTAGATTATGAATTTAAACCAACATATTACCAGTAACAAAAGACTAGGAGCATAGAAATTATAAAAATTAGGATTTCTGTTAGTCGTGCACTCTCTAGAAATAAATGAGAGTATTACCAATTCCTATTAATTTTCCCGTCATAACATCTTTTCTATGTATCTTCTTTCTCACCTCTGACCGCATACCCTCATCAATAACCTCAGGCCAGGAGTATTCCAAATGCTTGCTGGTTCCATTCAGCTATCAGAGTGAGCTTCCTAAAGTACAATCTGGCCGGCCATGTTACCAACTCATCTCTACTCTGATAAACCCCAGTGGTTAATCTTCCCTCCAGGATCAAACATAAAATGCTTTGTTTGGCTCTTAAAGACACACCCCTCTCCATTTCACCAGCAAGGTACTCTTTGATCTAGACTGATCTTCTAGCCTTTCCTCTCACAAGGTAGGTGATATTGCCTGAAACACTTTCCCTCATCATCTCTGCCTCCGGGCTTCCCTACCACCTAAAGTCCTACCTGCTTCAAGAAGTCTTCTCAATCTTCCTGAAAACTTTAGTCACTTTCTCTGTGATTATATGTGTGTGTGTGTATGTGTGTGTGTGGTTGTGTGTATGCGTGTAAAATGTGTATTAAAAAAATATATATACATCTAAATATACATAAATATATATGTACGTATATGTTTAAAAGTAGATATTTCTGTTTGTACCCAGTGAGTCGGTCCTATGTTGTCTGCCCCATTACGCTGTGAGTTCCTAGAGAGGAAAGACTTTTTCTGCCTTTCTTTGTATCCCCAGGTCCACATAGTAGGAGCTTAATAAATGTTTACTGAGTTGCTGAGAGACTTCCCAGAGATGGCCCCAGGGAAAATCCAGGGAGTTAATGCCTCCTTTAAAAAAGAAAAGCCAACAAAACCTCCCACAGTTTTCCTCAACAAAAGCTTGTTGATTCATTGATAACAAGGTACTAAGTACCTAATGACTAATTAGCTATTATCAGAACACTTTAGTATGGATTGAGGTAGTGAAAAGAGCTAGACCTAGGAGTCTAGAGAGAGTGGGATTTGAAGACACAAAGACTTCCCTAAACCTTGGTCTCTTCATGTGCAAAATGGAGATAACCCCACTGCCTTTGGCTCTCATTTCAACTTGGTGGAGAGAAGATCAAAAAATCAAAGTCTGTGCAGCACTAAAGTGCTAAACAAAGGTTAGCTTTTATGATTATGGAAAGACATTGTCTTTTTCTTTTTTCTTTTTTTTTTTCAATCAATCAATAAGCATGAAGAGACCTCTAGTTTCCAGAGACTGGAATGGGAACCAAAAAACAAAAATGAGGATGTTGCTGCCCCCAAGGAGTTTGCTTTCTTGGGAGAAAACCAGGAGGTTTGGACCCCGAAGTTTGGGTTAGTCATTATGAGCAAATCATTTGAAGCCCTAGTATCATATCATTGAGAGTTAAAAGTGATCATTCTAGCTGTCTCTTTTCAGATGACCAAAATGAGCAAAAAGAGGCAGTTGCTGGCCAAAGGCTCCTACAGTTAGGAAAGCAAAGTGTCATGGTTTGAACTAAGGCTTAGGCACTCTTCCCACTGCCCCAAAGGAAGTCTCACAGCAGGAAGCTTTAAGTTCTGTAAATGGGATCTCCTATTTAATTAAATGCCTAGAACTCAGTGAGTTAAGTGAGTATGTTCAGAGTATGGCTGATCTGTGAGTAAGCTCTCTAAGGCAAGACTGCCCTACGGACGTCCTAGGTGTAGTGCTGATGGCACACAGCACTTAATGCCTTGTCAACCTTTAAAGGCAAGTGACCTTTAATACTGGCTCACTGGGGGTGAGCAGTTTATTTGTTTAGTTTCTATGAAAGCAATTTGGGGTACAGGGATAATGGAACAGCAGAATAGATGTGTAAGTCAGAGGAAATTTACCAGAAAAGTAAGACAATTAATATGTCTAAGGGAGGAGGAAGCCACCCAGAGAGAAGAGGAGCAAAGTCCTACAGATGAGAAAACTACCTATTACACAACAAAGCTGATCCATGTACTAATTAAATATGTACTATAGAGAAGTTCTACATCCAGAATTGCTTTTGAATAGTGTGTTCTTATACAAAAAATAGCTGGTACAGAGGATGAACATAGATATTTTTAATGGACATATTACACCAAAGTTTTTCTTTTAAGAAAAAATTTAATTGTGGGTCAGAGGAAAGATTATGGAGTTCTTTGTTACTATGCTGGAAACAATACATTTTAACACATGACTTATGTCCATACACCAAATGATCAAAAAAAGGGGATCTGTTTAACCTAATAAAAAAAAACTAATTCATTCAATATAGTTCTAATAAAATCACATTATAAAAAGTGAATTTGCACCAATACAATGCAATATTATTTTCCCCACTGTCCTTAGAGCTTGAAAATTAAAAATCATGACCCTTTACATCCCAGAGACCCCCAAGCAATTCCTAATTCCTATTATTTCAGGCACAAGGATTGTCTGCCCACCTACCTACCTTAGATGCTAAGAATCATTGTTATAATCATTGTCTGCCCTCAGTGCCTTCCATGCAGCAGTTTTGCTATATACAGTCAGCATTATTCATGGACATTCAATGCAAAGTACTTTAAAGTCAGTATCCACCAGAATAATTTGTTAATAAAAGGAGGGTCAGTTACAGTATATATGGTAGCAATAGGCTCGACATGTATTCATGAGACCAAGCTTGAAATCATGGTAGGTGTTAAATATTTATCCACTGGCAGAATATGAATGGAGCTGAAATGTCTTACTATCCAGAGAGATCACAAGGGAAAGTGACCACCACCAAGAGACCTCAGTAACATGTGCAAAAATAAAGTTACATGAGTTCTTACAATCTTTTCTTATGCCCACCCTTTCTACCTAAATAAAAAAATAAATGCTTTTAGAATATGAATTGGTATTTTAACATAGTTAGGGATCAACATGAAACATCCAATAGGAAAGTCCACAATTATCTATAATAGTCAAAATTGGGGGAAAAAACAATATTAAGAAATCTTATCAAAAAATTCCAGGCTCTTCCAGTCTGACCACTTGTTTTTTCCAATATTTTGGTCATTATATTTCAACATAATTGAATTCTTTTGTGGTTCCATATATTTTATTCTATACATTTAAAAACATGATTCTGAGAGAGCATCCATAGGTTTCACCTGACTGCCTGAGTGGTGTCCACAACACATAAAAAGATAAAGATTGAGGACTCTTGCCCTATGTGTGCTAATGATTTAGTACATGAAGATGCCCAGACAGAAGCCAAATGCACGTAGCATTGTCAACAGAGGTATTCATATATATCACTCATCAACAACAATGAAACACAGCCTGCTGAGAGTCCTTCTCAGGGCAGGAAGCTGGCCCCAGTTCTCAAAGGTTACTCCAGAATGATGCAAACTTCTGCAAGCTTCTACCATGACAGAAAGGAGTTCTAGAAATGGACAATGTCTTCTATCCAATGATGGGTAGAATTAAGTATGAGCCACCAGAGAAGGCCCACTTGGTCTATGCCCATGGCAATCCATGAAACAAAGAAAAAGCAACCACCTGTTCTGCCCTCTTTTTCCCTGTCTACAGAGATACTGACAGAAAAGGGGTGCAGAGAGCGCCCAGAATCATGACATTAGACTTAATCCTTTCTGTTCTAAAAGATCTGGGGGAAAGCGAGGCGTCCTACTGCTAGAAGAGCTGAGCCAGATATCAGTTCTGATGAAGTCACCATAAATGAACCTAGAAAACAGAAAGGATCTAGCTTTCTTGAAAGGATAGCTACTGCAGCCGACACAGACAACCATGAAGGGTCAGGACAGGGAGTTGTAGAGTGAGTTTTATCTCACTTGTAGAAATACCAAGAAACATAATCTCATGGAATCCTTGGTCATCTTTTAACGGACTGCCCATGACAAGCATTTTTTAAAAGACCACCATGAAGATAACTGAAGTTATTTGCCAACTTCTGTTGCAGAGGATGAAGGGAAATTCTATGAAATGTGATAAGACACTCCCAATTAAGTCACTTTAATACTCAATATTTAAGATACTTTAATATTCAGCAAATTCAATGAAAATGTAATCATTGGAGAAGATAGTGAAAATATGTCTGAATAGAGACTAAAGGCATTTTCAGTCAAATATAATGAGTATTTTATTTAAGGAGAAAAACCAGAGCTATCAGACATGGCAAATCTTAAATAATATCATTTCAAAAATTAACCCGAGTATATCCTGACAGGAAGAAACTGGGCGCCAACAGGGAATTTATTTCTGCATCAGCTGTGTACAACCATACCACCAACTTCTCGGGCAGAGACTTAAATCAATGCTAAATTAGAATAATACAAATTAGACGTGCACGACTGAGGCAACTCCAACCTGACTTGCTCAGTTGAGCCACAAACAGTGAAAAGTGGGAAATGTATGAAAGAACAGGCCTTGACACAGACTACCTCCATATCCTAAGGAATTTTAAGGGACATAGTAAATCAGTCACCAAGATGAGAAAACCAAAAATCAAGAAACCACCTTAGTTTACAAATAACTGACCATCTTGGCAAATGAAGAGATATGGCAATCAAGAGAACACTAGGATAGAATAAGAAGTTTATGTAAAATCTTACTGACTAGGATGCTAGGAAATCATGGATAGTTTTATTTCAGTAAACAGTAAGAATCAGTAGAAGGAAAAGAAAGTGCAAAAGAAAACATGGTTAAAAAAAAGAAAAGGTCAACTAAGGCAGATCATCCAGAGGCATTGAAGCATGAAAGTAGGACACGGAAGAGACCAAAAAAAATGTAAAAGATTTATCAAGATTGCTCTAACACTTTTCAATAATTACAGCAAAGTCATTGCCTTTGGACTCTTCACATCACAGGTTCCATTGAGAAGTTGAAATAGAAGAAAGAAAACAATGCTGGGAAGAGAACAGTAGTTGGACTGATCCAAGAAAACAGAAAAAATTCCATGCTGGATGTGACACAGATTTAAGAGATTGGAATTATTAACCCTAAAATAGTTGAAAGAAAAGATACAGAATATTTGGGGTGAAATGACAAAAAAATCAGATATTCAATTATTACTGAAAAGGCTGCCTTCAAAATAATAACAGCAAATGACCCGTATGACTGCTTTCTCTTCTTTACAATTTGTGATAATAATCTGCACATGTATTATGAGCATCATCAATGAAAGATTGAGTAGTTGAATGGGCAGTTTTCTGCTGACAAGACCCATCTTTATGGTCAGTTAAACCATTGGCTTAAAGGAACAGCCAATATAAGATCACATTGTGCTAATTATTTGTTTACTCTTTTATTAATTACTATTATTATCTATCTTCAGGGGAAAAAAGCTGCTTCCAAAAACACTTCTCCAACAAGGAGCCACTTGTAAATATGTGAAAATTGTTGAAGATTCACTGGAAGAACCAACAATAGAAATAACTACTTGAAGACCCACTGAAAACGATTATCAATGAGACAGAGAAGGAAGAAGGAGGCTGCTTGTCCAAGATGTTTGCCACTAGGATGGAAGATGTACAGGGTAAGTTCAGATGGAATGAGGAATCCCAAAAGAAGAGAGACTTTTCACCTCTTTTGTGACACAATCCCTTTAGTCTGCTGAAACCTATGGACTCCACACAATAATGTTTCCCAGTGTATAAAATGAAATACATAGTAATACAAAGCAAGATAATTTTATTGAAATAGTGTATATATAGGTATATAATTAAATGTTGCATAGATGCACATGCAATCCACATAACATCTCTAAAGTAGATATGTATAGATGCATGTACATATGTATATATACATGATGTATGCATACAGAGATATCTGTATTCATACCTATAGGTATGCACATATGCATACACATATTATATATGTGTGTGTCTGTGTATGTTTGTGCCTGTATGTGTGTGTGCATGTACAAGAGTAGATAGATAGATAGGTGATAGACAGACAGATAGATAGATAGATAAATAGATAGATAGATAGATAGATAGATAGATAGATAGATAGATAGATAGATAGATAGACAGATAGAATAGATAGATAGATCAGACATATATTAACCAAAAACAAGTTCCTGGATCCCAGGTGGTTGAGAAAACACTTCTATAACTAGTGAGGCTCTTCAAAAGCTCTTATGGGTAGATAACACAACATTAAATGAATTAAACAATATTATAGAGCTTCCTAAATTAGATTAAATAATCACTCAACAGCATCTATAAATGTGGTATAAAATAATGATAATTGCGCATCTCAATATAATTTGCAAAATCTTTTGCAATTTTTTGTCTTCTATTTCAGGCTTTTACCAAAATTATTCTGACAAGGGCAGAAAGCCAAAGGGGTCCAGGACACAAAAAAGTCCAGAATTCTGCCTGCCTAAATCATCACCATTTTTTTTAATTTTCAGGAATAATTGCCTTTTTCATCCTTATAAAAAGGTACTATTAACATACTTATATTAACATTAAGATATAATGAATTTGTAAGATATAAAGTTTGTAACACGCTGGCCAGGGGTTGCAATAGCTTAATTGTGCATTATCTGAGAGAAAAGCTCCTGCTAAATGCATAACTTAAATAATATTCCAGTGAAATGCTTAGCAGGTCTAAGGAAACAAGCTCTCCATGTAGAATTCATATGCAATGGTTAGATAGGCTGATTAGATCTGGCTTGACTTCTCACTGACATTCTCTGAAAGAAAGAAAAAACTAGGCAATATTGAAAAAACAAACAAACCCTGGACTCCAGTTACTTTATACACTTGGAAACAAAATGTTCTCTTTAAGGATGACCTGTAAATCCTGAGTTTCCCAGATCAGATTGTTTATACAATACACCTGGAATTATGGAGATTCTATTAAAGACAATGTCTTGCATAGGCCAATAGCTCTGCTTTCTTCAAAGTACCATCTGAGCCTCATGGTCCGCTAGCTTTCATTTACCACAGGACAGCTGAACTGAGAGTCTGCTTTTTTTTTTTATTCCAGTGACATGAAAACTGGAAAAAAAAAAAAGAGCAGAATTTGAGATCCTTCCTACAAAATTCAAATGCATCTCAAAAAAAAAAAATTTTGCTCCCTCCACACACACCTCCTGCCAAAGGAGGTTAAATCTTCTATTAGTCACTGGTTGGCTATTAAATTATTTCAGAGACATGTATATCTCTAATTCGGTATGTGGGATGCCTACTGCACATTCAATATGAAAGGTGAAGGCCTAACACCACATAGTGTCAGCAACAAAGCGGAACAATGAACACATTTTTGGACTAAAACCTGTTGACTCTAATTGTTTGTTTATATGAAAGGCTGTGGTCTACATCATAAGAATTGGTGGTACCTATCAATGAATGATGATACGTCTCTATATTCAAAACAATTTTAGGGTTTTAAAAATCTTTGCTTTCTAACTCTACATTCCCAGTTGCTGTTTTCATGTATCCATGTTTGTCATCAAAGCAAAGGCCTGTGCTGTGGTGGCTACAGTATTAAATATGGACCCCTGGGAGAAGGACATGCATGCAGCTTCCAGAAGACCTCTGAGATCCCCAGGCTCACCCTTTGAATTTACAGATGAAGAAAGCGCAGAGAGATAGAGTATTTGGCATTATTTAGAGCAGGGGTTCTCAACCTTCCTAATGCTGCCACCCTTTAGTACTCATCTGTAGCATATCTGCATGTGGCCGGACCCGCCTGGAGACGGATAGAGGAGCGGTGTCTCCGTTCTTAAGACCATAGGAAATATGTGTTTTCTGATCGTCTTAGGTGACCCTTGTGACCCCTGTGAAAGGGTCGTTTGACCCCCAAAAGGGTTGCGACCTACAGGTTGAGAGCTGCTGATTTAGAGAGTAAGAGAAAGAATTGGTTCTTGAACCCAAGGCCCTCTTATTGTCATGGCTTCTGCCTTACTTCAACCCTTACTTCTGAGCTGGGAATCTACTCCCTGCTCCAGCCTCTGGGGACCTTGTTTTCTCATGAGTGAGACTTGACCATGTCACTGTCCCGACTCACTTCCCTGCTTCTCCTCAACTGGCTTCCACCCAGTACTCTATCTATCACACCATACAGCCTCAGTGGAACATGCATCTGAAACCTATGAGAAGGCATGGTATGGTCAAAATCTACACATGGAGGGGATATCCACACCTGAAAATTGTCAAAAAAAAAAACAACTTTAGTGAATAAATTTGTTCGTTGTTCTTTCTTGTTGTCAACACGACCTGGTATTAAGGCTAAATCCTATGTACCCCAGGGCATGTCCACAGAAAGTACTGAATGTTATGTATATGTTTATATATTTATGTGTGTATTTATATATACACATACATATATACATATACATATGCATATACATATCATGTACACATACATATCTATGAAACCAGTTTAAAGCCAGCCAATGACCCAAAGCACTAAATGTGTTTCTATACATACATACAGAGTGAACATTTAGTCTCCTTTTGGAACGTAGCTTTTTGTTTTGTGGTTGTTGTTGTGTGGACTAGGGAGCATTTCTGTCATTCCCAAATGGTGGTGATTCATTTTAGGAGATCAAAGGTCCAGCAATTGGTGTTAAACAGTGGTTTCCTTGAGTCTTTTCCACTTGGAGAAGCCTATTTTTGCAGCTTCTTTTACCTTATCTTAAAAGGTACTGGGAGGGTTTCAAAACAAACAAACAAAAATTCTAGTGTCTTCAATTATCTTAGAATCAGGAAGATTCTGTGGATTCAGATTCTGCCTAATGTGAGTCTATTGACTGTGTGACCTTAATCACCTCACTTAGCCTTTCAAAGGCAGGGGAAATTTGGGAAAACAGTAAGTTTTGTACATTTTAACTCTCAGTTACAGGATGCTAGTCATTCTTGACTGGGTGATCCTGAGTTTAAAAAAAATCTTTTTAAAGACAAAATAGCTTGATTCACTAAAGCATCTGGTTTCTGTTAAAAGTCCTGTTGAACTGCCCTAACTTAATTGTCATTTTCAGGTGCTCTGATTTATTTCCCTTCAGGGAATCAATAGGAATAGGATTCAGATAAACTGTATTCTGTGTCTTCAGCTTTCCCGAAAATCTCCACAATTTGGGGGGGGGGAGGAAGGAGGATGAAGGAATATACACAGTTTGCTTGGTGCTGAAACCTATCAACTAGTTTATATTGATCTATTAACTAATTACCAGGGAAAATGAATAGGGTAAATCAGGAATCACAGAACTGATAAAAGTAGCGTTTGGTTTTGAGTCCTACCCAATGACTATGCAGAATATTTATTATTTTGTACTTTGAATTTTATCCTAGCCTCCTCTGAAATTATGTTTAACTGACTTATACTTTTACAACTTTGCCTCGTACATTTTATATCCATCCCCCCCTCTTGCAACCATCAAGAATGGCCAATTGAAAACATGGCGCTTCGTTTCTGTCCTTGTGTTCCAGTCTAGCCGGAATGCTGGCACACAGTAGGTATTAATGAATGCTTGCTGAATTGAATTAAAATTCTTCTGATTGCAATTGTTATCGCACTCACTTCCCCTATCTAATCTGGTGATCTTAGCTGGAGTGTGAAATTAATAATAATTGATAAAAACGATTAGATAGCATTCTGAAGTTTAAAAAGCCCTTTATAAATCTTACCTCATTTGATGTTTATAATAATGCTAGGAAACAGAGATGCGTTAGGATCCTCGTTTTTTCAGATGAGCAAATGGAATCAGGTAAAATGACTTGCCCAGTGTCACACAGCTAGTAAGTGTCAAAGTCCATATTTGAACTCAGGTCTTGCTGAACCCAGATCCTGCACTCTGTCCACTGCAGCACCTAGCAAAATATACTTACCATACTCTTTAGCAAGGATCATTGTTCTCCTTAATAAATGATCATCTATCAAAGTTCTTAGACTATTTTCCCACCGAAGTATCGAGGCAGTGATGGTGGTGGAGGTTAAGAAGGCCAGACAAGTGTGGCTCCCAAGAAGTTTCTATGGACCCAAGAACATGCCACATAGCCTGAAATTGGTCCATGGTCCCTTGTAAGATGTGCCTATGGGACTGTGGTATAGATGGGATTGTTCTATCACTCAGAATGACCTGGCTCCCAGCCTTACCTGTGGGGTTCATGTGCTCAAGTCAGCCAGAGAGAAGGGGCCACCGGCCTATATTAGTGGATGGACTTCCCTACACTGCCCCCCACACCTCTTGTCCTAACAAACAAAACTGAAGTTCAATTGTGCTGAAACATCTCTTTTTACACAGATTCAAAATAAACACGCTTAACCAAATGCTATGGTGAAGAAAGGGGTGGCAGACAAGAGTCAAGAAGACCCTTCTTCCCAAGTTCAAATCGGCTGTTGGATACTTACTAGTTGTGTGACCCTGGGCAAGTCACTTAACCTTGTCTGTCTCAGTTTCCTCATCTGGAGAAGGAAATGGCAAAGCCCTCCACAGTGTCTTTACCAAGAAAATCCCAAACAGGGTCACAAAGACTTGGACATGATTAAAAAATGAATGAAATGATGAAGCAAATAAAAACCAAATTTCAATGGATTTGCTAAAGACGGGAGGTTCAGGGAAAAAAATTTATATATATATATATATATATATACATATATATATATATATAAAACCAAAGTAAATGCCTTTTTCAGCCAACAGGCTATTTTTCATTCAAATTGAAGACAAATATAAGAAATGATTTTGACAGCCTGTCAAATGAAATTCATCCCTCTTAAAATGATGCCCGCCACTGTGGGGGTGGGGGGGAAGAAGCCATGTAAAATGCCTGTGAATGGAGGACTGGACTTCTGCATGCCCAGGGATTCACAATATCATGTTCTGTCCAAGACAGAACCCATGACTCCTCCTCGACTTGGCTGACTTGTCCTCCCTCTTTTTCTGATTAGTTCTCTCCCAGTCTGTCCTGCAGTCATCTCTGACATTGCCCGCCCCTCCCCACATCCAATGAGTCAACACTTTGAGGCAATTCTAAGTGTTTCTTCTATGAGTCACTCCCCTAGAACTCTCACTTTCCTCACTGTAGTTCAGAGCCTTGAACACAGTAGTATTGAATAAATGTCTAATCAGATGAATACTATTCTCACCTCTTAAACAATATTTCTTCCAGTTCATTCTCCACAAAAATATCAAATTAATTTTCTTAAAATAGTTTTATAATTTATTACTCCTTTACTTAAAAACCTTTAAGGACAGATTCAGGTTAAAATACAATCTGTTTGGCATTTGAGGCTCTCAGCAGCCTCACTACCTCTTCTTCATATAGCAATCAACTGGACTTAGCCTCATTGTACCATATTATCCTGCAAGGCCTTTGTTCACAACACAGCTCCTCCTTCCCCCCCATCTCACATGCACATACACGCCCAGGCACACAAATCCTGCCTCCCTGAATACTAAAGTTGTGCTCCTCCCTCCCGAGCAGATTCAAGCTACAAGCTCTCCTCTGAGCACCTCCAGAATATTCCAGTCCACATAGAGAAATATGCCTTTGGAATCCTGAAAACGTCTCCCCTATTACATTCCTGTGGGACATACTCTGAATGATCAGGAGCTCCCCTTGTCATGTGACACCAAGACTCCAAAGGGCAGGGATTCCTTGGTGAACTCAGAGCACTTAGCAACGATAATTGATTATTAAATCAGTGAACTTATGTCATGCTAAGATTGTGTGGAGATCCCATGGTAGCAAAATGACTAAGTAACTTTTTACTGGAGAAGAACTCAGGGCTGATAAGTAAGGATCTAGTCTGCTTTTATGAACCTCACTGAAAGATGGACAAACATTGCAATTCCTACATTATTAGCTACTAATATAAAATTTATGTTTTAAAGCACTGTCCAAAAAATAACCCCCAAAATTCAATTAAGCAAGATAAAATGATCAGAAAATTTTGTCACATAAGGAACAACAACAAAAAATGTTTTGCACATATTAGGTGCTTAATAAATATTGATTGAATTGAGTTGTGAAGTTTTCTACAATGAGATTTTCTAACATTGTCAGGTAATATTATATTCATTTCATGTTTTTATGGGGAATCTGAGGGTTAGACCTCTCTTAATGTTAGTCAATAAGGACTTATCGACCACCTACTATGTTCCAGGCACTGTGCTAAATGGTGAGGATACACAAAAGGAAAGGCAGTCCTTGCTCTGGAATAGCTCACAGTCTTATAGAAAGTGGAAATCCTGTCATATTAATTAAATTTCATGGAGCGTTTGAATATGAGAAATTGTCAAGATTATTTTGTGAATCCTACTAGAGGAAGGATCCATTCTCCCCAAATTTCATACCTATGAAAGTCTAATAATGCAAAAAATTATAATAATTTATAGTTAAGTCAGAGACTCAACAAATGTCAAGAGTTGGATGGGAGACTAACTCTCTAGTTTTACAGATTATCAAATTGAGGCCCAGAGAATCATAAGGACTTGCCAAAGTCATATCGGAACTGTTAAAGAAGAAATGGTTGCCCTGCTCCCCAAATGAAGTTTGGGGTTCTGCTACTTTCACAAAGCATTTACAAAAAACTCCAAAGATTTAAGCCACAGCTCCATAGGCACCTGGTATTTACTGTTAAGCCTATAAAGGACAGTACTTTAGCACTACCATAAAAACTAAATAATACGTTTTAAGTGTTTCTTGTTAGAGAGGATACATGGCCTAAATCAAGACCAAGTAGTGGGTGGGTAATAGCAGAATCACATTTTGCAAAGCCTTCTTGATTTGATGAGGTCGTCTACCTGGGAGACACAACATAATCCATCATTTCCATAATATGGACTTTTTTTCACCATAAAATTATTGCCCTCATCAATTATTTTGAAAATATGTAAAGGAATCCAATGCAAATAATGCTTCCAACAAGAAAACTTTCTATTCTTTGTGAAATGAGATAAACTTGTTGGAACATAATGGATTCAGTGGGATTGAATAAGGTGCTTATTTTCCAAGACTATAAATGGCAGGGCTATGCTTGAAAGTGAAAATTGAATGAAGGCTGTTTCAATATTAAAAATTTATTTTAATATTAAACATTTAATATTAAAAACAAGTATGCATTCATTAGTGCATTCATTTATTTATTACCTAAATATTTATTAAATATCTACCACATGCCAGGCACTGGGGACATGACAAGGGCGACAAAAAACAAAATAATTCTTGCCCTCAAGTAGTTCTCCATTCATTTGGGAAAACAGCATTTTTTTTTGCTTTTTTTTTTCTAGGAGGGCAACTGGGGTTAAGTGACTTGCCCAAAGGCACATGGCTAGTGTGTTAAGTGACTGAGACCAGATTTTGAACTCAGGTCCTCCTGCCTCCAGGGCTGGTGCTCTATTCACTGTGCCACCTAGCTGCCCCTTGCATATTTTTTTTAATTTAAAAGACTAGCTATGAAGTAATGTCAGCAGAGGGAGGCCACAGTGGGAGCAGTTTGCCAGAGCACACATCAAAAAAGATACTCAATGGATTTTCTGTGTCATAAAAATAAACAATTAAAGCTAGGGATGAAAAAAAAGAAATTTCAAAATAAACAACTCATTTAGTAAAAGTGGTCAATAAACACTTTCTGGTTCTTAATCCAGGTCTTAACAATTATTCAAGTGGTTGGAAAACCTGACAAATCTCCGTGGTTCACCAAACACCTGTTGCTAAAATATATTTCTATTATAAAAGCAAAAACAGAGAGACTGCAAACTGTGTTAGGTGACTGGGCTCCATCTCCTAAATAAGCTTTCCTTCTCAAATGATTGCTATAAGCTCAATTTTTTTCTGCAAAAATGAAACATCGTAGCTCATGGCATTTTTAAAAAGCAATATCCACTGGTTCTATGCTTGTATTGTCAGCAAGAACCCTTCGGGAGGGGAAACACCCTCTGCCAACACAGGCTGGCATTTTATTTACAACCAAGAGAGTCTTAAAGAAAACTCAAAGGAGCTCAATTAAGCGGTATACCAAGCCAGGGCCACAAAGATAGCACAGCGTGTTATGAGGACTCGGTTTTGAACCAAATTCAATCTGTTTCTGAGACTAGCCTGCCATCCACTAAGGCACACTCATTCTTAAGTACAGAAGCAGAATCTTGATTGCAAGTAGGGCTGGTAGCAGAAATAGTTGCATGTAGGGATGAAATTTGTTAAAACATTTCAAAAGTACTCCTGGAAATACACACACACATACACACACAAAATCTGTTCTATTTTCTACTTGGATGACATAACTCAATTTATTTTCTTATTTCAGAACAAGTTCAAAATCTCTCAGGAAAAAGGCAGATTTTTCTTTTGAATAGGACAGCAAGGAGCTGCCCATGGCTTTGACAAAGAACTGCAAGGGAGAGGAATCTCAGAGTTTGGTTGGGTTCTGAAGCCTTTGTCTAACACCGTGTTCTCCAACAAAAATGCAAGACTGCCCTTTTTTAGAGAAGAACAAGTCATCAGATGAGAGAAGTGCTGGAGCTGCAAGGGGTTGCCCTCACTTTGCTTTGGTGAATATCTGAGTGAAGCTTCCATTATTGAATCCATTGCAAGTGTGAAGAGATGGAGATAATCAGACATTTTTCTTCTACTTAAGCAAAAGTATCAGGTAAAAATGGACTTAATAGTGCAAAGAGGAATGAGAACAGAGCCTAGAAATGTGGAGCAGGAGCAGAGAAAATCAAAGCTACTATGTGATCTCGAGGCTGAAGCTAAGCGGTGCAGTGGATAAAGAACTGGGAATGGAGGCAGAAAGACTCATCTTCCTGGGTTTAAATGTGGCCTTAGACACTGATGAGTTGTGTGACCCTGGCCAAGTCACTTCACCCTGTTTGCCTCAGTTTCCTCATCTGTCAAATGAGCTGGAGAAGGAAATGGCAAACCATTCCAGTATCTTTGCCAAGAAAATCCCAAAGGTCACAAAGCGTCAGACATAACTGAGATTCCACAGCAATACATAGTCTTGAAGACATTAAAAAGATATTGACAAACACACAGATATATTGTAATAATGGGACCCAAAAAAAACCCCAACAAACGAACCCAGCTTTACCAAATCATCTCTCTAAAATTATCTCGGGGCTAAAACAAGGTGTATTCTCCCATATCTTTAGACAAAACAGAATACCCAGTTTGAATCATCTCACAAAAGGAAGGATAAACTTACTCCCTTGTAAATACAGATTGAAGCATGACCTGTGTGGATGTCTGTGGGATACGTGTCTGAACATGCATCGATACAGGCACATCCCCATCACAAGGAGAACCCCCATTTAGCATACTGGCCACTCACTTAGATCCTGAAGGGCTACAAAAGAGTAATTTAAGCAGCAATCTGCTTTCTTCACTAAATAACCAGGACTTGGACACGTGTGTGGAGCTATCTCTCTCTCTATTACATAGAATATATCTATACCTCTATTAGATATCAGTAATATATGAGCGCCTATGCAAATATAAGCATGTAAATGCGCATATACATGTATGTGTAGCAGGCAGAAATCATGAATTAGCATTCTGTTTGGATTTCTATTTTTTTAGGCTTTTCGTTTTAAGTATTAAAAGGCTTAATCAAGAATTTGTGGCACTCGCCTAAAAATCTAATTTCCAGATAAGTTTAACTATCCCAAGAACTTTAAGAAGTCAGAAATCTAGAGCTCCAGGGCTTCCACACTCAGCTATAATATGTCCTTCATGTTACAGATCAGGGGATTAAGATCCAGGGAAGATATGAACTTGTCACATAAACAGAAAGGATCTATGGTAGGATTTGAAACCAGGCCCTCAGCCTCTGCAGCCAGGGTCCTTCCAAGTTAAGGACTGAAGCTTAGCCAGTAGTTTTGTGTACTCGGGCTTCTAATTAAGGCATGGCCTTAGTCTTCACATGGCAGATGAAAATAGAACCATTGTTTTGTGTGTGTGTGTGTGTGTGTGTGTGTGTGTGTGTGTGTGTGCGCGCGTGCACGCGCGTTTCCTTGCTCTGGCCACTAGCTTGTCCAGATGAAAATGATACGGCTCTCATTAGAGACTGATGGTGGGGCTGATTGCTTTGGAAGAACTTTCCTCAACATTTCTTTTTTTGGTGATATCTCTTAGCTTGGAGATTATGTTGCCCATGGTCATATAAATGACAGACTGGTATATGAGAGTCTGACTCTGAATTGTCTAATGTGACTTACTTTTCAAAAAACAAAATTGGTCATGAATAATACTTGACATAAAGGAACATATACGCTTAATTTCTAGTATATAAACAAATACATCCTTATTATATGAATGTGTATATATAAATAAACAAGCAGGTATATTATACACATGTAATATATATCATATAAATAAATAATATATGTATATAAAATACCTGACATTTACATAATGCTTTAGTCTTGCAAAAGACTTATTTTAGTGTATTTGATTTATAGCACAGCCTTGTAAGGGAAGTGCTATTATCTGCATGTTAGGCTGAGGAAATGAAATCTGAAGGAAGTTGAAGGGCTTGTCGCCAGCCACCCAGCCAGGAGGCATCTTGGCGAGGCTTCACATTTAGTTCTGCCTGAACCTTTAGGTCCAACACTCCAACCACTAAGCCCCCAGTCTACTTCCCAGACCCTGGAGCTGCCTGTGCAGATGTATATACGTACACATAAACATACTCATGTATGAATACATTGTTCCAAAAGTCTTAATGCAGCTTAGGCTTCACAAAAATACATGCAAACAATTCTGTGAGACCAGAGGCTCTTTTTTATCTTTCTGTGTCTTCAATCTTTGGTGAAGTGCCCAGCTCATACAAATGTTTATTCATTGACCAGCCACACACACAAACGCATACGTATTTTGAGAGGAAGTAGACCTATGATTTCATTGTTCTGGGGGGCTCGTAGTGATAAAAGTCTCTCTGCCACTGCAGGTCAGCCTTTTTCGGCAACAAATATCCTTAGAAAGTCACCTGGGGCACTCGGACATTAACCAGTTGCACAGGGTCATAAAACCTGTATGTGGGTATTTATGGGCGCCCACAAGTCTTTCAAACTGCACTAAGACTTTTGGGACTGTGCGTATATGTTTTGTGTGGATAAACACATATACATGTGTGTATTTGCATAATTTTCTGTTTTTAAAAATAAAATGGAACTTTACAAAAACACCTGATGGAACCACTTCACTTTCCAAATGGACATATCAGCTGCTACTGGAAGAACACAGGGGCCACTACAGGGTGAGCCCAATGAGCTCTGGGCTCCAGAGCCCAAACCCTGGCATGGGGTCAGAAAGGCCTTCTCCAGGAAGGAATCTCTTCTCCTTTGTATCAGGGAGTATCTGAGCGATTTTACTGTGCCTTTGTCCAGCCATCTCTTGCTTATTAGGGACTGATCGCTGGTGCGGGGTTTATTCAGGCTTTGTTTCTCTTCTTCCTGGTGCCAGCCTCTTGACTATTTCTCTGTTCATTAGCTTGGCATCAGAAAATTAGAATGGAAAAAAAATAAAAAGCAGGACAGGAAATGATTACAAATATTCTATTCTGTAATGTGTCCTTATCCCTGGGGAAAGTGACCAGGCCTGACACAAATTCTAGGCCTGCCTCTCCACCAGGCTTTCCCAGACTGCAGAAGGACTTCCCCAGATGCCCAGAACAGAGAGTATAGAGTCAAACAGCGGCTAGCAGGCCCCGGCACGTGGGTGATGGCTCTGGATGGCAAGCAGATGCACACAGGCCTGGCATCAGAAAGAACTTATTTGAAAGGTCAAGGTTAGGGCTGGGGCCTGATGCTAAGCTGCCCTAACATCTCTGAGACCAGAGTTCACAGTAGCCTTCCAATAGCACTTCCAAATAGAAACCCTCTCCTCTTCCCTAAGTCAACATTCTTTTTAGTTCAAAATTAATTTACTGTGCCTCTATATACCATGTACAGAATGCTGTCCTAGGCCAAGATAAATAAGACGGCCTAGCCCTTACAAAACTTACAATCTACTAAGGAAGATAAGATATTTTCATGAATAACTCTAATGCAAGGCAGATGGTGATAAAGACCAGGTCAGAGGGACAAAGTCCCATAGGGGAAGTGGGAGGAGAGAAAGATTAATTCTGCTAGGGATCAGGAAAAAAGGCATAGTACAGGTAGAATTAGGACCAGGCTTTCAAGGACGGGCTGGGGGATTTTAGCAAGGAGACATTAGGGACAAGAATATTCTAAGGAGAAGGAAGAGCATTCGCAAAGGCACAAAGGCAGGAAACAGTGCCAGGAAACAGAACCTAGGGTACCAGGAAGTGGAAAGTTGGGGGGGGGGAGGGAATAACTGGAAAGGCTGTCTATTTACTGACTTGTAGCTGATCGGTCGTTTTCAGACACATTCCATTTAGAGTTTTCTTGGGGGAGATACTGGAGGGGTCTGACATTTCCTTCTCTAGTCAATTTTACAGTTGAGGAAACTGAGGCAAATAGGGTTAAGTGACTTGCCCAAGGTCCTTTGGCTAGTAAGTGTCAGAGACTAGATTTGGACTCAGGAAGATGAGTCTTCCTGATTTGAGGCCCAAAGCTCCATCCACTACACCACAAAATTTACTGACCTTTATTTTTCTAATAAATGTTCTGTTTGTTTTTTTTTAAGTTATCTAATGAAAGAGACCAATGATACATATGTCTAGTCACCTTCCACTAGAGAGAATTCCTCCACCACCACCCTGAGGGAGAAAAATACCTTAAGAAAGAGTGAAATAATTAGTGAAACTCTAACTTAAATACTCTGTAAATGATAATATTTGCTATTCCTACTCCCTTTTAATTTGTAGAGTTGAGGGGAACTGTTTAAGGTGATCATCCACTCCTTAATTTTCTCAGCAGAAATTTCCTGAGTATCAGTGATGTATAGAACAGTATACCCAGGTTAAAAATATGAACAGCCCAGTTCGTTCTGCCTTTCAAGAAGCCGGTGCATCTCCCAGCTCCAGGGATTTTCCCTGTTGTCCCCATGCCTAGAACTCTCTCTCTCCCTCCCCACCTTGGCCTCTTAGCTTCCCTGGCTTTCCTCAATCCCCAGTTAAAGTCTCTCCTTTCACAATTCGCCTAAATGCTAGTGTCTTGTTTCACTTGGTTACCTCCAGTTTATCTTGTATGCATCATGTCTGTATGTGATTATTGCAGGTTATATCTCCCACTGCAATGTGAAAGACTGGGATGTTGTTTTGTTTTCTTTACTTTTCCTTGTCTCCCTAGGGCTCGGCACAGAGCAGGAAACATTAGGTGTCGGAGAAATGGTAGCCAAAATGCTAACCAAGGCCAGAGGAGGGAAAATGAGACCTTGTGTGTCTGGGCATAAAGCAATTTAGGAAGACTTCACGAAAGAAGGACAATTGCAGTTTTTGAGAATGAAAGGGTCCATCAGGAACATATAATAAACTCACCGTTTGAGTTATTCTTGAAGAATGGATAGGATTTGGGCTATTTCTTTTTTGTCATTTTTTTTTTAAAACATTCACTTTTTACTTTGTTCTTTAAATTCTCTTCCTCCCTCCACCTAGCCCAACCAATGGGAAGTCAAGTAACATGATCCTCATTAAACTTGTGAAATCATGCACAACACATTTCCATAGAGGCCATGTGGAAAAAAATACATTAGAAAAAACATGCTTCAATCTGCACTCAGTTTCCCATTTCATTGTCTGGTGGTAGAGAGTATTTTTTCATCATGAGTCCTTTGGAATTGTCATGGATCATTGGACTGATCAGAATAGCGAAGTCCATCACCACTATAATAGTGTTACTACTACGCAGGATAGTCTCCCGGTTCTGCTCGCTTCATTTTGTATCAGTTCAAACCATTCTTTCTGGGTTTTTGTTTTGTTTTGTTTTTTTCTTGAAGCCGTTCCCCTCAGGGACACAATATGACACAACAATATGACACAATATGACACATATGACACAATAATATTCCATCACAACCATTTAACACAACTTGTTTAGCCATTCCTCAATTGATGGGCAGCCTTTCAATTTCCAAATTCTTTGCCATGATAAAAAGAGCTGCTAGTAATATTTTTGTACGTAGATATCTCCATTTTTCTTTGATCTCTTTGGGATACAGACCTGAGATAGATGGATAAGAAAAGAAGCAAGAGATGAAAAGATCTGGGGAATGGCAGGTGGGGTGAGAACAGTAGTGGAGAAATGAGAGAAGGTGAAATCCAAACACAGTTGCCTTGAATTTATTCGTATGGATTGATTGCCTACGCAACTGCCCCATAGACTCTGCTTGAGGTCCAGGCTTTCTCAGATCCCACACTAACTAGGACTTTGCCTTCCATATGTAGGCTAGATGATGCACAAATAAATGATTTTCTAAATATCACATAGAAACTATAATTTACAAGGATGGTACTTTAGCCAGTGACAGAAATCTGTCAGCCACATTTTTTTTGTTCTATTAAAATCCATGGTTGTCTTTTAAAGTTTCTGATTAAAATCTGCTTGCCAGTTGCCACATGCCCCTTTTTAAAAGAGAAAGAATAATTGGGATTAAGATTTGCCTCCGACAAATACCAGCAGCTCTGTAACACTGTAAATCGTGCACACATTACTGAAATTATAAGTGGAGGGGATTTTAACATAAGGAGTCCCCTATCCTGATGTAAGGGCAGGCAGGTGGTCTCCCAGTGGATAGAGCGCCAGGACAATTCATCTTCCTGCGTTCAAATCCAGCCTCAGGCACTTACTAGTTGTATGACCCTGGGCAGGTTACTTCACCTTTTTGACTCAGTTTCCTCATCTGTAAAATAACCTGGAGAAGGAAGTGGTAAGCCACTCCAGCGCCTTAGTCAAGAATATCCCAAATGGACTCACAAAGAGTTGGACATGACTGAAAACTACTGAAAATCTTGATGGAAACACAGGATGGACCCAAAACAACCCCCCAAGACTGACAGATGTTGGATCAATTTCCTTTCTTGAGTGAAGCACTTGTACCCCCTGGGGTAGACTGATGTATCTATCAGTTATCTGCCTGTTTGACCACCTTGACTTTGACTAATACTCAAATTATCATTTCATTTTCTCTTAGGAGAGTCTCCCCAGGCATAGGCTCACTTTCCTACTTCCATTGAGTGTTTTCCCAACATCTATTACTCTTGCATTGCTTATCATGTATGTATCCATTCCTAGTAAAAAGCCAAACAAAAAAACCTAATGCCGAAAGCTATTCATCTTCAGGAATGCGAACTGGAAAACAAACAATCTTCCTAGTAGATAGAGAAGGTGAGTTACAGCAAGATGAAAAGAAAAATGGACGGCCTCTCGTTTATTTAGGAAAAAACCCACTGGAACAAAGCTAGCCTACTACTTTTGATCTCAAGAAAAGATATACCACAATAATAGAATAATCAAAAGAGACAAAAAAGAATCTATTGACTGAGTGCTAATAGACTAAGAATTGAATAAGATTTTAGAAAAATAAATAAAAGTACGTAAAGTTGAATGCAAAAGCATATAATTCTAATTTGCCAAAATGAATTCAATTTAGATTTACAGTATTTTGTTCTTTTTGTTTCTTTTTTTTTAAAGGTACTCAGGGTTAAGTGACTTGACCAAAGTCACAAACCTAGTAAGTGTCATAGGCAGAATTTGAATTCAGGTCCTTGTGACTCCCTAGCCAGTGCTCTACCCACTGCACCATCAAGCTGCCCCATCATTTCTCTTTAAGAACACTGAAATACTACAAAAGATTAGCTCTATGTCATTTTACTTTATTGAATTATATTTATTATGTCTACTACAGAAGATACAAGTATATATATAAAGAACCCCTCCCCCAATATAACTAACTGTTGGTAAAATGGTGATGCCAATTATTCATTTTTTTTACAATTGTATTTGATCCTATAATTCTTACATGTGGATTCCCCCCCCAAAAAACTTTATTTATTTTTTTTTTTAGAGGATGGTCATCTTTAGCTACCTGAATCTATTACATCATCTGATAAATGTAATGACATCAATCAGAGTTGAGGAATCTTCAAAAATAACTCCTAGATATTTGGGTTTCTATCACTAGAAGACTGGATTCTTTGTGTGGATTTAACTAAAGAAAATTTAGCATGGAAATGAAAACTCAACAACCTGAACGGGGAAAAGGAGAAATCTTTGCAGCAACCTTTGAATACTTCTCATGTTTTTTGATAGTGTGATAGCATAAACTTCTAAGCAGTCTGAATAAATTCACTGGAGGCAAGATTTCTATTTAGAAAAAAAAATGTAGGTGAGTGAGATTTGTCCCTAATGAGAGCCTTGGGTGTAAGCTGGTATTCACATCTTTTGGCATATAAAGATGCGCCTCTCAGTTTCTTCCCTTAATGTCAAAGCAGTTTTCTTAGGGACATCACTAGTACCTATTTCAGAGACAGCACATGCATGTTCTTACAATAATTGATCTCAGAGGAAAAGTAATTCTCAAGATATACAACCAGATTTCATCTTGAGATTAATATACCCATAAGTATTATAACAAAGGGCAATCACACAGACTTAGAGAAAGATCTCAAAGAAAAATGAAAGGGGAAAAGTGCCAACCATAGAATGCATAATATAAAAATGTAAATCCATTAAGGAGGCTTCATTTTTAAGACTATCACACACCCATAGGACAAGATGATGTCTTTGAAAATATGAATGAACTTATGAGAACCATAAGCATAAAAGATGCAGTTTTTAAAAATGAAATAATGTTTTTACAGGCTTCTTTTGGAGAAGACACATGTCTTTCACATTGAAGGTAATTCTCAAGAACACAGAACAATGACAGAAAGCCTCCTCCATGGATTCTGAGTAAGAAAAACAAAACCCAATCAATACGTGTATAGTTCCATGCAACAAAGATTTATTCCTGAATCTTCTGCTTCCCACTCAAAGATACATGATAGCATTCAGGTGGGATCTCACCTTCCTCTCTGTATACATGAGTTGGCCTTGGACACTGATGGGAAAATATTCTCCAACTTGCTTATAAAGCATACATCCTTTTGCCATAGGTGAGCAATTTGGCCCTACCAAAAAAAAATACATTGGCACCCTGTGCCAATGGCATCCTGTTATCCACCTTCTTGTATTCTTGAAGGAAATCTTGTCATTTACATGGATGGAAGTGGACCGGATCACCATTAGTCAGGTACCAAGTGCTCATCTACCTCAAATGTGAAAACATCCGAAGAGAATGTAGCAAGGGTGAAGGCCCATTGTCTTTTGTTTATTTGTGGGCGCTTTCTCCAGAATGAGATGGATTAGAGAATCAAATTCCCATTCTAAAGCAATTGAGTATAGTTATATAGCAGCAGAAGAGAGTTCTATTAGCCTTACCTATTACAGTAACTAACTATTATCTCCAGGAAAAGGCATTTCTTTGGGGTAAGTTTATTAATGTTGGGTCAACAGTTCTCTTTTTTTTCTCTAAGGAGGGAACGTCAGGGGAAAAGAAAACATATATTAAGCATTTTAAGATAATGCCTATTTACTGAAAACTCTATTTTAAAATAAATCCAAAGTTCAGGACAATGATAAGTATGGTGTTTCTAAAAGGTTCCTAAGTAGCAATCAGGCCCCATTCTAGTCTACAAGAGGTGTTAAGACTCATCCCCTAATTATAAGCCTTTTCTCTGTTATTACCACCTCACCATTAAATCTCTAAACTAAACACTAGTTTCAGGAAAATAAAAATAGAAGTAAGAAGGTAGGTTTTTATCCAGTCATTTGGAGACTATCTTTATTTGGAGGGAGATTTCTAAATGATCCACTACCTTTCCTCTCCTTAACAAAGAAGTTGAGTATTTTTGTTTTGTTTTGAGTTTTTTGGTTTGCTTGTTTGTTTTGTTTGTTTGCTTGTTTTGATCAGGCCAAATCTCTAAAAGGGTAAACAAAGTTGTACTCAGACTTTCTTCTATGTTCCCTGCTTTTCAGTTTTATCCCCAATTACCAAAAGAGCATGACAATCACTTTCTTCAGTGGAGAAGACGACTTAATTTAGAATCTTTTCAGAGTAATATTCTTCCTAATCAATACCTCCATTTGGATTTTATACTGACTCACGGATAATTGCTATCGAGCTGGAAGGGCCCTGAGATGTATGACCCTCCTGAGGCCCAGAGTGGTTCACTGACTTGCCTGAGGTCACATGCTGGTAAAAGACATAGCTAGAATTGGGGCCAGGCCCTTGAACCTGAAAAAGTATCCCTGCTTCTTGGACTGCCCACATGGGACTTAAAGAAGGGAGCAGGCTTCAACCCCTCCTGCTCCTTTCTCCTTTTTTTTGCAGCTCAAGACATCACCAAAGTCCAGAGTTTCACTTCCATTTCCCAGAAATTGTCCTGGCTGTCTCTCCTGCACTAACCCCACCTTGCTGTGGTATAAAACCAACCTTCCTCTATTTGTTCCTGTAAATCAGTTGTAGAAAATAAAATTTCAACGGCCAACTGAGCATTTCAATCTGTGAAGATACTGCTTTCCTTCCCATGTTATTAACTCTTAGATTACAAAGCCTGCTGACATAAGAAGCGATATTTTAAACCAGTTTCCTAAGGGGAATCAGAATGTTCTATTCCTGATCCTAAGATGAAGATCGCTTTTTGGCTTTTAAAAATTTTTGGTGTCACTTTGTAAAAATCCTATGACCAAAGGGAAGCCAGGGTGCCAAAACTAAAATAGGAGTACAACTTACAGGATGATTTTATTTTAAGTATGCAAAAGGTAAACACAGAAATGATACCCCATAGCACAGTTCACAAGTGCTCCTCTGTTTTCTGTCTTGCCATTTAAGAAATGGACCTGTTAGACAAAAATGCTTCCCTGCACAAAACTAGACCAAAACAAGAAGACTAAAAATTCTCCAGGACCATAAATATGAGAGGTTTCTGAGTCTCCAGATAATAATAATAATCAATGATTACGTTTTAAGTGACACTTTGATTATACATTTTCTGGGGCTGACAACCTGCTCCCTAAAACTCGAAGATGATTCTGGTTTTCCACCTCCCATGAAGTACATCAAACTGAAATCTTGGATGAGACCTCTTCAAATCTTATTACCGAGTCTGTGTGTTCAAGGCTATATGTTCAGCCGGCTACCTTGCCTAGCAAGGCAGGAAAACGACACAGTGCTACTTGTGAGAGAATCAATAAGAAAAGCAAATTGATGAAGGTCCGATGGGAATGTGAACCCAAGAGATGATATCTCCAGGGGCGAGACCTCAAATTTCATCAACAATTATGGGTGACAGAGATAGGATTTCCCAAGTGAGTTTTTTTATTTTTCTGATTCAACAGCTAAGTCCATGATACATATTAATGTTGCCATAAAGACATATTGAAACTGTTGTGTTTTAAGAAGGTCTAGAGAAGATGAATTTTATAATGACTGAACTTTCGTTTTAAAATGCCTCCACAATAACACTTTATCTCAGAGGCAATGATACATAGAACTAAGCCTCCCAAGGGATCATGCAGTGTGCAAACATGGAGTAGACTAGCGTGGTGTGGGATACTAGCCTAAACCAACTGTCTGCATATAACCTGCAAACATACAGTTGGTTCAAAGAGAGAAGGGAACAGTATGTCCGGAGGAGGGGGTTGGGGTGTAGGATTTCAAAGCCCAGTGCAGTGGGTCTGCAAATCCAAAGGCATTAATTAGTGCTCATTTGTGCGTGTGTGTGCATGTGTGTGTGTGCACGCACACGCATTAATTTGTTGCTCTTGCTGGTTTTTAAAGAAACAACGGCGCAGGCCTAACTTGTCGCGTTGACTCCATTTTCCAGTCATGGACTTGTGTCTGCGTGCACACCCTGCAAAGTTAATGGTGATGAACTTTGTGACAGGCCCTCTCGGGTTTTAATATAAGAGAGCATGCCTAACTCACAGGCTCCAAGCAGAACCAGCCTCTCCCCTCAGGCCCTGCAGACCTCAGAGCACAAATGATTATTTTGTCTGCACCCAAACAGCAGTAAACTACTACGAGAGGTTTTCTTTTTCCTTTTCTTTTTAAAAGCCCTCCACCACTGACCCTCCGCTGCAAGAGGCTTGGGAATCAAAGTATTCTCATATAACACAATGCTGCCAATAAAAGATTCCAGCTCCATTTCAAAAAGGGGGTGGGGGGAAGCCAACATATTTGTTCCTCCTTTTGTCCAAACCCTGGAGCCCCTGGTAGGGATTATTGATTACTTTGCTGCACCTTAAGTGAAAGCCAGGAAAAAGTCACCTCCAGGGTCCGCCGAGGCAGCCTTGCCACTTAGGGTGGTGTTTTTTTTAATGGTTTGTGAGTGACGCACTAGAAAACTGGGAAGAAAAAAAGCGAAAGAAAGAAAACCTCCGTCTCATGCAGGGCGTCTTCCGCCCCATAAACTTGGCAAAAAGCAAACTGTACTGAAATACTCCACTCCCCATATAAGGCAGCCCAGCTAAACATGTCATGCGTAATTTACGTTCAGTCGGCAGAGAATTAACCTTTCAGTGAACATATTTGGCCCATATGAAAAGCAGTCTGGATGGCAGGGGGAGGGAGGGGGCTAAGAAGCCAAGCTCGATCAGGGACACGGCTCTGAGCTCTGCCTTAGAGACCCCGGGGGCTGGCTCTCTCTCTCTCCCTCTCTCTCTCTCTCTCTCTCTCTCTCTCTCTCTCTCTCTTTCTCTCTCTCTCTGTCTCAGAGCTCTCTCTCTTTTTTTCTCTCTCTCTTTCTTTCTCCCTCCTTCCCTCCTCTTAACAAAGGTCAGTAAGTTGTGAGCACACTTGCACGCACCTGTTTTCTTTCTTTCATTTTCTTTCCTTCTTTTTTTTTAGACTGCCAAACTGTGTCTAGTCTGGGCTTTGACAAGATCTGCAGGATGCACACGCACACACACACACACACACACACACACGCACACACGCGCACACACACACACACACACACACACACACAGTCCACTGCAGCTGTGACCTTCTGCTTTCTTTGGGGCTGGAGATGGTGTGTGATATGAAACCATCGAGTGTGGTAACCCAGCCCTGCTCTGGTCGGTCGGATTCATTCTCTTCTCTCCAGAGCTTAATCTCACTTCCTCATTCAAACACCTCCATTTCTCCTGGCCCCTCCAGAGTCCCAACGACAGAGTCCAAGACAAGGAGGAAGAGGGGAAGAAAGGGAGGGGAGCAAGAGCACCATGAAAATGGAAACTTACCTCTCACATTTTTTTCAGAGGCAACCAGACTGTAGACGGCTTGCCCAAGGCATTGTGGGATTCATTCTGACAAGATGACCAAGATTGGAAATTGAACTTGTCAGTCCCTTGTCACAGGAGCATTATGAGGATGGTCACAACTCATTCAGCTGCAGTGAAAGGCTGTTGCATGGAGCTGGGCAGCCTCTTATCTCTGATGTCTGGTTTCCGTTGCTGCCTGCACTGCCCCTCCCCCATTCAGCAAACCCTACCAGGAAGCGCTGGGCGTACTTGCTCAAGCCTCAAGAATGCACACACAGGGAAAAAAAGCTGGGAAACTTTCAGCTGCGGGCTTGCTTGGCTGGCATTCCCCCCAGGAGCCCCCCAAGAGCCAGGCAGGAAGAGCCGCAGGGGCCGTTCCATCAGCCCTGCTGCTTGGGGATGAGAGAAAAGGGGTGAGGGAGACCCTGAGCTCCAGGAGAGCATCCCCTCCAAAGTCCTAGTGGTATCTCCCATCTTATATGTAAAACATTATAACCTCAGAGCTGTAGTGTAAATGTGACACATTCCTGCTGCCTGCCCGCGCCTTCGGACAGTCTGGGCAGACCGGTGCATCCATTATGAAGGAGGCCCTGTGATGGGACCGGGCAGAGCCCATGGACAAGGTTAGCCTGAAGGTTAGATTCAGACTGGGAAGAAGCCCTCAGGCTTTGCGGGGCTGTCTGCCGGCCCCTGGCAATGCTGAAGCAGCCTTGTTAACAGCAGAGCCAGGGAACTGAGGCCAGCAGTCCCTCCCTGGTGTTCCTCAAAGTGGCAAATCCTTAGTAAACCTGGCTGTGACCCTGAGACTTCCATCATTAGGAAAAGCTGGAGTCCCCTTCAAGTTTCTTTAGTCCAGAGGCTCTGAAGCTATGTGTACCATGGACCCACCCCACCCTTTGTCAATTCAGTGGAGCCCATGGATCTTTCCTCAGAACCAGGTTTTTAAATTAATAAAATAAAATTTGCATACGATAAAAAATAAACCAATTATATTAAAATAGTTATGAAAATATTTTTGAAAAGTTCATAGACAGTAGGTTATTATTATTATTAACAAACTGTTTGTTAAGGAACAAACATTGGACTGTTTTAAAAGAAAGCAACATTGTGTAAAATATCAGACAACTTTAGTATCAACATATTGGAGGAAGGGAGAGGGGAACCAGAAATCTTACCTCACAGGTCCAAATATCTCTTGCCTACAAACTTAAGTCCTCCATCTTATAAGCTCATGGAAATATCCCTGGAGGAAGGCAGCAGATATGCGTTCAAAATCTGCCTCTGATATAACCCTGGCTAAGTCACGGCCTCCTCTGGTCATGGTTTTTCCATCTGTAAAATGGGGGTGGGGGGTGGATGAGATCAGAAGTTCCTAACATGGGGTCCATGGACTTGTTTTTTGTTGGCATTTTAATAACTGCATTTGAATGTAACTGGTTTCCTTTGTAATTCTCTGTATTTTATCTGATGAACTTAAAAACATGATTTTTAAGAAAACATCCATATCCTTAGCAAGAGTGTCAAAGGAACCCAGGACACAAATACAGTCAAAAACCCCAGGACTAGAGTTCACCAACAAGCATTTATTAAGTGCCTACTGGATGGCAAGCACTCTCTTAGGGGCAACCTGGCCTCTGAGGCCCTTTCCAGCTTTGGATCTTGATTCCTCAGATGCTAAGCTCTTACTCAGTATCAGATGGAAATACGATCGATTCTGTGTTCTCTGTATGTGACAAAGACTGTCAGAAGTGAGGGGAAACATAGCCAACATGTGCACAGCCAGAAATTTTATCAGTTAAGTGGTACTCCCAGGGAACAACCTCCCTTTACCAATGCAGATCCCTCCCTGTTCTGCAACTTAGAGTAAGAGGTAAAGTGACTTGCCCAGGGTCAAACAAGCAATACACATCAAGGACAGGGATTGCTCAGGCCCAGTTCTAATAATTCCGTGGACTCTTTTAAGTTTTAGTACAGGGGGATGCTTTGAGGGACAGTACTGCTGAATAGATAGAATTTCCCCAAAGGGTAATGTTAGGGTTGAGGTAACATTAGGGATGAGTGGAACCAAGCTAGGGAAGCTGGATTTGGGAAAGCTTCCAAAATGTCAGCCACCCAGTTCTTAGTGGCACGTAGGCATGAAAATTATTGGTTTGACAGGTCTTGGAATAGAATTATTTTTAAGAAAATTAACATAGTATGGCCACTGTGGGATGGGAGACGGAGCAGAAACCACGGAGCCTTTGGATTATCTGAACAGACAAATGGATCCATTATTTGAAGAGGTCCTCTGATCAGACTGGGGAAGGCTCTAAGAAGAGGTTAGTTTGAAGGCTTAGATGGAGATGAGGAAAGCCATTGTACAGAGATGAGTAGTCAGGTAATTCCTTGACCTGAGTCACCAGAAGGTATCCAAGCATTCATGCATGCTTAAGGATGCTCTTCTGAGCACATTAAAAACAGACAAAAGCAAAACAAAACAAATGCTGCCTTAAGGTGCAGCTCTTAGAAAGCCCAAGCTGGGCCTGCTCCCTCATTTTCCCTTTTCTCTTCTCCCTGAATTCTACTCCCATCCCCTGCTATTGTTCCAGCCCACTCCTGTCCTTCCATTCCTGCAATTGTTAGGGGTTGCCTGGAGCCGCTTCCTGTTCCCTCCAAGCAGCAACATGACCCAGGGGTTGGCTTTAAGTCCTGGGGCATGGCTACTCCTTGTTAATATTTCCTGAGGAACCTAGGTTTTGAATATCATGGGAAATATCACATTATCAAGATGTCTGAGCATGTAGACAGGCAGAATCTTTCCAAAGGGAAAAGGCAGGTTTGCCTTCAGAATAGCCCAAAGAAGAGTAACTGAAGGCATCTGGGGAAGTCCAACACAGTCCGCCAAAGATTTCAACAGGAAGATCAGTCGAGTTGCCATTAACTTCTTGGCAGGATAACATATTCCTTCTAGAGACTTCTCTTGTACTGCATATCACAAATCCAAGTCAACTGAACAAGCATTACTCTGTGGTGCACACATTCAGAGATCTAGAGATGGCCCACAACGCAGCACCCTCATTCACAAATGAGGACACCAAGGCTCGTGGAGGTATAAAAATGTTCCCAAAATGTCAAAAGAAGCAGCAGCCAGGATGCAAAGACACAAACAATTCTTGCTCCCAGGGAGCTTAGGTCCTACCAGACCTTCCCTCAGGAATGGTAAGTCAAGCTTCCCACTCTAAGAACTGATATTTAACTCAGTTTTGATTCTCTTTAAAATTTCCCAGTAGAGAAGAAAATTTCGGTGTTTCCAGTTTGTATTTCTGAATTTAAAAACCAAACAACTTGCCTCTGGGAGCAAGAATATGAAAAACCAGAATTTGAAAACATATACAACAAATGAGAAATACGTTCTCCACCTCAATACTGGGGAACAGGGGAAACTTCTGGTAACAAGAGAAATGGAATCAGACCCACCTTCTGCTCCACTGAAGAGAATACAAAGAAATATAAGCAAAAGCCTGGAATGTCAGAACCAGTACAAGACCCCACCCCCATTCAACAGCAAAAGGGAGAAAAGAAAGAAAAGTCAGGAGACATAAAAACGTGGCGGCCAAAATATCTCACTAAGAGTGTTGATGGATTGAAAAATGAGAAATGAACCCAAATCAAACAGGTTTCAGAAATGAGTAATGATATCATTCTAAGGGAGCCACCTGTACCGCGTCACAGCTTATCACACTAGTGGCACCTTTTACAGGTTCTGCAGTTGGGTAATTGGATGAACGCACGTTTGGGGACCATCGACAAAGAATGTGACGCTGGCCTCCATTGGTCCCTTCAGGAGCATTATCTTCTGAACTTCAAATCATGGCCATGATGCAGGAGAAATTCAATAACAGAATAATAATAACAGCAGCATTTATGTGCTTTAAAGTTTGCAAATGGGGCGGCTAGGCAGCGCAGTGAAAAGAACACTGGCCCTGGAGTCAGGAGGACCTAAGTTCAAATTTGGCCTCAGATACTTAACACAAAAACTAGTCATGTGACCTTGGGCAAGTCACTTAATCTCAACTGTCCTACCTTCCCCCTCTAAAAATTAAAAATAAAAACAAAAAAATTTTAAAAAAATAAAGTTTGCAAACAATTTGATGTACGATTATCTCATTCGGTCTCCATAACAGCCCTGGTATCAAAAACAACCTTCACAATGTCCCAAGAGAATTACGCTTTCTTTTTTCTATGAAATCAAGGTCCTAGGAACTTGTTTTGACTGTATTTTGCTTTATCAAAAGGGGGTCATATGGCACTAGAAAAGAAAGTCATAGAAGACAATAAGAGATAAAATAAGTAGATTTTTTTTGAATGGGGGAAGGCAAGGCAATTGAGGTTAAGTGACTTGCCCAAGGTCACACAGCTAGTGTGTCAAGCATCTGAGGCTGGATTTGAACTCAGGTCCTCCTGACTCCAGGGCCAGTGTTCTATTCACTATGCCACCTAGCTGCCCCAAGTAGATATTTTTAAGTAAAATATTCTATCTACTAATGCCTGAGCATTGCTCTCATTCTAATGGTGTGCAAGTTCTGGAATGGCCTATTAATGGAGAAAGGTTAAGAATACAGGCACAGACAAGGATAGACTTTCAACCGAAGACCAATCTAGGTTAATGAACTTTACACCAGAATCATTTTTTCTACATTTTCCCTAAAAACAATGAGAAGGCAGGACATGGTAGAGTATGCCTGTTATCCCTGCTCCTGGGGAGGTTGAAGCACATGGATCAATGGACTTCCACAGCTCTGAGCTACAGTAGGGTTAGCTGTCATGGTAAATTCCCCATCCCCTGCACAGAAAGGGTAGGTAGGGTGAGATAAAGACAGAATACCAAGCTGCCCAAATAGGTAAGAACCAATCCAGGTAAGAAAGTGAGATAAATACTTCCATATGATTCAGCAATAGGACTGGGTCCCTGTGCTGCTGCTGATCTTCTAACCCAGGTCATATAGGGAGATCCCATCCATGAAATGAATGAAGCTAAAATAATATAAAACCAGGGAGAAAGAGCAATGTGAGGACCTAATTAATTCAAATGGTGGACCTTCTTTGCGTTAACTCTAAACCTTAAATTCACTGCATGTAGAAATAATGACAATGAGGTCCCTAAGCAGGAATTGGGATATGGGAATATGGCAATGAATGATCAGAATGAATCTGGAAGGTGACATTCTGTTGTTACTCTAATTTTCATCTGATTTAGAATTCAAGAAAGTCACAGGGAGGAAGGAATAGCAGAGAATGACCCATTACAGACAGAAGAATCTCCCAGGTAAACCTTTAAGATCTGAGGCTGTGGAAAGGGGGGTAGGTTTGGGGTCACAGAACCAGAAATGAAATTCAGGACACTTCCCGCATACCATAATCACATGGCTAAAGTGCCTCACCTTGAACCAGGTGGATCTGAGTTCAAATCCTGCCTTGGACACACACTGGCTATATAACTCTGGACTAGTTAGTAATTTAACACCAGCTTGCTTGTGAGATCACACAATGCAACACCTGTGAAGTGTTCTCTAAACCTTAACGTGATCTAAAAACGCCACCTGCTATTATATTGTCATCAAATCATCCATCATCAGTCTTTGCTAGAAGGAATCGTGCAACACCAGCTAGTCCAGTCCCCTGCCTCAAAGCAGGAAAGTGTTATCTCTATTTGACAAGTTGAAGCAATGAACCCCAGTCTGGTGAAATGGGGACAGAGTGAGCCACGGCAGAGGATTCTGGATGTGGAATCAGGAAGCCTGGGTCTGACTCTGGGCTCTGCTCCTTTCAGAATCTGTGCAACCTTGGACAAGTCACTCAGCCATCCTGGCCTTCGGTGTCCTGGACTCCCAGGTGATCTCTCCGCTCCCTTCCTTCTGAGAATCAGTGATCCCAGCAAAAGAAGTGGCACAATGCAACTGAGAACCATGTTTTCCCTCCTTCCTAGATCTTTCCACTGTAATGCGTCACTGCCTCTGACATCCCAGATTCAGTTGGCTAAAGTGTATTTTCAAATGTGCTACATTCCATGTGAAAAGGAGAAAATTGTGTTTTCTTTTGGTTTTCTTAAGGATGGATTATGAATGATAAAAATAAGTAAAGAGATGTGAAAGATAACTTGAGATTTGAGACTATAATATCTCTGAGAGGCAGCATGGCATCATGGGTAGAGATCTGACCTTGGCAGCATGAGGACCCAGGTTCAAGTCTCTTACCTAAAACCGAATGGTTCTATGTCCCTGGCCAAATCATCCAGCTTCTTAGTGCCCCAGAGCACTCTTAAGACAGGAGACAGCAGAGAAGGGACCAAGCTACATCGCTCAAGGCAGATTTCTCCTCCAGGACTTCCCTGGATCAGTGAAAGAAGAGGAATTCATTGTCTGCCTGTGCTGGTGTATGTGTGTGTGCGTCGGTGTGCATATGTGTGTGTGTGTGTGTGTGTGTGTGTGTATGAGTGTATATGAGGGTGTACTTCTGTGAGTATGTGCTGTGTGTGAGTGCGTGTGTGGGTGTATGTGCACATGTGTGTGAGTGTGTGTGCATGCACATATGCATGTGCGAGTGTGTGTAAGTGCGTGCCTCTGTGTGTGTGTGCGTGTGCGCACCAAAGAGAAAGGGAAAGAGGAAAACAAGAGGGGGAGGGAGAAGGAGAGGAAGGAAGAATGGAAGGAAGGCAAGACCTATGATTTCCCTGGAAGAGGGAGCTTCAGTGCGTGTGCTGCCATATGGCAATGTTGATTCTGATATATGCATGCACATACGGGCTTCTTCCTTTCTTACAATAGATTATAAAAGACAGTTTATTTTTTGTCTCTTTATCCCCAAAGCTATCACATAGTCGTTGTTGTTGTTTATTCAATTCAGTCACGGCTGACTGTGATTCCTTTTGGGATTTTTTTGGCAAAGACATTTCCCGCTCCAGACCATATTTTAAATGAGGAAACTGAGGCAAACAGGGTTAAGTTACTTGCCCAGGGTCACACATCTAGTAAGTGTCTGAGGCCAGATTTGAACTCAAGAATATGAGTTTTCCTGACTCCAAGCCTACTGCTCTATCCACTGAGCCCCTGCGCTATACATAGCATTCATTTAGTAAATGTTTGTTGATTGAAAATTCCTTCCACCAATGGAAACCAGCAAGTCATCTGTAAATCTAATCTTAGAGAGGTGCCTACACAGCTAGACTGGGGAGACAAACACAAAAGCAAAATTTTCCATGCCCTCCCGAAGCCGTCACAGGTATTGTTCACATATGTGTACACATGTAAAGAGCACTGGGAGGGGTAGGGGAGACACCAGGCACCAGAGGGAGAGGACACCAGGAAAGATGTCCTGAGATTACTCTTGAGCCGAGTCATGAACGAAATCAGAGTTTCCAAGAGTCAAAGGCAAGGAAGAGGAAGGGCATTTTACTGAGACCTATGGAGACCAAAGGATTTCCCCAGAGTCACATGAGTGGTAGACATCAGAGTACCCCATCTACAGTATACATGTACATATTATAAATGCACACACACAGATATGCATCTGATCATGGCACCCCTGGCTTACCCCACCCAATAACCAGTCTCAGGTGGTCATGACTAATCCAAGTTCCCAATACACCCAGGGTGCACACTTCAGATCTTACCCATCTCCACTAATAGGCTTAAGTTGGGAAGAGCTGGACCTGGGCCCTAGAGTCAAGCTTTCTCCCCTCACCTACCTACAATGCTCAATCATCTTGGCTGCTTAATTCAGTTACGTTGAAGGTTCTGCTCCAAACTCTTTGGCCTTCCCATTGGTTACCACCAACAGCAAGCTGGTTGAGAAAGGCACCGCTGGACCAGCCCACTGTCTTTTCCAGGTTCCTGATGCTATCACATGCAAATAAATCCCATGGAAGTTTTAAAGATATGGAGTATCTTTAAATATCTTTAAATAAAATATCTTAAAAATAAGAAGATACAAAATCTGAAGGGGGCTTTCTCTCCTGTGTGTGTCTGTATGTGTATGTATTTATGTGTGTGTATACTATAAACACACACACACACACACACACATACACACACGGAAACTAAAGATGCTCGACCTTGCTCAGGATGACACAGCTGGTGTGCATGAGAGGAGAGTTTAAGCCAGGGCTTCTGGACATTGGGCTAGCTCTCTCTCCACCATGCCAAGCTACTTCTCTATGCACAAAGACACACTTATCCATTTGTATAGTTAATCAGTCAGCACCCATTCGTTATATTCCAGGAATTGTTCTAAATTCTGGGGGTACAAATGCAAAAAAGAAAGCTGGTGTCTATCCTGGATGAGTCAAACAAGGTAGGGTGGGAAGGGACCTGGTGAAGAACAAGAGGAAAATGTCCAGTGTAGTGAGAAATGAAGAGCTGATTGGCCCAGGCCCCTCCTTAAATGAAGGTTAAACTTTAGGGGGGAGTTTTTTGCTTGACCCTCCATTCAGAAAGGTCCTAAGAGGGTACTGATTAGAGCTGAGGGTGGGGAACCTGAAGCCTTGAGGCCACATGTGGCTCTCTAGGTCCTCAGGTGAGGCCATTTGACTGAACCCAGACTTCACAGAACAAATCCCCTTAATAAAAGGATTTCTTCTGTAAAGCTTGGACTCTACAGGCTTAACACAGTTCCTGACACATAGAAGATGCTTAATAAAAGTTTATTGAGTGAATGAAGATGTGAATACAAGGTTAATATGACCTTGCACGATGATGAAGAGCCTGTGGGTCCAAAGTAGTGTAGCCAGGTGGGTAATAGAACAATAGACACATGGACATATGTACACATGTAAAGAATTTGGGCCCAGACTCTGCTGTATCAAGGAATTCCTTGTTATGGTTCAAGATCCTCGGAATTGTTCACAATGACTTTAAACCTTATCTAACATCTCTCCTGTGGACCACCCAGCTTCAATTTCACTAGGCAAACTCGGGAAGTCCGATGAGCCAAAAATACCAACACAAACTGAAGTCTAGGAATGGACTCAACATCAAGGGAAAGAATGCTGGAACTGCATCTCATACCTAATGCAAAATACTCAAATCACTCAGACATAAGTTTTCTAATTTCAGACATTTGAGGGTAGGGTTAAGACGGCACTTATTATAGAAGATTTTTTTTTAATTTTGGAGGGGAAAGACAGTGCAATTGGGGTTAAGTGACTTGCCCAAGTTCAAACAGCTAGTAAGTGTGTCAAGTGTCTGAGGCCAGATTTGAACTCATGTCCTCCTAACTCCAGGGCCAGTGCTCTATTCACTGCTACACCGAGCCACCACTATTACAGAAAATTTTTTAAAATTTGGGGGTAAATAAGCATTTTCCGCTGAAGTCTCCAATATATATAA
>CM053600.1:197774473-197822908 GCA_028646575.1 Pseudocheirus occidentalis
TATTATTATTATTATTATTATTATTATTATTCCTTTTGGGACAAGCCTAGTCACTCCAGTTTTACAATATATAGTTTCCATCATTTTATTATTGTTGCACTTTCTCATTAGATTATTACAGTCATTGTTTATGTTGCTTTCCTGGTCCTGCTGACTTCATTTTGCATCAGGTTACATAAATTTCCTCATTCTTCTCAATATTCTCCATATTTGCCATTTCTTGTGGAAACTAAATTACAGTACATTAATATTTCAGTATATTTCATTACATTTGTGTGATCCTATTTTATTAGCCATTTCCCAGTTGTTTTTGGTTCTTTGATATTATAAAAAGTGATAGCAAATATATTTAGATAAGTCATTGAAATGGCTTACTTTCTCTGAAATATAAATCTTACCAAATATATTTCTCTCTCACTCCCATAGTAACGTTGTTTTCTAGAGATTGTGTTCTCCCAAACCTATACCAAGTCAAGATGATCTATATGCCAGTGGGGTTTTTACCAAAATAAAAATATTTCTTTAGATATTTCTGTGCCTCCTTCCTTTGTTCAAAGAAAATAAAAACCTCCCAAATTCCCCTGACTGGCTAAATCTGAAGGTTAATTTTACCCATTTAAGAATAATGTAATTTTGAGGGATACAAATGGTGGTGTCACAGTAGGGAATACACCCCAGCTTGTTTCACAAGTTCTCCAGGATAGATGCACTAACAATCCAAGAGCCCTAGATAAAGGAGTTCTCGAGAAAACTAAGGAGACAGTAGACAAGCCAGATCAGGAACCCAGTGACCAAAGGAGGACTGGGCAAAAGAGGTGGTCCTGCACTTTTGTTGTTTCTGATTTTGGACGGGGATTGAGGATTCAGCCCCTGGGGTCCAACCATGGTCTGACTGGGATCATACTGTCTCCCTGAGTCCAAAATAGGAATGTGTGCCTGGTTTGTGACTTTGACCAGTGAAATTTACATCTTTATTAACAGTAGTGAGAAGAGCCAACCTTTACATGGTGCTTACTTCATGCCAGGCACCATGATAAGCACTTGACACTTATCCTCACAACAATGCTGGTGGATAGGTATTATTATTATTATTATTATTATTATTATTATTATTATCCCAATTTTACTCATGAAACAAATGAGGCATAGAGGTTAAGTGTTTTGCCCTGGGTCATATAGCGAGCACATATCTGAGCCCACATTTGGACTTTAAGCCCAGTCTTCTACCCACTGGGCCTTCTGCTCACCCTCTGGTGTCCTTATCCTATAAATCTTTATGGACACCTGACTGGAGATGAGACCAGAAACTTTAAATAGGCAGTTATGTCGTCTACAATCAAACCAGGATCTGAAGCCTAGGAAGTGTGATAGTAGGTTTTGATGAGACCTTTCAGGGTCCTCTGAAAGTTTGCAGCTCTATAAGCGGACATGACTCCGAGGTTTTTGAAGAACAAAGAACTCAGTAACAAGACAAAACAACAACAGAACCCCAGGGAATATAAAACAAGACCAAATAAGTCCCAGATAGTCCCTCCAGAAATTCACAGGGCTTGGCTCTAACACGGAGTTCCAATTCAGGAAATAAGGCTAAAAGAATGAGTAAACAAAACAAAAACAAGAAAAAAAACAAGCCCTATACTAAAGAGATGTTATGGTGCTAGGAATATCCAAGGCACAAATACAGGTAAAGAGAATTACTCTGATAACCCTATAAGGAATGCATGAATGTCTGAACAAGGCACAAATCCCATGAGAATTCCTAGAAGAAATGAGGCAAGAGTTATTTTTAAAAGAGTTTTCAAATGGTATTATAAGTGAAATGTGAGTTTCAGAGGAAAGAAATGAAAGAGAGTGAGAGCTAAGAAGAAAACACTTGTAAAAAAGAATAACAGCTTGGTCTAAGAGACACAAACCTTCCTCTAAGAAATAAAATCCTTGAAAATTAGAATGAATCAAACGGAAACTTTATGATATGTCAAGAAATATTCAAAGTTAAAATATTGAAAAATAAAAGAAAATCTTAGGTGTTTTTTTAATTGACATAGAAAACCAATCAAGGAGAGAGAACTTAAGAATCATTAAGAATTACCTTACAATCATGAGTAAACAAAAGAAAAAAAGAGAATGGAAATCATATTTCAAAAGAATTGTGAAAGAAAATTGCCCAGATCTTTGAGAATAAGAGAACAAAGTGAAAATAAAAATACTGTGTAAGCCACCTCCTCAAAACAATGTAAATTGAAAAGTACCAAAGTGCTACCTGGCCCCCGTTTACATGTAGCAAGTTGATGCTTGTCTATTTTGGAGTCTTCTAAGTAGGAGAGTTTCCAAAACACACAGTCCTTTCTCTTTTCTTCCAGATGTGGTCTCATTGAACATTGGCACACGCTACCTCTAGAGATATGTATATAACTGTCTCCTAGCATCATCATCATTGAGCATCATGATTGGACACTTCTATTCAAGGCATTCAACTCTGACCTAGTAGCATTTTGTAGGAAAAGGTAAAGATAGTTTGATTTTCAAGGAGTTTCCAGTAGAAGCCATGAATAATCTCTCCATCAGACATCATTGTCCCCCAAAATCTCACAGGCTCCTTTAACCCAGTTTTGTCAAACTCAGATAGAAACCACAGATGAATGTCCTCCTAGGGTGCTTGTTGAGTTGGTTTTTAAATGTACTGTTATTTATGTTTTGTTATGTTTTTATTTATTTCTCAGTTATAGTTTAATCTGATTTAGGCAGCACTCACAAGTGCTGGGACATGGTTGACACCTCTGTTCTAACCTACAGTTCCAATTTCCCTTCCAGCTTTTAATTTATAATAATAAAATTCTATGAACAGCAGAATTGAGGTCAGAAGAGAAACATGAAAGTCACTGTATAAACGTCTGCATATATGGACATGTTTACTGTGTGTGAATCTTTCAAATCTTAACTTGGGATGGTACAGAGAAAAGGTGAAGTCTGCACAACTATTGTTGAAGCATGAGGGAGCATGAGCATGAGGGAGCATTCCTACCAGGGAATGAGATTTCTTGTTGTGTTAAAGAGGGCTGAAAACAAAGAAGAGATTTTGGGAGGGAGAAGTTTGCAGGTGTTGGTTTGCTGTCCTTAGCCCCATCAGGCCACAGCTGGAATGTTATCTTAAGTACGGGGCAATAGGGTTTTAAAAGTTCAGGGTCAAACCATGTGGAGAAAGGGGAGGGGGAAGAGGAAATTCAATTCAAGCCAACCACCATGTAGTAAGTCCCTTCAAAATTATTTGCACATTGTCTCCTCCATCTAAACATGAACTCTTTGAAGGCAGAGATTGTTTCTTGCCTTTCTTTTATTTCCAGACTACTATGTCATAAGCCCAGCATACAGTCAATAAATTGTGGCTGAGTTGCACTAATTTATTAGTGACATTGGGCTAAATACTAGGGAAGCCAAACCCAAACTGCAAAAATCCCTGCCTTCAAGCAACTTACTTTTCCCCTGGAGGAATCAAGTGCAGAACTGTGAGCCATGACCCAAGCTACCCTTTTCTTCTGGAAACTTCCATTCTAGACTCACACAACTTTGGTTCATTTGGGGATGAGTGTGGGGAGCTCTTTCCCAGGGTAGTGGCAGCCCAAGGCAGGCTTTCTTTCTCTCTGTCTTGGGCTTGTTTGTAGCTCTGAGCCTTGGAGGATTACATGGAAGGATCTGTAAAGCAGATTTGAATGGTGGCTCACACCCAGCATCTCCCCAGTGTTTGGAGAACAGGTCCCCTTTAATGTCCAATATACGATAATGGGTTATTTTTCACATGACAGAAAATGCTAAAAATGCCAGTGACTCAGAAGCACATAGTGACAAAAACAGAAAACATAATAACAATCATAATCCTTTGCCTTCCTTAGGCTTCCCTGGAGAGTCAGCATCATTTTATGGGATTGCTATTTTGTATTCACCTTAATCCTGCACTGTCTAAGCAACTCCCAAGCGACAGGTCTCCTGATCCTCTCTTCTAGGGGGCCATGCTGCTCTGGAAATCACCTTTTGCTGGGCAACCAGCACCTGACTTAGATGCTTCCAATCTCCTGAACTCCTGAGTTACTGCCAGGCTGGAAATTTCAGTTTCTCAGAACTATTAGTCACTGCCCTTTGCTCAAGGCACCCAAGTGCCAAAAATGATGACTAGACAAGCAAGTGGTTCCCTGTCATGTGGCACAGTTGCCGTTGCTGTTGCCTTGGAGAGGGGCTGGGGAAAAAAGCCCTGCCCCAGCCTCCAAGGCAGAAAAGGTATTTGGAGACTTCACCAAAGAGCTGGAGCTGTTTCGGGCCAGTTTCTATTAAAGCACAGAAAGTGGCCATTCCTTAGCTCAATCACCAATCATCTTCAATATAAGCTTCCAATCACAAGAACCATCAATAAGGATTTGCAGCTAGGTAGCTTAGGGAATAGATCACTGGTCCTGCAGTTATGAAGCTTTGCTAGTTCAAATATAGCCTCAGACACTTACTAGCTATGAGATCCTGGGCAAGTGATTTAACCCTGTTTGCCTCAGTTTCCTCATCTGTAAAATAAACTGGAGAGGAAAATAGAAACCACTCCAGTATCTTTGCCAAGAAAACCCTAATCAGGGTCAAGAAGAGTTGGATATGACTGAAAGACCTAAACAACAAGAACTACATATATCATCTTAGCCGAGCTAATGTGTCCTTTGGCCACTGGCCAGAGGTCAATGCCCAGCTCTATAGAAGGGACCAAAGCCCAGAAAATGAAGGGATCCCCTTAAATCACTCCTGCTATGTAAGTAGATACTGGATATAGAGGAAGTAAGACCCAAGTAATTTTGGGTTAGGAGACTAACTTAAGACTGTAGTTCTTTATAGAACATGAGATAAGCTTTGAAAAGAGAGGAGTTCCAAGGCGTGAAGGTAATGCAGGACAGACTGACAAATATGGTGGACCTCCTTTATGCACAGCCACATATTTTCATGAATGGCAAAGTCGACTGCTAAAAGTCAGAAACATATCTTTTCCTTTTCTTATATTTCATGGTACCTAGAATTGGGCTTTACACATAGTAGGTTCTTAATAAATTCCCGTTGATGGACTGAGTATTAATTTCCCAAAAGGCCTGAAGCATTTTCAAATGACAACTTTGAGGTTACTCCTGGCTGACTATGCACAAAAAATGTCACTGCCTACATAATATGATTGTTGCAATGTTTAGAGAGAAGCTGGCAAATTCTTCATTTGGTTATACTGGTTCGACAAGTTTTGAGCTGTAAGGGGGAGCAGGGAGAGGGGGGTTAAAACTAAGTCTTCAGCCACAAGCTCTAAAATTTTGAAAACACATTGACAAGAGTAGTGAAAGATTGTGCAATTGTCGAATTGGTTAAACACATATTCCAACCACACTTTCTCGCCTTTGGCAGGCTAGAAATAAGTTTATAAGAATAATTACTTCAAATTGGAAACTGCTAGTGATCCTCAACCCCAGGCACACACCAGCTGTGTCCTCCCCACCCCCGCATCTCCCAACACATACCCCAACAGGACCATGGAAGGGGGAGAGGGCATCAGAACAGGCTACTGTTCTGCCCATCCCACTCCCAGGATTCCTTGGAAGGGGCTTCTTCCTGCCTACTCTGCCTTTTGCAGCTGCTTTGTCCTGGATGCTCACATTTCTGGTTACAGTTAGAAATAACTCAGATTCTCACATTTTTAAACAACTTTCTAAAAAAGTAGTTTTGAAATAAAATGACCTTCAGCAAGACTGCTGATACTTAAGCTGGAGGATCCACCCAAATTCTGTGACAATAAAATTGGATTTAATCCTTCTGTCAGCCTGGAGTCACTAAGAACCATTTGAAGTTGGGAGAAACTCAAAGAATCCAAGAAAGTTACAGGCAGGTTTTCGTTCTTTTGTTAGGTGGGTGTCTTCCTGGGTCCTGTAGACAAGAAAGCCTGTTCCGTTTTATTAAGATTGCTTTTATTTTCAGCAGACAAGCTTGTATTTAGAATTGGCTCACATCCCACTCAATTTTCAGCATACACATTGTCTTTCCCTGGAGAATCCGTCTAATTTGGCTTTAGGCACTCTCTGCTTCTTGCAGTGTTCTCATTTAAAGGCCTCTTTTCCTTCTCCCCCTTTTGTAACAAGTAACATATCTTTCCTCAATTTTGGAGTTTCCCATGTCCATATATGTTCTTTCTTTTCTTTGTTGTTCTTTATATTAAATTTCACAAGTATACGAGGCACTCAATAAATGTCCATCAACAGATTGTTGACGTCTCAGAAGTAAAGAAATACCGTTCCCCAGCATGGAGTTGGAGCTTGTAACTCTGCACCGTCTGTCAGCTGCTCAAAGTGCAGTGACTTGCTCAGGCTCCCACAGGCAGGACTAGTCATTGGTAGGACTTGAGGCCCGGTCTTTGGGCGCCAGGGCTAAGTGCTCTGCCCCACTCCTCTTTTTTTCTGCTAAGTTGTGTGCAGCAGACAGGTCATTAAGCAATCTGATTTCCTTAAGCAAAGGATTAGAGAAGTTCCTAACCTTTTTCTGTGCACCACAGAACCCCCAAAAAGACTGCTGTGAACTATGGGACCCTTTCTTGAAATTGTATTTTTAAACACATGAAATAAAATTCAGGGAGTTAAAAAGGAAAACAATTATTTGGAAATATAGTCATCAAAATATTAAAAGAATATATTCTAAGACCCCTCTGGCAAGAACCCCTGATTTGAAAACAAAACAGGAATATGGTTGCTAAAATTTTCCCCTCCTGGAACTGGAAACCTTTGGGCAGTATCCAGTCTCATCTTTCTGGGATCTGAGTCTGGAAGCCTATGTTGTCCTGCCAAGAGGAGCTAATTTCAGGGCAGCCTCAACCTTTCTTTAAAAGCCACTTATTTTGAAACCACTATCAATCTTCATACCACCTCAAGGAATCTAATCAGACAGAAACATATGTTCTTTAACAGAGGCTGCTGAAAGGCCCACAGATAAAAAAAAATAAAATGGAGAGGCAGAAAAACTGAGCTGTAGACCATTAGACAGAAACGTGGCTCTGGGGGTTTGGAAAGGAACCCCATTTAAAAACTGGTATCTCTCCTTAAGCTGCTTTCCACAGATTTAACTCACTAGAGTGCTGACTGACTTGGGGGTTGCCTCTGATAAACATCTACTTGTTCAGTTTCAACCATGTACGACTGTCTGTGACTCCATTTGGGGTTTTCTTGGCAGAGACACTGGAGCAGTTTGCTATTTCCTTCAGCTCATTTTACAGATGAGGAAACTGAGGCAAGCAGAATGAAGTGACTTGCTCAAGGTCACACAGCCATAAGTGTGTGAGGCTGGATTTTAACTTAAGAAGACAAGTCTTTCTGTCTCCAGACCTGGTGCTGTGTGCATTGGATCACCTCGCGTCTAATCATTGGGAATTTACAAAACGGAGCTGGAGAGGCAGGGGAAGCAGCGGCTGCCTCCTATAAATTTAGCTCCTTTCTATGTTCCTAACTGTGTTGGGCGAATGTACGTGTTATGTGTAGGCACATATATGATCTATACTTATGCACACGCATAAACATATACATGTGTATCAATACATATATTTGCCTATGTACACATGCACACATACATGTACACGTGTCTATATCCTGCTACTTGCTATGGATCCATCCACTATGGACAGATATGTAAAAAGAAGCCTTTGGGAATAAGGCAGAAGGGAACGACTCCATCCATTCAAAGGTCATTGATTTAGTCCCTCTGTGCTGCAAGCTCTTAGGATGCAGACAAAAGAAAGTCAAAGTTAGGGAAAGTGTTGCTGTTGGTCTTTTGTTTGAAGAGGAGCATGTCTTGACTTGCATTTAAGGGAGGCAGAGCTGAGCAAAGACAAAGTCTGCAGCCTCACTCTTTCATCCTGAATCATGGGAGTCCAGTGGCAAGACAAAAGTCAAAAGGACTGGTGATGGCCCAGGATCCAGTGGATCCACCTTGGCCTTTGCAAATTAAGGCACCTACTTCCCATGCTTGCTAGCTGTATCACCTTGGGCATTAACTTGTCAGCCTTACTTTCCTCATCTGTAAAATGGAACAATAATCACACCTCTTTTAGAATATTGCTGGACTAACTGAAATTCATTGTATATAACATGTTTGGCAATCTTAGAATCCTGTATAAATTTCACCTGCCATGGATACGAATCATTCCGCAAGAGTTATTTAAGGTTTGATCTTAAACAGATTGCTCATTTGACTAAGGAGAAAATGAAGAGTTGGTATTGTTTGACATTTTGTGGGGGGTTGAGGGGTGGGAAGCAGGCCAGGAGAACAGTGTCTTCTGTTCAATTTATCAGTGAAAACTCAATATTAAGGTACACAAACTTAGAATTAAATATTTCTGGAAACCTGATGGGAGGTGGTAGTGCAAGTTTGGTCACTGTCCATCCGGAATCAGCAGGGCTGTTGATTCAATTAGGGAATAGAGCTACAATTTTCCCACTCTCTGAGCAGAGCAGAGGAGATACTAAAAATATCAGTTACTGGTCAAATTGCCTTGAATGCAATAGTTCCCAAGTGTGTTCTTGGGATTCTAGTCTCCATCCTTCCATACATTTCTCCAGCGTGCAGATGCCTGGCACCCCTTTGGGTCTGTCTTCTCACTGTTATTTAGTCCTTGAGAGCAGCATTCAACTTCCTAAAAAAGATTTCTCATTACAGAACCAGGGTATGCCATGGGGTCCTGGGTGGGGCATTCGAGGCGATATTGTAGCCTATCCCTTGAAACTCTTTCTCATTGACATTCATAGTTGGATAATAATGTCATGGCATGAGTCATATAGGCCATCAAGTAAATATCTCATACTTTTCAAATCCCACAGAGTTTGCAATAATCTTTAAAGTAAGGTTGTCTTAATCAAAATGCCTCATTTATTTTGTTTTTATTGAAAGACCTTTTATGCCTATCTTGACTGCCCAGACTCCCAGTTTGGGTTTGAGGAGGAGGGGGTGGTGAACCTCACTTAGCTCCAGAAGTTGTGATGGAATGACCCTGGGGATTCAGTTGCTGTGGACTAGGAGTTTTCCTTGAAACAGGCCAAGATCATGTGCTTTGCTTTATTCAGAGGTAGGCAGAACTGTTTGGAGGCATGCCCAAAATCACACAGGTAGGCATCACAGTTTTCACTCACTTTAGGAGCTGTACAATTTTTACATTTTCATAATAAGTTACTTTTTCCCCTATACTTTAAAAAAATCAATGCTTTTTAAAGATTACATTTATTTCCTAGTACTATTTGCCTCTGTAACAAAGTAGAGTTAAGCATGTTGAATGAGCACATTATTCCTATCTGGTTTTTTTGTTTTGTTTTTTTATGGACGGCAATTGGGGTTGAGTGACTTCCCCAAAGTCACATGGCTAGTAATTGTATCAAGTGTCTGAGGCCAGATTTGAACTCAGGTCCTCCTGACTCCAGGGCCAGTGTTCTATTCACTGCGCCACCTAGCTACCCCACATTATTCCTATCTGAAAGTGTATGATTGTGCCCCTGTAGCCCACCACCCAGTGTGGTGGAGGAGTGACACTTGACCTTCATATACATTGGTAATCTAGGTTGACTATTATGTAGATCTGAATTCTGGAGTCTTTCCCACCATTCTGATCATTGGGTGAATCATTCAGACGTTCCCACTTTTCCTTCTATCTTTTTGGCTATTTTGTAGAGTAAAGTAGTATTGCATTGCTTCCTTGTATTTCTTTTTGGCCAGTTTACCTACCTGGACATCCACTTTGTTCCTAATTTCTTGCTCTTGCAAAAAAAATGCTTCCATCAATATTTTTATATCTATAAGACCTTCCTTCAGTGGAAACGTTACTGCCTCTGGGACCTCATGTAAATTATTGAACCAACTTGGACCTTAGTTTCCCGATTTGTGAAACAGAGAAATCCAACACAGATGAACACTTGACATTTCAGTGGGCAGAGGACAGAGTTGTTCTTCATCCATATTTGGCTGAGTGCAGTGAGGCATGTTCCCTCATGTTGAGTGAGCAAGGAATGAGTCCTGGAGGATCGCAAATATCCAGAAGCTGCCCGTTCCCAAGGTAATGTAAATGAAACAATATTAGAGTGGAGGGGAAAAGGTGAAAGCAGTAGAGGGGTGAGATCCCACCAAACGTAGAGGCTGCGTAGGGATGTATTCCTAAGACTGCAGGACTCCCTGAAGGAAAGGAGGCAACAGGAACATGGAGAAACAAGAGACAAGGAGGAGGGAGACATTTGTGTGTGTGTTTTCAATGGTTCTCCCAGTCTAGTGGAAGCCATGTCAACATGGAATCTGGAGGACCTAGTTAAGGAACACAGAGGCTATTTCCCTTTTCTGAACCTTAGTCTGATGCAGTGGGCAGTGTGCTGGGCCTGGAGTCAGGAAAACTGGAGCTGATTTCCAGCCTCAGGCACTGCCAAGGTGTGAGAATCTAGGCTAGGTGCCACTGCCCCAGTTTCCTCAACTGTAAAATGGGTATAACATCCATCTCTCTGGGTTGTCGAAAGCATCAAAAGAACCGTGAAAGCTCTTAGCATGGTGTCTGGTGCATCCTGAGTGCTTAATAACAGATTCGTTTCTTCTCCTCCCTTTTCTTTTCCCTTTAGTTTCCTTGTCTGTAAAAGAGGCATAATCACCTCTTAGGTCTTGCCCATACTGGATTATTATGAGTTTCAAATGAGATGATCAATTGCTTTGTAAATACTCAAATACTGTACAATCATTGGCTATTTTTGGTTGTTTGGTTTTGCTATGGAAGCAATAGCAACCTTGTTTTTAGGTGTATTCATCCCTTTGGTCTGCAGGTTAGGGAAGTTCAAAAGTTAGTGACCAGGCTAGATGGTGTGGGGGAAATTCCCTAAATTGACTGTACCTGGGAGACTTTCTGAATGACCGAAAACAAGTGTGGGATTTAAGAACCAGTGAGTTCTATCCACAGTGCCCATGGAGGTAGATCCCAAATGGATACTGACTGTTCTGAGGAAAAGATGCCACCCTCCTCCAGGAGAGAACTGGTTGCCCCTGCATAGTTCCTGCCTAGATGGTTTATAGACCAAACTCAGCATTTAAAACTGCAATTTAAAATCAGGTCTGGGACCAGGTGGTTTCCTTTTCTTGACACTTATCTAGATTATAATAATACATTATTTTAGAATTGGAAAATTCTCTTTTCTCTTGTCACTAAATCTTGGACAACATCTCTCTAGATTCAGGAACATGTGTCCGACTGACAAAAAGGAAAGAGTGTAGATGCCAAACAAGGCTGTTCCTTGGCAGACTGGTGAACCCAAAGGATCAGTCCATCCCCCATTCCTTATTAAGCCACTACCATGTCTGGGGATAAAAAGGCAAGGCTCAGTTTCCCCCCCTCAGAAGCTGCTCACAGTCCAATTGGGCAACATGTGAAACACTGTGTACAAATGAAACACACACAAGATAAGTTGTAGCTGATGGAGAGAAGGAAGGTAAACAGGATCCAGGAAAAGTAAAGTAGGGAGGCCTAGGATACAATTGGGGAGATTCAGTGACCAGGAGGTTACAAAGTCAATTTAATCTTTTTGACTCCAGAACTTTTTCCTGGGGGAAGAATGAGAAGGGAAATGTCCTGACAGTGCTTCAGGTGGCTACTTTTGGTAGTCCCAATCATCGTTCACTTTACTTCCAATCCCTACCACCATCTTCCTGTTCTGGAGGCAGCTGGGTACTCCATTGGATAGAGCACTGAGCCTTGAGTCAGGAAGCCCTGAGTTCAAATTCAGCTTCATATATTCATTAGCTATAGGCCACTAGGCAAGTCACTTAATTCTGCTTTCCTCAGTTCCTTCATCTATCAAATGAGCTAGAAAAGAAAATGACAACACTCAAGTATCATTGCCAAGAGCTCCACATGAGGTTAGGAAGAGTCAGACACAGCGGAATGAGTGAATAATAGCAACACATTCCTGTTGTGGACCATCAGTCAAATCAATGCCATGCTGCTACTGCAAAGGACGCGTCATCTCTGCAGCCACGATTCCGCGCACTCCTTACCAGCTTCCACATCAAGATGTTTTTCCTACTCTCCAAATTTAGTCTCACCAATTGGAATATCAGGTCTTTTAGTGCAGGGACTGTCCCTGCTTTTGTATGTGTATTTCCTACACGTATCAGAGTTCTAGGAAAGAGTAAGGCTTAAGAAAATGTGTTTGTTCCTATGCGTATTCAATAAAAGACCTAGGACCAAACTAGAAAGGGCTTTTAGACCAGGAAGGGGGATTAATGTTGTAACGTGCTTCTGTGTCAGAGCTGGGAGCTTGCTAACTGGGGTTCTATACTTGGAATCCATGAACTGGCTCACTAAAATTTTAAACTGCATTTCACTGTGATTGGGTTCCATTGTAATCCTATATGTTTCATGGATTTAAAACCATTCTGATAATGACTCCATCCATAGCTCTTGCTAGACCTCCAAAGAGGTCTGTGACATGCAAAAGTATTGAGGAGCCTTGATTCAGAGGAATTCCTATAGGTATCAAAGGCTTGGTGCTCCCAGAAAAGAAAGAAGGAACTACTCTGCCCACCCCCACATATCTGTCCCCCACCTGTCAGTTGCATATTCTCACCATCATGGTAATAACAGACAGCCAAAATCGCAGGTACACTGTCTCTATGAGACCACCTCCCATTCCAAGGCCACTGTGGTAGAGTAGAAAGAATCAGAAGTCAAAAGATCTGAAGGCCAAGTTTAAAATGTATTCTCTCCCACTTCTAGTTGCTTGACCTTGGGAAAGTCACCTTACCTCTTGAAACTCAGTATTCTAATATGCAAAACAGTCCTGCTAGTAGTTACCTTGGAGTTAGGGTTTCTGTTGTTTTTGTCTGAGTTTTCTTGTTTTGAGGTCTATACCTATGGTTTCATCATTGTGATTTTATCATTGCAAAAGCTCTAGCCACCCAAGGAGAATCACAAATTATTTGCAATTTTGAGAGAACTGGGTGGTGCTCTTTCAAAGGACAGTGACTTACCCATGTCCTTGTATAGTTACTATATACTCCTGGCAGGACTTGAACTCATCTCTACCTAATTCCAAGGCTTATCTACTTCATCATGTAGCTCCTCTCAATTTCCTGAGTATCAGATTAGATAAGGCATGTATAATAATTTATAATTGTAAAATGCAATCTCGGTATTTACTATAAACATCCATGGTGGGATCCTGAAGCCAAGTAGGGATTTACTCATCAGAACAATTCTGTCTACTCATTCAGCAATCACTCCCTTTTTTGCCTGTTGCGTGGTGTTGGCACTACAGGAGATGGAAGGAAATGTTTGGAGTCCAAAGACATCCAATGCAGCAGGAGTAGGAGCAGCAGCAGCAGCAGCAACAACTCTAGCATTTATATACTATTTTAAGGATTTACAAAATGCTGTTATCTCATTGGATCCAGAGAATACCTAGTGGAGTATTGCTCAGTCCTGATTAGATCAAATAACGAATGCCTTGAAGTGGTTGCATGTATTCGAATTATACAATTCAGAGTCATAAGCATGTAAACTGTGGTAACTGGTTCAAACCCAGAGGAAATGTATAGTACAAATATGAAAAATGCAATCACTTCCAAGGGAATCCATTGTTCCACTAATCAGGACCTAGTTATAGGTGCTATTATCCTCATATTGCAGTTGAAGAAACTGAGTCAGATAGAGATTTCTTTTTCAAGTAACTTACCTAGAGTCATGCACCTCATAAGGATCTGAGGCTGGATTGAACTCAGGTCTTCCCTGAGGCTCTGTTCACTTCACCACCTTGATGCCTCTAAATTGGGATTCACTGTTTGGTGAAGAAAGCTCCATGTAGCATTAGTTTATTTTAAACTTGCAGTTGCTATCAGATGTTCTATATTTTCTTCAGGAAAATAAGTTCTAGTTTACACAGTAATTAGGTGTAGTAGGGAAAGTGTTGGATCTGGAATTAAAAATCAAACAATCAAAGAATAAATATTTATAAAGCACTTACTGTGTGCTGGGTACTGGATACAAGTACACAGTAGGAAGTAATTCCTATTCATGAGATTATGTTTCAATGTTAGATTTTGTTATTTTGCATTATAATATTTTAACTGGGAAGAAGGGTATTATTAAAATATTTTCCATGACATGCTCAAATAGAGTTTGGTCAGAGCAGTGTATACGGTGGAACATTTATGCTGGACAACAGTCACTGGGTAGGTGTTTCAAATGAGTATCTGAAAAGGAAATTAGAAATGCACCTGCTTCCACACATGCAATCCTCTGGAGACGATTGTCTGGGCCAGGTGGGAAAGACACTCAGTGGTGGATGGAGCTTCAATCTGCTGTGATTTAACATGGAGATCAATGGAGTTGTCAGTCAGGCTGAGTGGCAATTTTCTTCTGTCTATTTTTGAACTTTGCACCAGCCAGATCTTTTAACATGGCTGTGATATCCAAGGGTCCCCATTATCTTTGCCCTCAACAGAGCACAGCCAATGAGCTTAGTTGGATTTTTCCTTCTTATTGGAACTTTCCCTTTTACCTATTCAAATAAAGTCCAAATTAAACAATACTATTGATGGTTTTCCCTTAGTTTCTTTCAATATTCATGTAATCAAAAAACAAAATTGTAACAAAAACACAAAAAACCCATAAAACCAAAAATATTAACAAAAGCCATAAAAAAACCCATGAGAGATTTTGGATCTAATCATTTAAAATGAAGTATACTCATAGGAGCTGAGCTATCAATCACATTGCATGCCTTCTTCAGGGAGACTTTTTTTTCTTTTTTAAAAAATAATATTTTATTTTTCCCCAATTACATGTATAAACAATTTTAACATTTTTTTTTGCTTTTTGGGGGGGGGGGAGGGCAATTGGGGTTAAGTGACTTGCCCAAGGTCACATGGCTAGTTTTTGTGTTAAGTGTCTGAGGCTGGGTTTGAACTCAGGTCCTCCTGACTCCAGGGCTGGTACTCTATTCACTGTGCCACCTAGCCACTCAATTTTATCATTCTTTTGAAAGAATTTTGAATTCCAAACACTGTCCACCCTCCCCTGAGATGGAAGGCTATTCAAATAAAATGTTTTCATATTAATCATTTTTGTGAAAAGAAGGAAAGAAGGAAGGAAGAAAAAGAGAAAGTAGTATGCTTTGGTCTGTATTCAGATGATGTCAGTTCTTTCTCTGGGGGTGGATAGCATTTTTCATCATGAGTCCTTTGAGATTGCCTTTGATTATTACATTGCTGAAAATAACTAAGTCATTCATTGTTGTTCACTGTACACTATTAGTGTTACTTTGTATCAAGTTCTCCTGGTTCTGCTCACTTCACCTTGTATCAGCTAATGTAAATCTTTCCAGGTTTTTCTGAAATCTTCCTGCTTATCATTTCTTACAGCACAATAATATTTCAGAGAGACTTTAAAAACTCTACTGATTCAGAAGTCTGTAGATTAATTTTTTAAAAGATGATTATTTGGCAGGGGATCAGTTTACTTTTTGCTCTGGTTTCTGAAATGCTTGCTAGTTGTGGGTTTTCACATATTTGTTGATTTGAACTACTTAAATTCCTTTACAGACTCCATGGTAGAAGGAAAAGAAGCCTGACTCTAGTATCCAAAAATCTGTGTTCAAATTCTGCTTCTGTTATCTTTGTGAACTTGGGTAAGTCAGTCACTATTTATCAATATCCTACTATTTGCAAGGAAAATGAGGGAGGTGAAATGAGTGTCTGCGGCTCTGTCTAGCACTAGCACATGACTCTGGGTTGGTATCCCAAATACAGTCTTGTAGAGGATAAGAAGTGGATTGTTTGTTTGATTCACACCATGAGAAATGAGGGAAAAATATGAGTGTCTTTGAGCTCCTTTCTCATCTGGGCCCATGGAAACCTTGTCTAGAATTTACTGCAACATTAGAATATTTTTCAATGAGAGATTGCAAAGACTTTTCTATTGTGCAATCCTGGTGCCTTTACAAAAATTCATCTCTCTATTATTTCTTTTTAGTCAGTGTGTATTAGTGGCTAAGTTCAGGTTCTGACTATTTGTCTCATGTGACCATTAAGATCATTTGAATAAAAATGTACATGTGTCTCTAAAGAACCAAGAGTAGATGAGAATCTGTTGTCAAGAATTGACTGATGGTACATTTATGCAAATGGATTTGTTGAGCATCTTAAAGGTATTTTTGGAAATTTCCCACACTGTTTGACAGTGGATCATTTTGTTCTATATTTTCTTCAGGAAAATAAGTTCTAGTTTATACAGTAAATGAGCCTTCTCAAACATTTTTATAAAATTGCATTGCTTCCATCCCCACCCCCACCCCCACCCCCACTAACTTCACCAAAGAGCCTATCTCCTATTGCCTCTTGAGGAAACCTTTCCTGACGCTTTGCACATAGTAGGCACTCAAATATTTCATTTCATATATCATTCATAAATTAATTTGAAAAGGGACATGAAAAAACTTGATTGGTAATGTTATGTAGGAAAGATTACTGAAATACAGGTAGCCCCTGCCTTAAGAACACTCAGTGGGTTAGTGATCTAAGCATAGGTTCACCTAGGCTCTCCAAAATACCCCTGTCTCCAATCCTCCCCTGCCACAAGTGCAGAATCTCAGTCTCAGTCTCCTTCCTTTCCCTTTCCCTGAATCCCCCAGACCATTCCATTTTCCTGTTGAAAGAACCCCAGGAGCTGCCCATTTCTTATAAGATATGGACAGAGGCATGTAGATGCTAAAACTGTACTGACTTTAGGGTTAGACTAGACTCAGTTTTGAATTTCAGTTTCTACACCTGATATTTTCAGAACTCAACTCAAACTGTGCTTTCTGCTGGCATCCCCTGCCTCCTTGCTAGTGTTTTTTCCTTGGAGATCACCCCCCTCCCTTACCTAATAGAGTCCTTTGGACGGCAAGGAGACCCAATCCGTCAGTGTTCAAAAAATGAATTCAGATTATTCACTGGAAGGTAAAATACTAAAGCTGAAGCTTAAATACTTCAGACATATAACAAGAAGATGAGCTTTATTGGAAAAGCCCCTGATGTTGGGAAAGATTGAAGGCAAAAGGAGAAGGGGATCATAGGGGATGAGATGGACAGTGTCATGGAAACAACAGCTTGAACTTGGACAGACTCTGAGACACAGGGGAGGATAGAGGGTCTGGCACGCTGTGCTCCATAGTGTCACTAAGACCCATTGCTGAAAGACTGAACAGTAACAAAACATGCTCAGTTGTTTGCCTCTTGTCCACTGCACTAGAAATGGAGAGCTGGGACCATATTTTCTCATTTTCTTTGTATCCTTAGATTTAACACAGAGTTTGGTATGTAGTAAGTGCCTAATGAATGCTTGTCTACTGTCAGAAATAGTGAGAACTACTGTACCTTACTCACAAAGATGTGAGGAAGTTCCTGGCAAACTTTGAAGTGCCATCTAAAAGAGTACCTGAAGAAGCTGAGTGGCAAAGTGGAAAGAGTCCTGGTGTTGGGGTCTGAGGATCTGAGTTCAAATTCTCCCTTTGCTGTTCATTGTCTTGGTAATCTTGGGCACATCAGTCAGTTTCTATGACCTTCTGGTGAAGCCTTTGCTGATCTCCTACCTTGCACGTTTAATGATTTTTCATTTATTCAGTTTATTCTCTATGCACTGATCCATGCATTGGTTTTGTCCCCTGTTTGAATGTAAGGTCCCTGCCGGTGACAAGTGCCCATCCCTTCTTTCTGTTTCCCCAGCAGCAGCACAGTGCCTGGCACACACTGGCTCCCTAGTGTGTGCTTGTTGATTGATTGAATTAAGCTTCCTGGCTCTCATTGGTAAAATGAGGAGGCTGAGTTCTTGGCTCTAAGATCCCTTCCAACAAGTCAGGTTGACAGGCATTTCTCAAGTACTTTAACTATGTGCTAAGGACTATGTTGAGGATACATGACAGCCCGACAACAGACCCTTCTCCCAAGGATCTCACAGTGTAATAAAGGACACAATTATTCATAAACAAGATCCTGACAGGGAAAATTGATGACAAATTCCAAGAGAAAGCACTAAAATTCAGAAGGCCCAGCCCAGGCCTCTTACAGAAGGTGGGACTTCAGCTGAGACTTGGAGGAAACCTGAAGGCAGAGATGGCCAGGGAGGACAGGCCTCGGAGACAGCTAGTGAGTGTGAACACTTAGAATGGAGCATCCTGTGTTAGGAAGAGCACAGAGGCCCCCAGGGTCACGAGACTGTGTGGAGGGGAGTTAGGTGTAAGAAGCCTGGCCAGGTGGGAAGGGGCCAGCTTGTGGAGGGAGGGTTGTGAATGGCAGCACTGGCTTTCCCATTGGCTCTTTCTAGCTCTTAAACCTGTCCTCTTAAGGTGATCAATGGTCTTTCTCCAACCTCCCTTACTTGATGTGTATTGGAATGCAGAGCAGAGGATACTATTTTTTTTAAAAAGTTATTAATCTATTTTGTTTTTAAATTGCCTTCATTTTTGAATCAATCCTTTCTGCTCCCCTCCCGCAAGCCATCCCTTGTAATGAAGGATTCAAGAATGGTGTCAGATTTAGAGTGAAAATGACCTTATTGGAAGGACATGGAGCCCAAGTTTGTGTTTTCTTTAACTGATGAGGTAACCAAGGCCCCCAAAAGATGAAAAAGAGGGGAAAATTGAGTGGGCTCTTTAATGCCAAGGTCCTTTTTTTTTTCCAAAACAAAGTGACACATGAATTGTGCTTTGGACATTTCCCACTCACCTTCTAAGGCTTATTTCACTTTCCTCACCTTTACTCTCTAATCAGACTTCCCCCATCTCATTCTTCCTTCTCTTGCCTCTGTTTTTGTGACTTCTTTAACCCATAATCATATTTTGTGCCTATGAAGCATTTCCTTCATCTCTCTCTCTCCCCTATGTTCCAACTCCTCCAAGAGGCTTCCCAATACTCCCCAGCTCAGTGACCCACCACTCCCTTGTTACACCTTCCCCTCTCTTTGATCTTCTAACTGAAATTACCAGCATACATGTCATGGGCTTCTAAAATGTAACTTCCTTGAAGGCAATGTGACCCTTTGGTTTTTTAGGCTCAGACCTAGCACTGTCCACTGCAATAGGTCCTTAATAGATGTTTGTTGAGTTAATAAGATTGGAAGGTCTGGGGGATCTAAGGCTTCTGACTCCTTTAACCTGCTTCCACCCTTCCACTCTACTGATTCCCTCTGAGCTCAAAGGGGCTTAAGACAGCCTAATTTAGGGACCAGAAGAATTGAAACCCTGCAAGACTGACTTTGGACACTTTAACAGCTTAAGGGGATCTTGGCTTCAGGGCTCTTAGTACACTTTCAGCTATAGTCTAGGTTAAATGTGTTTTTGTGGGCTACTCTGGGAAACTAATCACCACTTAGGGCATGGTTTCTGTGGAGAAATGTTTTTCAAGGTCCAAATGACTGGCATAAATATATAGCCCATTTAATAAATGGTAAACAACCAGTATTTCTGAAGAAAGGCTTAGGGAATTTTCACAAAGAGTTACTAGGAAGACTTATTAACTTATAACATGAAATTACATCTTGGTTGAGTTCCCTCCTTTTTCAAAATTAGTTTCTCTCATTTGAAATCCTGCTAGCAAGCTAACTTCCTTATATTTTTCCCCCCTTATATGCCATGAGTTGCTCCTTAGCCGTCTCTGAGGCAGAGATTCTTCTTTTGTGTGTCATGGGTCCCTGGGCAATCAGTTTGGTAACACCCATTGCCACCTTCTCAAAATCATGAATTTAATTGCATAAAACATAGAATTACAAAGGAAACCAATTGTATGCGGCTGCCTTATTTTGAAAAGCAAGTTCAGAGGTCCTGACTAAAGAAGCCCTGTTCCAATGGAATTCTTTCTCTTAATGACATTTTTTTCATATCCCTTCACTACCTTTTTCTACCCTCCCTTCCTTCCTTTGCTTTAGTTAATATTTTAACATTTCAAATTCAACCTGATTTTAATGATCATTCCACTGAATTTGACAAGCATTTATGAATTTACCTGGGTCTGCTCCATGCCCATATACCCATGTATCCAATGGGGATATAAAGACAAAACCCAAACAGTACCTGGCCTTCAGTGGCCTTGGTACCGGTACTGACACAGGTTATTGTCCATTCTCAAAGAGGACCAAAATGAGCTCATCATGCTAGAGTCAAGTTTCAACGTGTCCAACTGTGGCGGATAAGACCAATGTGAACTTGGAATGCTCTACCTCGGGTCAGGCACAAATTGTCTGTGTGAACATTTAGGGAGGATACGCTAAATTTGCATATCCTTAATTTCCTTTGAGCTGCTTCAATTCTGCTTTGCTCGTAGAGCACGGCACCTTCTCTGATCTGGGCATGCGATGCTGGGCAGTCCTGAGTCAGTGTCTCCCATGGCCCATAATCAATTCCAAAGTTCTTGAGGGAGACCTTGAGATTGTCCTTGTATTGCTTCTTCTGACCACCAGGTGAATGCTTGCCCTGTGTGAGTTCTCCATAAAATTGTCTTTTTGGCAAGCATATGTTTTACATTCAAACAATGTAGCCAACCCATTGGAGTTACATTCTCTCAAGCAGAATTTGAAAGGTCCAAGGAATGGTGGCCTTAGAATCTTTGTGGGGGGGGGAGTGGGGGAGATGATGGATTACAAGTAAACTTAGATAAATAAAGACCAAGTGTATCTGCCTGGTGCTTTCTGAAAAGCTCTTTGGTAGAAGGTACCACCAGGAGATTCCTTGAATCAACAGTGAAGAGGCCAAGGGCATAGAGGCCAAGCAAGGGAACCATGTGTGAGCAGAGGCTCTCTGGCCAAATAGGGGACAGATGACAGACCAGTCTGACTACACCAGTGGGCAGAAAATAGCATGGGGAGGACAAGGAAATAAGACTGAAGAGGTAGGAGTGCCACAGCGGAGAGCTTTGGGGTCCTGCTGAGGCATTCATACTTTATCTGACAGACAGTAATAAGAGACTAAAGATTTTTCCATGCTTATTTTTCCAGATTAGTAATTAATCTTCACCCTCTCTTCTGTTTTTCCTTTATGAGTGTCAAGTCTTCTTAAAGACCTAGTCCTGAAACCTTATCAACCAAAGAGCCCTCCCAGTTTTGGTGGGAGGAATCTGGACATTGGGCCCCAGTCAAGCAGCCTGCTGCCACACTAGCTTTCTTGGCTGCCACATCACACAGCTGATTCATGTGAGAGGGCCACAGGCTAACTTTCCTAGGCTTTGGTCAGACAACTTGCTCTAACTAAGAGCCCTTAAAGACAAATTTTATCTTGCATCAAATGCTTTAATTGAATCTACCAGCAAATATGGTGGGTTCTTGGATTTTTATGCTGCTCAATTAGACATGTCATGATGAAAATATGGTCATTACACTAGTAGGTCAGTTGATGGTCATTCTCTGCAGAACCTTTTTTGGGTAAAAATATCCCTCTATTTTTGTTGAGATGTATTTATTCATAAACTTGTCCCTGGCTGTCCTAGTATTGTTTGATTTAGTCTGTTTTCCATGTATGTTTTTCACTGAGGATGTCAGTGTTGGTCCACAGACTTCTCGAGGGCAGGGCTCGGGGCAAGTGAACCTGCTTAGGGCAGGTAAGCAGGGCCCAGCGGCACAATGCCCACATGAATTACTTATAGTCACTGATTACAGGCATGATCACAAGGAATGTGGCCTTCAGGTGAAGCACCTTGAACTTTTGTATTCTCATGATTCACAGATGCTGCAAAACAGGCTTGGTTTTATTTGAAGCTTCCTAAAGCTCTGTCCTTGATGGCAAATGAATGGTGAAGCCTTTGAAATGCCATGAGAAAAGATGGCATTTATTAAGTAGCATATTAGGGAATGATGATTGAATATGGATATTTCTATTTCTGTAATGACCCAGTGTGGATGCCTGATAAAGTTAACTATTATATTTGGTCTCTAATACTCAGAAAACATTTAACTCTTCAGCACAAAGAGCTACAACTTTGATTCAACCCCATGTCAGAAATAGCAGCACTTTGTCAATACTTCTCATGATTTGTTGGTTCATACTCTCCTACCCACCCCCAATGAGCAACACCAAATGGACTTTCATGTGGCAGTGGAAAGAAGGCTGGTTCTGGAGTCAGGAAATCTGGGTTCAAATTGTATGGCTTGTTTCTACTGCCTTCAGTAAGACATCTAGCCTCCTTGGGTCTCTGTCTCTTCATCAGCATAATGAGGGGACAGGTTGGACTCTGTGGCTCTTAGAGTCTTTTTAGGTCATGATCTTTGATCCTGTGTCATTACTGGGCAGGAGAAATAAAGTCTATAGATCATCCTCTGAATTCTCTGGGTACTGGATGGCTTTGAAGTACTATTGAGCTCAACTCTACAGTAAGGTCCTCAGACATACTGGGAGGGGAGAAGTCAGGGAAAGACAACTTATCTGCTCACAGGTCAGTCGAGTCAAGTCAACCAGCATTTATTGGGTGCTCACTGTTTCCCAGGCATTATGCTAAGTGATGAGAATGTACAAAAGCATACAGTGCTGGACCTGGGTCAGGAAGGCCTGAGTTCAAATCCTGCCTTAAACATTTACTGGCTCTGTGACCCTGGGCAAGTCACTTAACTCCTTTCTGCCTCCATTTTCTCATAGGTAAAACAAGCTATTGGTAAAACATTTTGCAGACTTTAAAGCAATATATAAATGCTAGTTAACTATAAAAAAATACTGTTCTGACTCTTAAGGAGCCCATAGTCTAATGGGGGACACATTAGACTTTTGGACCACATCCAAAAATTATGTATAAGCAAGATATAAACAGGAGACATTGGAGATGGTCTCAGAGAAAAGGCAATAATATTAATAAATGTTTGTTTGTTTGTTTTTTGCAGAACTTGGAAAGCTAATTGAACCTAGAATAAAGGTAACCAAGCCTAGAGGCAGAGATGAGAGAGACAGCTCTCTGCCTGGGGAATAGCCAGGGAAAATGAACAGTCAGGAGGTGAGTGTTTTGTGTGAGAAGCAGCAGAGACACCAGGGTCCTTGGCTCACAGAGTTCTTGGAGGAGACATGTAAGAAGATTATGGAAATGGAAGAAGGGGCCAGCTTTTTGAAGGGCTTTGAGAGCCAAACAGAGGGTTTTATATGTGATCTTGGAGGTGATAAGAAACCGCTGGAGCTTATTGAGTTGTGAGTGTGTGTGTGGTGTGTGTATATGGGGGGGTCTTATCTGTATTTAAGAAGACCATCTTGACAGCTGAATGGAGGATGGCCCGAAGTGGGGAGATATGTGGCAAGCAGAGGTGGCAGCAGCTATGGCAAGAGTCCTGCAATGAGGTGATGGGGACCTGCGTTAGGGCGCTGGCAGCATTAGCGGAGAGAAAGGAGCGTGTGTGAGAGCTGTTACGAAGGTGGTAGTGATAGGACTTGGCAGCTGATTTTACATGGGACTCAGTTATGACATCTAGGGTGTGAGCCTGGGTAACCAGTAGGACAGTGGTGCCCTTAACAACCACCCAAAGGTTTTAAAGACAAAAAAGGCTTAAGGGAGGGGAATATTTGGGGAAGAGGAGAGGTAATGAATTCAGTTTTAGACATGTAAAGTGCAAGATTCTGTGAGCCATCCAATTCAAGATGTAATATTAAAGGTCAAAAGAGAGATTAGGACTGGAATAATCTAAAAATCATTTGCCTAGAAAATTCTTCTCTGTTCTGTTCTGGGCTCATTTTTCTAGGGCCAGGTCTGTTACCTTTTTGCTCCTTCTCAATGTTTTCTGGTATCTTGAGTGGATTTGGGGAAGAGTCTCCATTCTCTGCCATTGGATGGAGACCCTGCCAATTGTGTTCCCCTCTTGTTAGGGGCCAGTGATGAGCACCCCAGTTTCATTTAACCACTTAACATCAGATCAACCTGCTCTAACCACTCTCCTCTTTTCTCGAGCTTGACTTCTTGATAAACCAATTGAACCTCTGCACTGTCTTCTCTGGATTCCTTTGCCTCCCCTCCCTTTTTACCAGTTGTACCCTCCTAAGCCTAAACCTTCGATCATGCCCACCTTTGACCAACTTTATATACATGCTGCTGAATGAAGGTGAAGAAAATCCCTTGGTCTTTGTGTTGGGCTCATTTCAGATATATGTTCTACATCCTCAACTGGGTCCTGACTGCTACTCTTTGCTCCATGAACCTGACCTTCTGACGGTCCCACCCAACAGACACTCTTATCTCTTGATTCCAGGCATATTCTTTAGTTGTCTCCCATAGCTAAAATTCTCTCCCTCCTTCTTTCTGCCTTCTGACATCACTGATTTCCTCAAACTCCAACCAAAAATCCCATCTTCTCCAGGAAGTCTCCTCTAGCCCTTCTTAATGGTCATGCTTTACCTTTCAGATATCTTACCCTGAACATAGCTTTCTTTCTCCCACATTAGATCATAAGTTCTTTCAGGGCAAAGACTATCATTTGTTTCCCCCCAACCCCGAGTATTTAGCATAGTGCCTGGCACATAGTAGGCATTTAATCAGTATTTATTTAGTGACTAAATATAGGCTCAGCCTGGAAGCAGAGCTTGTTATATGAGAGTCATCATTTTCCCCAAGATGCTTGTTCTCTTGTCTTGGTGTGTCTCCAGTGTAGTCTGAAGGGTGATGGAGGGTGAGAAAGTCATGGTGGCTTAATTTGGCCTGGCACAGATGCCATCCCTGGTGGTTTGATTTGGCTTGGCACAGATTCCATCTCCTGTTTTTCCTCAGCATCAAGCATTTATACAATGTAAACTAGAAATCTTTCTTCTCCCTCAAAAGAGTACTTTTTAATTCCAGTGATGAAGATAGTGGATCAGATTTTCTGAATTTCGGCAATTTGCTTTCTATTTCTTCATTTCTCCTACTTAATCTGCTTCGATTGTCTTTGTTTTTAATTGTTTCTTTTTTCTAAGAGGTTTTTTTTAAAGTCAGCTTTATATTTCTTCATCACAAAATTATGTTATTCTATTATTATTATCAAAATGATATTATATTATTCTACAGTTGACAAAAATAGTGACAAATTGAATTGAAAAATATTCAAAATGATCATTATAATTCTTGAATTATTCTTGGATTATTTCCATTTTTTAAGTTGGATGATTACCTTTTTTGCAGGGGGGATTTCAGTTTATTTTATTGTACTTTTGTAAATGAATGACATTGTATAACAACTATTAGAGTGCTTTTAATTTCCAGACCAAGATAGTCTAACTTCAAGTTGGCATGCAACAGTGCTGGTGCATGCCATCTAACTGTCCATACCTGCCAGCTTCTTGCTATCACATGTATTCTGTCCTGAACTTCCATAACTTCCCTGGGAAACTGTACACAAATAAACACTAAGGTTGTTTCTGGAAAGGGCTCATAGTCCATTGGTTCCCTCTAATAGTAGCTCTACTCCTTCCATCTTTGAATTCCCAGGCGTAACCATTCTCCTCTGTTCACCACTGGTCTATATGTGCTACCTCTCTCTATTCCCACACAAAATCCTTGAGGACTGAGGCTGTCTTGCTTTTGTATTTTTATGCTTTCTTTTTAGCAAGGTGTATGATGTATAGTAAGTAAAAGTACTTTCAGTAACTTCCACCATTCATTGTTTCTCAAAGTCAACTGGTGGATATAGTGGCAGATTACAACCTTGTTGAAATTCAGCTATCACAAAGGCAGATTTAACTTTATTTGCATGTAGGTTAATGAATTAGAAATGGCTGATTCCACATCCAACAATGTTATGATCAACCATGATTCCAGGGGACTGAGGATGAAACATGTTACCCTCCATCTGACAGACAGGTGATCAACTCAGTATGCAGAATGAGATGTGTTTTGGAGGCTTGAGTATGACTATTTGGAACAAAGGTTTTGTTTTGTTTTGCTTTGTTTTTTTCCTTTCAGTAGTGGGGCAAATAGTGAAGAAAAATAGATTTTTGTTTTTCTTTAAATTAAATTAAAAAGAAAGAATAGCAGCACCATATACATTATCATTTGGAGTCAATTTGTTTTGTTAGTCTCACATTTGTTGACTTTAATTTGTGCTTTGTTTTCATTGAAAAATTGGATTTCTTTATGTGGGAGTTGTGCTGGAAAAATCTCCATTTGGCCATTTATTTTCCTCCCCCCTCCCACTCAGAAGACTATTTTTTTTAAACCTAAGCAGGATATGCTCCATAGTTTGGAACACATTACTGCACAGGAAAAGTCAGAGATAAGCTTCCAGAATTAGGAAGTGGCTGCATTATGGAAGCAGAATGTTATATAATCGCCCCAATTGTGCTCTGTAGTTTTTGGAAGAGATCGAAGGACTGAATTAGAATAGCTGTGAAGGAGAATTATTCAGGAAAGAGATGAAAGAACAATTAAAGAATAGAGAATCTGATCATGTGCCTTCCATCTAGTCTTTTTCTGATGTCTCACTGTGGGGTGGATATGTTCACTGTTCTTGAAAGTTGTGCAAATGACTCAGAAGCCCTGTCAGCTCCTACCAAGCTAGAAAGGTCCTGAGTCCTCCTCAGGCAAGATAGCATGGACCCATTTAGTTCAGTTCACAGAGGCCTTTCAACAGGGATTGGTTGGTCATGACTTGAGACTTCTTTTTCTGTCCCAAGGATTCCTGGGAGGCATGTGTGCTTCATGTTGGTGGAAGGGGAACCCCAAAGTGTGGAACCATGCATCCTGGAAGTGTCTTTGTACACACCCAGAGTAGAATAAGTGGGTGTATTTCAAGAATTTGGTTTGTTTTTTTCAGCAACAAATAGGCTGTTATGATGTGGCAGTCTTATGCAACTGATGAAAAAGACGAGGGCTTAGAGAAGATTGCAATTTATGGCAGCATTGAAATGGAAGATTAGACTTACCAGGACTTAGATGTCCATAGCTGTTCTAAACTTTAAGGTCTAGAAAGTGGTTTCCATACAACAATCCATAGGGAATGCAGAAACAAACATGAAACTGGTCCTGCCCTCAAGATGCTTACATTCTCCTCTGAGAGACAACATATACATAGATAAGGATAAGCACAATCAATATAAAGGTGATTTTCTTTCGATGCTAGGGGGCGGGGGGTTCCTACATGTAAGGGTTCAAAGAGATCCACTCTATCCCAATCCCCTAATTTTACAGAGGAAGAAACAAACTCAGAGAGCTGAAGATTACACAGGTGGAGATAGAATTTTGACCCAGGTTCCCTGTGAGGCCACATTGTTTTTGAAACCTGTGATTTGAATGACATCAGATTTTAAATAGCACCTTCCTAGAGTTGAGCTTGAGAGTAATCATAAATCCATGACATTTCTTAAAATTCTAGTTAATGGTGAATATTTCTAAGTGGATATTTTTTCTGTATACAAGTGTAACTCCATGGTTTTCCCTCTTATTAAATTTCCAGTCCCTTCAAGGTTGGTCATGCCAGTGTTTTTTTTTCCATTTTAGAAATACAGAGTGGTGGCATTACCCAGCTGGTAGCTATCCAAGCAAACATAGGAAGCTAGCTATGCTGACCACAAGGCCAGAGGACTTGCCATCACTTTAGCATATTGGCTGTGTGTGGGCACATAGGCACACCTACTCCCATGCCCTCTGCACATCTTGACACTCCACTATACATTGTCTCTCTCAGTCATGCCAACTGTGAAGATAAATGCCCTTTCAAAATGTTTTCTTTCCCTGAAATACAACAGTGACTCCTTCCTTCTGGCATGCATGTCAGCAGAATTTCCTTTATTTCCTGGAGAGTTTGTGAGCCACTAACCCATCGCACCCTTCCTGAAAGATACTAACATGACACTCTAAGTAAGTCTTGTGTTAGTGTGGCATCTCAGGAGAACAGAAGGTTTACCCAGATAAGTTCATATATGGACACATTTATTTTAAATCTTTCTTAGGAAGTCAACTCTTCATAAAATCAGTTTTCTGCTCTTCATTCCTTGACTTGGGTATTTGTTCAAGTTCTAACATTGGAATCCTAGTTCTTATGATGTCATTCTATAGTTTATTTATTGAATAGCTCTTTGTGCCCAGAACTCTGCTAGGCACACAGGACACAAAGACAAAACTAAACAGTTTCTACCCTCAAGAAGCTTATGTTCAATTGGAGGAGGTCCCACAAAATGCCACTACCGCTCTAGCTTTTCTTTAGGATACCTGCCTTGCCTTTGGGGAGTATGTTTAGTAAATCCTTTGTTTTCCACTTTTTGCCTCTTTCTATGACCTTCCTTATGGCATAGTTTGACATTCTGACTTCCCCTTTACATCAGAGCTTGTACCACTTCCTTCTCATGCATACATACCCCAGATGTATCTCAAATCCCATTCAGTCTGCTCAGTGTTCCAAATTACCATTTAAGAGAGTGAGTGATACAGTGAGAGAGTTCATTAGCTAGAGCTAGGGTGTATTTTTTATATTTCTGCCTAGAATGAGTAAGAATATACCTCTAAAAGTATGTTGTTTGACAAGAACGGTGAGTTTCATTGAATTTGTCAAAGACATTCCCAACATGAAGATGGAATATCCCTAAATGAAAATGTAGAAAGGGGATGCTTAACAGGTTAATTCACTTTCCAGCAGACAGAGTTAAACAGTGTGTCACACATATTTTAGAATGGTATTAAGCTGTCAGAACTCAGCTGAAAATTGTCCTAGGACTTTTGGTACATTGTATATAATATATCCTGCTTTATTTGAGTTGTAATGAATATGTTGAGGGAAAAGTCAGTTTTGTAATCAGTCAATCACCAATATACATTAATTAAGCATTTCCTTTGTGTTGTTGTCATAGTACCTGGGCACACAAAGTTAAAAATGAAATTGATTTGCCCTCAAAGTTATTACATTCTATAGATGGGAACAACTTGTATATAAATAAATTAATACAAAATAAGCACATGGGGGAGGTGAATCTAGCAAGCTGTAATGATGCATTGAACATTTAAAACGGCAAAGGAAGGTAATAGTGTATTTTTATTGTTTTATAAATTTCTTTCATTTCTGAATATTTCTTACCTCTTCTTTCTTCTTTGTATCAAAGAAAAACAGCTATGTAGTAGTAGTAGTAGTAGTAGTAGTAGTAGTAGTAGTAGTAGTAGTAGTAGTGGTAATGGTGGTAGTAGTAATAGTAGTAGTAGTGGTAGTAGTAGTAATAGTAGTAATAGCAGTGGTAGTGGTGATGATGGTATTGATAGTGGTAGTGGTGATGATGGTGGTGGTGGTGGTAGTAGTAGTTGTAGTGGTAGTAGTAGTGGTAGTAGTAATAGTGGTAGTAGTGGTGGTGGTGGTAGTAGTAGTGGTAGTAGTAGTAATAGTAGTAGTAGTAATAGTAGTAGTAGTAGTAGTAGTAGTAGTAGTAGTAGTAGTAGTAGTAGTAGTACTATAATGACAACAACTTGTCTATAGGAAACATCACAGTCCTGGTTTTTCTGTAGTACTTTAAGGTTTCCAAAATCCTTTCCAAATAGCTCATTTATCATGAAGATAAAAAGGAATAATGCATGTAACTCTTTTTATGACCCTTAAAGGCAACATTCCAATCCCATATTGTCCCTCCTCTACCTAGAAGAGAGGAGTACCTTGGATTAAGTCTTCTGTAGGGTCAAAATTGGTCATTGAAGTAGCTTAAAGCCTAGATTAGGTGAATGGATTTGACATAAATCTCAATTTATTAACTAGATTTATTAATTATTAATTAAAATTATTAATTAAGTATTCAATAATTTGGAATAGGTTTATGGCTGATAAAAACTTTGCTAAACCTATTTCAGTTTCTTCTATATGCCCTGTTTTCAATCAGAAGACTCCCAAAGCTACTGGTTGTTAGATGAACTTGTAGGATAATATAAGAAAAAGAAGGCCCCTGAAATGAGGTTTTCACTTTGATGACTCACTGAAGACTGTCTCATTGGAGACATGGAAATTGATCATCATCCCTCACCTTACAAAAATCTGGCTGTCTCTGAGATGCCTACGTCTCTATGACAACATTTTCATGTACAAAGGAGGAGCTAAGGGGAGAGCAGCTCCTGTCAGCAAATGGAAAGTACTGCTTCTCGTTTCTATGGCAACCATGAAACAGAATGAAGGAGGAGCTATGGTCAGATAGAAATGTTTTCAAATTTGTGGATGGAATTCAAACTGTCAGACTCCTACTGCTGGGATCTTTAAAAGGAAAGCACCCAGGAAATTCTAGTCCTCCAAGATTTGGTTACGTCACCATGGTAATGATAAAATGGAGAAGGGAGTAAGACTAAATGGGTAGTCCTTGTGGATGTTGGTGTGAGACAAACACCCTGACAATGCATCTCGCAGCACTCTGTGGACTTTATTGGCATTGGAGAGGAAGTACCAAGACATAAGAAAGTATAAAAGCTGAGATATTTTAAGAAGAATACAGAAAGTCTAACAGGGCAAGTTGCCAAGGGACAATTGAGAAAGAACATAGGCACCAGACAGCCCTACCAATATTTTCCTTCTTTTCTCTAAACCTGTCAATTTTACAATGGTGTATAGGAATTTCTCCCCAACAGATTTCTCCCTTTATTCAATTAAGATTCTCAGAAAGTTGTCTGAAGCACAAAAAGGTTAACAGACTTACTCGTAGTCACACAATCAGCAAATATTTTAACTCAGGTCTTCCTGAAGACAGGAACAGTGCTCTATCCTATCTGACTCTTTAGAATGGTTGAGACGCAAAGCTCTGTGATGGTAGCTAGCATTTATATAGGGTGCCCCCACCTTTTGAAAAAATAACATTCTTTATAATTTAAATATACAATTATTTTTTAAATGTTGAGTTCCAAATTTCCTTTCTTCCTCCAGGCTACTCCTCCACTTCAATTAAGTAGTCAAATAATATTATATCAATTATACATATGGAACCATACAGACAGTATTTCCATATGAGCCACTTTGCAAAAAATGAAAAGCAAGAAACATAAAGAAAGTGAAAAAAATCAGCTGCAATCTATACTCAGAGTTTTTCAGTTCTCTCTCTGGAAGTGGATAGGTTTTTTTCATCATGGGTCCTTTGGAATTGTCCTGGACTTTTGTGTTGCTGAGAATAGCTAAGTATTTTACAGTTGATCATCACACAAAGTTGCTAGTACTGTGTAGAGTGTTCTCCTGGTCCTGCTTACCTCACTTTACATCAGTTCATATAAGTCTTCCAAGGTTTTTCTGAATCCATTTCCCCTTGTCATTTCTTATAGCACAATAATAATTCATTAAAATGATTATATAGTACTTTAAGGTTTTCAAAGAGCTTTATAAATTTCATCTCATTTTGTTTTTACAACTAGTGGTGATAATTGATAGATGGGGATACTGAAGCAAGCAGTGCCTTGTCCAGGAGTCATGCAGTCAGCAAATATATGAAGCTGGATTCTGACTCCAGTCTTCCTGACTCCCAAGTCCAAAAATATTCCCTATGCCAATTTTCTCTCAGATCTAAATGATACAAATGTTGACATGATACGTCTTACAATTTCGCAATGAAAGCACAAAGCTAAAAATATTTGTCCCACCGCTCAGCTATGCAGATGGCAGGTCAAATGTTGCTAGTTCAGTCAGTTTCAAGTGGTCATGAAAACAAACACTGGCCACTGATATGCTGTGGGCCACCAGGAATTCAGGCATGAGATCTTGTGTCTCTAAAATATTAAGAATGTATTCATTCTGTTTTCATTGCTGTCTATTTTAGAGAGAGAGAGAGAGAGACTGGTCTCTTGAGCCTAACTAATATCTTATCATTCAGAATAGAGAAACCAAGGTTTGATGAACAAATGTTGTCCGCAAACACACATATGTTCTCAGTGCCAAAATCAAAAGCATGGTCCAGTGGAAAGTACTCTAGTTTTGAAGTCATAATACCAGAGTTCAAATTCCATCTCTTCTTACTATGTGATTTGTGTCATATCCCTTGATTTATCTGGTACTCTTTTTACTCATCAGTAAAAAATGTGCATCAAATTGAAAGAATTGCCCAAGTTGCCCATCCTCCAGCTCTAAATCCTCTGTGATCCTTGGACCCCAAATCCAAGGTTCTTTCCATTCCTATAAGGGGACTTTTCTGCTTCAGAGTTGTTGGGGGAAATTGTGGTTTGTTAGGTATGGGTTGGAGCCTGTTGAAGGAGTTTCAAAGAAAACAGATTGTTAGGTAGATTAAGATAAAAGTTTTGTGCAGACAATACAAAAAGTGGAGGCAAAAAAGCCATTATTTTTTCAAGCCTCTCTTGGAAAGAAAGCCATTTGGGACACTCCCTTTAGAGAACCCCAAATTTAATAAAGGATATTGATTACTGGCAAAGACTCCCCGGCCAACAAATGGTAGTGACACAACCATTGTTTGAAACTGAACTTAGCTCTTCTGTTTGATTCCACTAGCATCTGTTAAGAGATTACTCTTGGCCAGGCACTGGACAGGCCTTTATACTCTTGAACCCATAAAATCATTTTTTAAAACACAACAAACTATTTTGGTATTTGTGTTTTAATATAACTGGCTTCCTTTGGAATCCTTTAGGGAATTTTTTTTGAATTTTAACATATCATGCTGAGGAGGGATCTATTGGCTTTCCCAGATGACCAAAGGGACCCACTATCCCCCCCAAAAAACCATTAGTCACAAAGAGATTAAAATAAAATGCCAAATCTCTGTCTTCAAGAAGCATCAGTTCTCCAGGGGAGAAAGAATATGTAAGTGGAGTTTTTCTATTAGAAACTACATGAGATTGAAGATGTTATCTGAATACAAAGTATCTTAGAATATTTAGAAGCTGTTGATGAAACCGCTCTGATCCTGCTTGTCTGCCTCACAAACGGGTGCTTTATGTCTCAGTAAAACCATAACAGAAATTCATGGCATATTTCAAGGCTTCCCCACGGCTTCACCATTAAGTGTCAGCAACTGTGTGAGTTGGGTTTTCAAATTTCCATGTTACAGATCAGGAAACTGAAGTTTAAAGAGTGTTTGACTCATCTATATGTATGTCACTAAGGCAGGATTTAAACTCTGTTCTTTCTAAGCCCAGCATTCTACCCACTGTACCGTACTGTCTAAAAACAAGTCTGAACAATATGATGGCAATGAGCACCTTTCCATAGCATTGGAACATCTGCAAAACCCTTACGAATATCATCTCATCCTATCCTCAACAACCCTGGTATGTAGGTAGTATTATTCTCCCTATTTTAGAAATGAGGAAACCAAGGAAGGCAGGGTTTTAGTGACTTGTACAAGATCATACAGTTAGTGTCTTAGGCTGCATTTAAACTCAGGTCTTCCTTACTCCTGGTCTAGTCCTCTCTATACTGTGTCATCCAGTTGCCAATGGAGGGGGAGAGGGAGCCATGTTTTTCCTTTGGATGCCCTCCCTACTCAAATAAACATAAATAATGAAGGAAATTTTAAACACTAGTAGGAAAATAAAATTAAAAAACCAAGAACTTTACATAAGTATAGTTAATCTTTAGAATGCCATAGCAAAAAAAAAATCTATATCTTCAGAGTCTTCCCATTCATTTTCACATCCCAGGAGTAGTGTGTTGTCTCTGTTCACCAAGGAATCAGGGACTGTGGATTAGGATTCTGTTGTTCTGGGATTTTTTTTGTATGCAGTCAGATAAAATTGGATTTGTAGCTTCCTTCATTCAGACTAGGAGTGGACAGACTAAGATCCATTTGCCTCTTCTCTGAGAGTCTTATCTTTGTAAAATTTCAAAGAGAAGTCATCACATCACCATCCCCTTCAGCTAGTCAAAGAGGAAGAGGTCAAATTGCTGATCAGATTGCATGTGCGTGTTATCTTCCCAAATTAAATAATGAACTCCTGGAGAGCGGAGACTTCTCTAGCTTTTCTATTTGCATCTCTAGCTCTTAGCATGATGCTTGGCACATAGCAAGCACGTGATAAATCCTTTTTCATTCCTTCATTCATTTCGCTCATTTGTTCGAACAGATCTTAGTTTTTTTAGGCAGAATAGAATGGTGGTTATTAGGTGGCATGGTTCCATGTGGTTACAAGGCTGTTAACAAGCTCTTATACATATATAGAGCATCTTTACCTCTTACCTAAGGAGTGTGACCAGTGGAGGAAACTTTTTTTTCTATTGTCTAATACTACTGCCCTTGAAACTCAAGAGTCACTGCTAAGAAACTGCCTTTAGTCTGTAGACTATTCTGATTACTAGCTTTGGCTTTCCTATTGCTTATCTTATGCCCTTGTTTCTTCCAAAATTCTGTATGTGACAATCTTGAACTACTGCAAAGGGGCAGAGAGATTTCCCACCATGATCTCAATGCTTTTAGGAGCATTTAATAACTTTTTTTTAGTTGATTGCCTAGGTAGAAGAAGGCTATAGATGATGTTTTCCTAATACAGATTACAAATGGAGTCTGGGAAAGATATAGTAGCTATCACATGTTGGTTTAGCTTGACATCTCTCCTGTAAGTCTAATATCGCAGAAAGTGGAGGATTTGATCATTTATTTTTACTTGTCTTGATGACAGTTTCATCTCTCAAATTTGAGAGGAAATAATTAAGGGAATTATTTGTTTTTGTTTGGTTGTTTTTTACTCTAGGCATGAGGCCAGTTGACAAAGGAGAGCTAGTTGATAATGCAGAATGTCAAAAATCTGAGAATTTTACCAGGTAAAAGGAATCAAGGGAAGAGTAAAATGTGAGCACCAAGTCATTTAGAAACTGGATTTTTGATAAATTCAAAGAAAAAATATCTTGTTTAGAAAACCTAAAAAGCCCTCAGGAACTTAAAGATGGTTAAATATTGATTTTTTTCCCAACCAGTCATGTCCATATTGGCTGCTTTCTACCTTGGACAAATAAGTCACTCAGCTTTTTGGGTTCTGTCACATGACAGACTAAAAGGGATTTTCTCTAATGTCTTTCCCAGTTCTTGCTCTGTAATCTGACAAAGGGACCCAGTGTGGTACTCAGGGATGTCACTTCAGGGGAGATTTTAAGAGTATATTCAGAAGATGCCAAGAATGACAGACAATTGAGGATAAATAAGGAGATACATACATACACACATACATACATTTACATATACATATGTGTGTATATGACACATAGCTAGTAAGTGTCAAGTGTCCAGAGACCAGGATTTGAAGTCAGATCCTGTGACTCCAGGGCCAGTGCTCTATCCACTGTGCTACCTAGCTGCTCTCTTGCATAAATTGTATTTACTGAAATAGACCAAATATCAGAAAGTACTTATTGGAGATGCTCAGCTTAGCCAAAATCAACATTCTCTGCTTGGAGCAATCAGCCATTTAAGAGGCATTTCCTAAGCAACTGCTTCCTCTGTGCTGGGTGCAGCCTAAGGATTGGAGCTGATTCTTTAATGTTGACTGATGATAGAAGGAAGGAGAATGCCCTTGTCTTTTCCTTCCATTTTCTCTGGGAAGAAGAGCAGCCTTCCAATGGGCAAAAGCTTCAATATTCATACCCAGTAGGGAATTAAAGCTGCAATCAGTGGAAGGGCTCAGTCACATTTTGATGTATTTAATAACAATAACAACCACAATAACAAACATTTATATAGTTTTTAAATCTAAATTTTATTAAATTTACTTACAATTTTAAATCTAATTTAAAGCAAAATGCTTTACAATTATCTCATTTGGTCTTCCCAACACCTCAAGGAGTTAGGTGCTGATATTATTTCTATTTTGTAGATAAGAAAACTGAGGTAGTCAGAGATTAAGTGACTTGCTAAGGGGCATCCAGTTAATGAAGAATCTGAGGATGGGTTTGGTCTAAGGTCCTCCTTATTCCAGGGCCAGAACTCGATCCACTCCACCCTCTAAACACCTCCTCCAAGTCTACAGGACAGGTAAATTTGAAGGAGGAGGAGGAGGAGGAGCAACGGGGGGGGGCGGTAAAGTAATACCAGAGCTAGTGATTTTGAGAAATCAACACAAGAGGAAAGAAGAATCCAGAGGCCTGAAAAAGAAAGAATGGACTGGCTCTAGTGTATCTTACAAAAGATACTTAGGGGGCATTTGGAATTAATAGTGGCATCACCAGGAACTATACCAATTTCTTCAAAATACTCATGTCAAATGAATTTCATTTCCTTTCTTGACAGATTTACTAGGTTGGTAGATATAGGGAATCCTGAAAGCATAAATTTCCTGATTTCCTCAAAACTTCTGTTAGATTCCTGATTTTAAAAGGATCAGAAAAACAACAGGAAGTATTCTTGGTACTGAAATGGAAAAATAACATAGGAGTGATGAAAAACTCTCATGAATGAAATTCTGAAAATGCTAAAAGATTTGTGATGAGACAGAGAGGGGCCACATTGTCTGTGAAGACATGTGGCTATATGAGGGAATGCCAATAAATAAAAACACGTGTCCATGTCTCCTGAGACAATCCTCAGGATCACTAATCCTCAGAATGAGCAGAGGCTCAGGAGGAAAGTGAAGGATGATGAAAAGGCAGGTTAAAGTGATATTAGAGAAAAGAAAAGGCTACAACTCAGGGGAGATGGGATAATGTGGCAGAAAAGGGAGGGAAATAGAGATATTCTGCTTCTGATTCCTAGCAAATTTGAAAATCTTTGATCTGCATTTTATTGGGAACTTTATGAACAAAGGTCATTTGGGAGATACTAAGAAAGCACCCAGGTGTCCATCCCTGATGAGCTGAGAAAACCAGCTAATGTCCCAGTTGCATTACTGCCTGTGATCTTTAAAAGACTGGAAACCAGGGGCCAATCAGTCAACAAGCTTTTATTAAGCATTGTCTGGGCTTCAGGCCTAGGTCTTGGCATTAAAAAAGCAAAAATTAGTCCCTGCCCTCAAGGAGCTCACATTCTAAGTTGGCTCATTGGTTGGTTGTATGTAGGAGGTTTGGGAAGCCAGCATGTTAAAAAAAAATTATACATATAAAATATATACAGGGTAAACAAAAGGTAATTTCAGAGAGGAAGACATTAATCACATTGGAAAAAAGGGATGGGAGGAGTAGGAAAAAACTTTTCTGCAGAAGATAGGATTTAAGCACAGTTTTGTTGAAATCTAATTAGGAGGCAGAAGTGAGGAGGGAGAGCATTCCAGGCAGAGGTAACAGTCAGTGAAAATAAAGAGAGAAGGAGTGTGTTTGTTGTTGTTGCTGTTTGTCCTTCTTGAAGAGGACCAAAGACATCAGAAGATGCTGTCATGACTTGTTAGGGAAATGAATATGAGTGAGGCAGATCTGTGCAAAGTCACCAGCTTCCCTCTCTCCTCCAGACCCATTTGAGTCTAGTCTAAGACAACTGGAGATGGCCCCCAATACAGTGGGAGACCTTGGCCTTTTTAAGCCGAGGTCTTTTCCAGGTCTTAGTTTGTCTGAGACAACACCCAGGCTAGGTAAGAAACAAGGTAAGGAGGGGCCTCCTTTACTTAGTAAAAATAAATGAATAAATAATGAACTGGGGGAGGGAAGACCCTCAGAGTTTCCCACCAGAACTGAAACAATTGCTATTTTTGCTCACTAGAGATCCATGGGAACACAAACAACTACTAAGTGAGACTTTAACTGGAACCTATTGTTGACCAGTCAATGAGAGCCAGAGTGATTTTGGTTCAAGGCATGGGAAGGAAGGAAGGAAGGAAGGAAGGAAGGAAGGAAGGAAGGAAGGAAGGAAGGAAGGAATTAATTTATTTCTACAAAAAAAGATTTGGGTTCTTAATGTACTTCAAACTACTTGTGAGTATGATAGAGCCTTCTCAACAACTTCTGAGAGTGAGATAATGCTAGTCCTTCCATACAGAGTATAGTGTCTAGTTCTGGGCTTCATGCCTTAGGAAGAATATTGGTAAGCTGGAGACCACAAAGAAGAAGGGACTCTGAATGGTGAAGGGTCTTTGGGTCAGTGTGAAAATTCAGTGGGCTAGATACATTGATGTCCTGAGAACATGGTGCTTTCTGTGAGGGACAAACAGTTTTGAGACCTAAAGTGTATTGAGGTTTGTGTTATTCCTAAGCTCTGCATGATCATCTCCCTTCTCAGCTCTTCTGAAAAGCCTCATGCCCATGTGGCCCCATATGCATTCACACGCACGCTTGCACACACACATGCAAATGCATGCACACTCCTAGGCTTCCACTCTCTGGATAGCTCAGTAGTGAGAGAGCAATCTGAGTGTTTTCTTTTGCTTGCCCTGGCACAGTAATTGTGGTTACACAGTACTGGCATAAGATATGAGCTCAGGGCCTCTGGGACATCATTTATTTCATTTCAGTCCCTGCTCCTGCTGTCCTCCAGTGTTTTCTTTTTCTGCTATGTGACAGGAGCTTAACTAATGGGAGGCTGCATCTGGCTCTCTGCAAAAAGAAAAAGAAGTCCCCCAACTCTAGGACCTGTACCTGACTGGCGACCTAGCCACTGGAGCTGGAGGAGAAGATTACTCTTGATAAGTAGCGCTAGCAGATTCTCAATGCTCTATCTCTGAGTAACAGGCAGCTATTCTAGAGGAAGGAAACAGAAGACCTGTGGATGAGAAACCACTGCTCAGATGGAAGGCTTCCCCTCCCCCAGGCCACCCTGTACCCTATCAGAACAGATGTTCAGTCTCACATTTAACATTTGGGTCCTACCAGGAATACTTAACAATAGTTAGTTTTAAAGTGTGTTGATTCCACTCTAGGTGAGCTCATCACCTTCCACTTGGAGGCACAGAATCTATTTCTTGGTGACTGTCATACAGAAGATAAATCTTTAAGGGAAATAGTATTTCTTTACCAAATATCACATTTTAATCACTGACTAAAAACAAATCATATAAATATGCAAAACACAGGCTGTTGCCGTGGTTACTATTTTAAGCTGGGTAGTTAATTTCACGTTCTCTATAGGATTTGAAAAGCATGATGATTCTGATCGTTCACTACTTCCTCTTTCGTTAGCCCTTCATCATTTACTGGGAGGGGGGATGGGAGAAGGAAGAGAATGTGGTAATTAGTTGAGAGTGCACTGCACTGGACACATCTCTTTAGAGCACTGGTAACATTAGCAAACCAGGCAGCTCTGCATCCTAAAGTGCAATAAAGGCAAACAGGTAAGGAGGCGAGTTTCTTTTTTATTTTGAAATCTCAGAAATTAGTATTTACGTCAAAATATTGGCCAGTTTATGGGGAGGAGGTGGACTTGGCTGGGGAGGGGTAGTTTTATGCTCTCAGACCTCATATTTGGCTTTGTGGGAAAAATTGTTTTTTAAAAACTAGAAAATTCCAAACTCTAACTGTTTTCTGATCATTTTAATGGTAATCATAGAGACACGTTCTTTCATGCAATTGAAAAAAGTTTTTAGTCCTGAAAAGACTTTTTGAATATTGTCCAGTTTCCTCACTACTAGTCGATAACATTTTGGCTTTCTCCTCATTTTTGTATACACTCACCACCAAACAGACCAATGCCCTCGTTCAGCAAGACTTCGGCTGTTTACTATTTTTCCTCATAGTCTAATTTTGACTTTATAAATAAAAATACAGACACCAGAACAAATTTAGCTTCTGCTTTTTCCATTTTCTTATCATCATAGTATTTGGGACTTGACAGAAAATGTTTCTTAGGATAAAGAAGTGATACTATATCTGAAATCCTTATCTTTTTACATTCTTCTTTTCCTGCTGTTAAGCTACTATGTTTCCAGCAGCCACTGATGTTTAAGAATTAAATATGGTGCAAGAATTACACCATAATTCTCTAGGGTCCTGCCTCTGCATTCCTAATTAGATTACAAACTCCAGTGAAGTTGACTTCCCTGTATCTGTCAGTAGGAAAGAGCTAGCCAACAAATTGGACAATAAAAAAAATCAGTGTTAGTTTTCAAGGATGTGCCAGTGGACATTCATCTTTTTTCATTAATATGGTTGTCTAAAATTTCCCCTTTCAAAACTTGTTTCTTTGAGCGATGTGTCAGAGGGAAATTGAAGAGGACTGGTTCCCTTTTAAAATTTTATTTTTATTTGTGAATTCAGTCTAAGAGATGTAAACACTTCAATATGTTTTTTATTGCTTGTCTATAAAACATTGAATTTCTGCTTATACAGTTTGGTTTACTTAAGGTATAGATTAAATTCACACAGTATTTGCTTTTTAAAAGGCTATCTGTATATTTAAAAATTTTTACATTCTGTATTTTTATAATGGAAACTGATAATATTTCATATTTTTACTTTAATAAAAATAAGTTTATTAATGTTGGTTGCAGTAGGAAAATGGCATTGAGTGGTAGTGAAATTCCTGGCTGTTAGTCAAAAAGCTGGACTATTCTGGCTTCAATCTCACTTGTTAGGTTTATCAATAGTAAAAGCTGACAAGTATGAGATCATCCAGGTTTCGGGACCAAATGAAGAGTGTGCCAAGGATAAATATTTCACGTGATGATTTTAGTGACTTTAAGCCTGTGGTTTTTGCAAGAAGTATGCATTCTGTCGTCAATTAGTGGTTTCAGTTGGAGATAAATTCTTTTTTTTCTTGGGGTTAATTTTACAAATGGTAACTGATGTTTGTGCTGGTTTAACCATAGAACATAGAATAGAGAATCAAACAGGCCACTAATAATTTCATTATTGTTGTGGTGTATGTTTGCATAATTTGCTACTGTTTGGCTTCAGGCAGGAAGAAAGTCTATCTTTCCATTTTGTTAAGAACGAAGACAGAAATTTTAGAGAAAATTTCAGAGTTTAAGCCGAGTCAGAATTTCAGAGTTAAATTAATGGTGGTGTGAGGGTCTTGATTGCTATATCAATATTTTTAGACTATTTACTAATTACTAGCGTGAAATGTATATTATTTACTAATGATAATTAAATTGAACTGATTTTGATTAAGCTTAGATAATGTGTATATTAAAATCTTTATTTTGCTTCTTACATTAAAAATAATCATTCAAGCATTATTTTTAATTATCAAATTTTTTCATGCTAATAAGCAAATATTTTAAGGATCTAGTATGCATTTTAATAGCCTTTTATATACAGCTTTTATCCTCATATAGGCGTTTGCATAAATATGCTTATGTATTTGTATATGTACACAATTATATCATGCAATGCTACAGAGAAAATCTGCCACAAAAAAGTAAGCTGTGATCCAAAGTAATTGCAGCCTCACATTGACAATTGGAGTTTTCAGAAAGGTAAAGGACTACCAAATGCAGTTTAGAGTGTTGACTATAGTTTCCAAAGTCAATGATTAATAATGGTTTCTTAGTTATGATCCTTGGGTATCTTCAGCTTATGGTCAATAAGTTGTTTGTTGTTTTTTGTGTGTGAAAATTTTTCATGGAAAACTTTGAAATTCTGGTACTGACTATACTGGTGGGTGCTCTGTGGTCCAGGGATGACTGTAAAAGCCATTCTAGACGTTATGAGGACAAGAGCAGGAAAAATGGGAATACTCATTCATCATTTTGCATATTTAACAAGGGGAGAACATGTCGGATCTTCCCACAGAAACTAATACCAAGTGAGACTTTAGGCAGCTCATCACTTGGAGATATTAATGATTAAAAGCTAGTCTACATACATTCATTTTAAACCACACATAATGGAAAGTTGGAGAATCTTGTGAGAGAGATGCAGGGTTTAACTCAAACATTCTTGCCTGCCGTTAATACCCAAAATCAATGAAGTATTTCCCGCCAAAGTTGTAATAGCGTGAGGTTTTTAAGCCCTGTAATGTGATGATTTATCACTGTCTTAGGAGATATGGTTGACCTCCTCTATGGATGCAAATGTCTTTGACCATATTTTAACCCTTCCCCCATTTCCCCACTTAGAACAAAGAAGAGGACTTGTGTGGAGACATAGCATAGATTGTTACTTTATGACTAATTAATATATGTGACCATAATAATACTGTACATGGTTTACATAGATATGTATCTATATAAATATATCTGTACTTCTTTAGTTTCTTTTTCTCTCTTTCTCTGTCTCTCAAACACGCACTCATAAATATTGCAATATATTTTATATGCATATATAAAATATGTATATGAATATATACATATACATATAATATATGTACATGAATGTATATAATGTGCATCTCTATCACTTATGGCATCATCTTACCTAGAAAAAAAACTTTTAAAATCTGTCCAAAACAGGAGCAGATTCTAGCTGGAAAATGCACTCAATAGAAATCGGGTTGAAGAGAAGAGCCGTTTGCATTGAAGCTTTGATGTTAGGTTTATTATTGATGGTAAAGAATTCTAATGAAGAGACTAGCATGTCATATCTGCATCACAACCACGTTCATTAATACCTTCTCTTCAAATGGTACAATTTCAGCCTATCTGTGTTTTGTACCATCTATCTTTGAGAAGACAGAATATTCAGATGAATTTGTTTTAAGGAAGAAGTCTAACATGGCCACCGACAAGGGGTTGTTTTTGGTTTTTAAATAGATCTGAGTATTTAAGTTTCAAATTCTAAATGTAGTCTGACCTAGTACTTAGGATGATGCACACAGTCACTTTAATGGAAAGAGTGATTGCATTGGGCAGATCCATTTTCTATCATAGATGTTTGTTCATTTCTGAATAAATCTCAACCCCCACCATATGAAATGAGCCTTTCTTTTTAACAAAGTTTTTTTTTAAGGAGAAAAAGCAACTTAGAAAAATAAATGACCATACAAAGCATCTGTATCTGTATAGACACACACATATGTGTGTGTGTGTATATATATATATATATATATGTCCATGTGTATATATGTACCTATATTATACCTATACATATACACAAAGCTATGCATATATGGGTATGCATCTATATAAACGTGTGTACAATCAACACTCAGTTGTTTTCTTCTACAGTAATAGCAGAGAAGTTGTGGATGGTTATTTAAAATAAAAATGCCACAAAATCTTTAGCTGTGTGATAAACTGATATTTAGGGGCAATTAGGTGGTACAGTGGATCTCAGAGTTCTGGGCCTGGAGGCAGAATTATTCCGACCTCAGACAATTACTAGCTGTGTGACCCTGGGCAAGTCACTTTACCCTGTTTCCTCAATTCCCTCATCTATCAAATAAACTGGAGAAGGAAATGGCAAACCACTATAGTATCTGTACCAAGAAAACTCCAGAGGGGGTCCTGAATATTGGACAGGACTGAAAAGTACTGAACTCCCACCGTAACAAATTGCAACTTGATTTGACCCTGCAAAGTCCTGAGCTGTGCTTATGTGTGTTCACTAAGCTTCAAAATGAGCATTTTTGTTTCCAACTATTTACTTAAGAAATAGGCAGAAAAAGAGACACCAAATGTATTAGAAAGTGAAGGTAGATGCTTCACATGCCAACTGGGCAATTTTAACCTGACAAAAAAGAAAGTATTTGCGCCAGAATTGTAAAGTAAACACAGTTCTTTAGTTCGTCAGTGAATAAGCATCTGCGAATCATCTGCTGTGTCCCAGGCATGCTGCAAAGTGGTAGAGAAACGAAGAAAGACCAAAATGGGTCTGCTCTCAAGGAGTTTCCAATCTAACGGTGGACACCGTGTGGAAGCAGCTGATTACCCATAGACTCCAGGGTAGACTGGACCCAATCAACAGAAAAAACGCATTTGAATCAAGGGGGCCCCGGCAGGGCTTTCTGCAGAAGGTGGCATTCTCTGGGCTTCATCCTGCCGTTAGGAATTGAGAAGGCAACATCATTTTTGGTGGCATAGTAAGGAAGGTGTAAAATCTCTGGTCTGCATTTTATCCAAATTTTGGATGAATGCAAATAGGGGAGGTTTGGGTAATGTGACGAATGCAGTTGGGAGGGTGAGCCAGGGTATGAGGAAACACATTCAAACTCATATGAACGGGCCAGAATACAAAACTTCAGTGGAAATGATGGAAAACAAGAAAGAAAAATGGAGGGAAAAACATAAATTTCTATATTTAAATTTCAAAAATTCACCAAGAAACTTCCTAGATTCCTTCATATCCTAATAGGACTGAGAGACGGAAGCAGCTTTAGAGATCATTGAGTCCAAGCTTTCATTTTCAAATAAGGCCCTTGAAGGCCAGAGATGGTGACTGATCCAAAGTGGGACAGACCAAGAAGCAGGATATGAACCCAGACCCTCGTTAGTCCCAGCTAGAGTTATTCCTCCTTTCCTGTCCTCGCTGGGTTGACTCTGACTTATGGAAATTTCATTTAAATCCTTAGGTTTGTAACTTTGGCTGTGTAGGTGAGACTTCTCGCCTTGCCAAAATCCTTCTAAAATTAGAAACAATGTTCATTTCATTCTGGAAAAAGCAGAAGTCATCAAGTTGTCCTGGGCCTGTAAAATAAATACAGTCATAAGACTTTTATTAGCGTTCTGTCTTTTTTGAGTGGGACAAGCCAGAAGTTATTTTTTCACACTTAAGTTTCATTCTTAGTGATCTGGAATGAGCAAGTTTGAGAAGGACCAAGGCAGAAGTTCTTCTGCCTGCATAAGTCACACTTAATTAAAAAGGAATCCCTGATCTAAAAGGGCCAGAAAAGTCCCCACCACGAACACTTCTACCAATTCTGTGCCAGTGACTCATTCAGGTTCACACAGCTAATCAGTGTCAGAGGCAGAACCTGAAACCAGATCTTCTTGCCTCCATATCCATTGTCCCATCCACTCTCCTACACTGCCTCTTGAACCACCTTTAATACCTTTCCCAAAAAGTCTCCTGCCAACCTGTAGTTGTGATTGCCTTTAAGACATGGCTTGAATTTTACCCCCCTCCAAGGAGCCTTCCCTAATTAGCCTTAATAATAATAACTAATGTTGACAAAGAATTTTAAAGTTTGCAAAGTGCTTTCCAAATATCATCTCATTTAATTCTTAGAACAACCATGTGCTGTTATATTCCCATTTGGCAGATGAAAATGCTTAGGTCGATGGAGGTCAAGTGACTTGCCCATGGTCACACAGTTGGCATGTGTCTGAGGTCATATTTGAACTCAGCTCTTCCTGATTCTTGGGCCAGCATGCTCTGTAATCCACTGAGTCTACAGCTATTTCTCTCGCTTTTATTCTGTCCTTTTAACCCTTAGTGAATATTGTTAATCTTGTGTCTTCTCCTACTTGTCCTGTACTTTGTAATTTTGTAATTTTTTGTAATTTTGTAATTGTAAATTTTTTGTAATTTTTGTAATTTTTTTGTAATTTTTTTTCTAAATAGTTCAGGTGGGTAGATGTGCTTCTCTCGTCCCCTTCCCTTCCAACTTGATTGAAAATGAATGGATGTGAGGAGCTGACTCTTTTGTGTATCTTTCTCAAAATAGCTCATTTATGGTTAAGTACAGATTTCTCTGGCCTAGAATTATTCATTCAACCAATATTTATTAAGTGTGTACTGCATGTTTACTTAGTGATGATCCAAACTTGGGGAAAAGTAGGGGAGCATCAAGACAAATGAGACCCTGAATCACAGGATGTCCATACTGGAAGGGAGCTGCTCAGACCGCAATTAGACCAAATTGTAGCTGCAGGAAGTCCTCAACAACATTCCATGTTTGTGTAGATGTCAAAGCCTGGGATTCTTCACCTGCTCATCTCTGCCCACTGCCCTCTCTGGCTTCCATCAGTTTCCAGCTAAAATCCCACCTTGTACAGAAGCCTTTTCTAAACCCTCTTAATGCTGGAGCTTTCCCTCTGAGATTATGTTCTAAGATGGGTGCTTTGTGCCCACCCTGCTGAACTTCTGAGCTCCTTCTGGTCTGATCAGCCATAATAGGACACATTGTACCTTGGCTCTGACATGGGGATGCCTTTTTGGTTCTGTTTGAGCATGAAGGATGGCCACCACGATCACAGCCCTCAGTCGCTGCCACCACCGATTCATCCTGCTGATAGCTCATTGGTGCATAATTTTTGTGTGTTTTTCCCCCAATAGAACATGACCTCCTTGCAGAAACAGGCCGTTTTGATCCTATTACATAATAGATGCTTAAGTAATATTTCTTGACTGTCAAAGAGAAGGAGAGTTGCTCCTTCTCCATAAAATGTAGTTTATATTCCACTTGGGAATATGCCAAATATAATAATGTAATACTATATAATAATAATATAATATCCCAAAGGGAGTTGAAAAGATGGTGAATTTGTTGATCTTCTGTCATCTCAGGTATGTCTAGCTCTTCACGATCCCATTTGGGGTTTTCTTGGCAAAGAATGCTTTGCCATGCTCCTTTTATAAATGAGGAAACCGAGGCAAACAGGCTTTAGTGACTTGCCCAGGGTCACCGAGCTAGTAAGTGTGTAAGGCTGGATTTAAACTCAGGTATTCCTGATTCCAGGTCTGGCGCTCTATACACTGCATTCCCTATATGCCCACTGTGCCACCTAACTGAAGGCTATTTCACTTGTGTGTTACTATCTTCAGGGTTTAACAGGATTGCTGGCACCTCGTAGTCATTTGATTTGAGTAATATATATTGAGTAATTACTGAAGTTGGTATTTGAGCTGGGCTTTGACCTATCAATCCATCAGTCACGTAGCCTTTATTAAGCCTATACCACGGGCTGGGGACTGTACCGATTCTACAATACAAAGGTGTCACTCCCTGCACTCAGAAACTCACAGTGAGAAGACTGAGATGAAAGGGCTGGAAAATGGCCTGGACAGTGTTTGCTTTAGCCTTAGCTTGTGCAGTGACAGTGCCAGGACCTCCGTCCCTCCACTTTTAGTTTTCTGATTTAATTTCTTCATGTGCTCAGAGTTTGTAGGATTCCTTACATGAAAGGTACATTCAAGGTTGGGATGTTAACTCTCGCCCAGAGTTTCTATTTTCACTTTACCCTAAGACATTGAAAGCCTGTACTCTGTGTGTGTGACTGATGGCATGTCCTTAAGATACCACCAGGAAGCCCTTTTGTTTCACAAGAAGCAGGAAGTTAGTTGCACACATGCTGTGAGATTGCTGGCGATATCAGCCGTAGTGTGTAGATGTATTTTTAGGTTCCTATTTTTTTTTTAAGGCTCAACATAAAACATCATGGCCTGCAAGCTGTGGTGGATAGAACACTGAGCTGGAAGTCAGAAAAATCTGCCTTACAGCCTGACCTGTGAGATCCTAGGAAAGTCACAGACTCTCTTGGGGCCTTGGGGAACCCTCTCTGATACTTACTTGTAGCAGACCCAACTTGTATCAGCAGAAAGAGTTTGCTCACCTGGAGCTCCTTCACCAAACCTCAGGTCCAGACCCAATCACATGATGGGAAATGCTTCTTTGACATCCTGTTTTTCTGTGTATCCAAGAAAAAGAGAAGGTGGGAAGCTGGTATCACTTCAGTGGAAAGGCATTGCCTCTGGAACCTGAGAACAGAGGTTCAGATCCCACCCATGGAATTTGTATATGTGTGACCTAGGGAAGTTCACTTCTTCTCCCTGGTCCTAAGTTTCCTCATTTGTAAAAAAAAAATGGTGTTGGACTGGGTAGCCTCTGAGTTCCTCTGAGCTTCAGATCTGTCTTCTCCCTTTTTCTGGAGCTCTTTACTCCCACTGGCAAGTTCTTTCCAGAACCTTCACTTTGAGGAAGGAAGCACATCAGCCTTGATTCCCTCCCCAACCATACCTTTTTCATATTCCCTTTTATTTTATGAATTACCTTCTTCAACTAGAATATAAGCTCTTTGAGGGTAAAAACTACCTTTTTTACATGTATTTATAACATCAGCACTTGGCACACTGACAGACCCACAGTAAACTCTTAATAAGGCTTTGTTGCCTTGATTCTGTATTTAATTAACCTCTCTAGACCTCAATTCCCTCGTCCATGAGGGAGGTAGACAAGTTGACCTGGAAGGTCCATTCTTGCTTTCAGCCTATTATCTTTCAGTTTCTTGTGTATATGTTTACTGATAATTTGTGCACTTGCTCTTTCCCCACAGTAGAAGATATATTCCTGGACCACAGGTACTGTTCCTTTCTTGTCTTGGCACTTTGCATTCCCAGACTAGCCCGGTGCCTGGCCCGGAGTAGGCACTTGAATTCTGTTTGGTTTGAATTGATGGAAGAGCTATGCTCCCTAGTTTTACTAATAAGAAACAGGAAAAAGCCTGAGAATAGATAGCAGCTGATCCCAGAAAAAGCTAGGTTTTCCCTCTTGGGTTTCTGACTAGAGAAGAATCTGAAACCAGCCATTGCTGATTCCATCCAAACCCTTTTGCTGGTGTTTCTGAGCCCCTCCTGATTCCTTCCTTGATGCTGGTATTTACAGTGTGACCACTGACTGTGACTTTATTCTAATTTAGGGGTTTCCCAAAAATTAATTGTAAATATGTGACTTCTTTCTCTATAGAAATCCTAATGCCCTGAAATGGTTACATTTTGTTTTAGAAATTAGACTCAGATGTGCCATGTTTTTCTAAGATATGAGATATTCTATTTGGGGGGGGGGAACCTTTTTGTGCAAA
>CM053600.1:197823408-197858480 GCA_028646575.1 Pseudocheirus occidentalis
TGTTTGTAACTTGTGTTTGTATTCTCTGGAGTTCAGGGTGCTGACTTTTTCCTCTGAACTAGGTAAATGATATGTTTGTTTGATTAGAGAAAGATTGTTAACCCATTTTGACTTGCTTTCCTTTAGTAAAGCAGATCTGGGAACCTGTGCTAGCAGCTGCCCTGAGTATGCTAAGGTGCTTGCTGATACAAGTACTTGATGCTAAGAGAACATCAGTCACTTGTTCAAGATCTAGCATATTCAAAGAAGCAGAAATTGGGTCAAAACCTCAGTCTTCTGATTTCACATCCAGGGCGCCTTACACCAGACCATATGGCCTCTAGATGGGCTGAGTAGACCAAAGCCATTTAGAAGGATCACTCCAGTGGCAGATGCATAAAAGTCCTTTACCCAATAAGGAGAAGGGAGTCATCATTCAGAATTTTTACTCAATTTATGCACATTTATAAGAATTGTAATTTACTGATTTCACACACTACAGAAGAAAATCAGTAGCTCTGTAGGAATGAAAAAAAGCACACTAAGAGAAGTGATATCTAACAGCCCAGCAGGGAGGAAAGAGACAGAAAACTAGCAGCTGCCTCAAATAATGATAATTCAGGGTCACAATGACCCTGAATTGTCAATTAAAAACATTAAAAGGGTCATTATACTGACTTGCAAAAATCATGAAAACATAACATTTCCCCGATGCCCCACAATCCCATGAGATGCCAACCTGCTTTCTCTTGGAAAAAATCCTAGGTACCCATGGTCATGTCACTAATTCTGATGTTGTTCCCTCCCAAACTGAGATTCTGCAGTAGTTTTGACTCTGATTCTTGATAATCCCCTTACTCTAAGCTACTAAATGATTAGAAAAGTTCAGATAATACTTAATTCAATTTGACTCCACTGAAGGATTTGTGAACTGCCTGCAATGTACCAGGCACCACATGGAGCACTACTACAGTAGGGAATGGCATCCTGGACACCTGGACAGGCTTACTTTTCTGTCTCAGGGTACCACCAATTACTGTCCCATCATCCATCCATCCATCCATCCATCCATCCATCCATCCTTCTTTCCTTCGTTCCTTCCTTCCTTCCTTCCTTCCTCCCTCCCTCCCTTCCTTCCTTCCTCCCTCCCTCCCTTCCTTCCTTCCTTCCTTCCTTCCTTCTTTCCTTCCTTCCATCTTTCCTCTGAGGCTACCTCCAATCTACCACCATACTTATGATCTCTTTGTGTATCTGTCTATATCTTATTTATCCATAGTTATTTTCAAGTTGTCTCACCAACTAGAAAATGAGCTCCTTGAAGTATGAGAAAACAATATATGGAGAGTGTACAGTCAAACAATCATTTGATAAACATTTATGAGGCATCTACTGTATACCAGTCAATGTGCTAGGTATTAGGGATACGAAGATAGGAGAGAGGCATTCACTATATACAAGGAGGTTATAATCAATCTGGGAGAGAAAACATGAAAACCCCTACTGTAGGTACATAGAAAATATATATGTGGTAACAGATTCAGAATGGGAAAAACTAGAAAAGCATTCTAGAAAAATTTCCAACCGAGAAAGCTAAAATCATTCCATTGCTCCTTAAAGGAATAAAGTTTCATTATCTAGGATATTAATGTCAATTAAATATTTATTTCTCCCATAATGCTGAATAAAAACACGACATCTTTCAGAAACAACCGGTTTTCCCCTTCCAAACAATCTGACTCTAGTTTTTAAAGCATTAAGATAAAACTAGCCTAAGCTTTCCCTCACCTCTTGTTCAAATGGCAGAAGAAGACTTGATGGTTTAGGTAACTCCTTGGGGACTAATAAAATCTTGTTCCATTTTCAGTTCATTTAAGGACAAAATCAAAAGATGAATTAATAGGTCTATACTCATGAAACAAAACAGTAAGAAATTTCCAGAAGCAACATTCAGATTTATACCTAATTTGTCCCATGCAAGCAAGAAGGCTATAGCAGTATTTAAATGTGACATAAGCAGTATTTAAATGTGACATATAGAAAGAAATGGAAAATATAACAACAATAAAAAAGCAGATGAAGATTCTTTTAAGACACAGAAAGTCCAATGAATAATAATTATAAACCTCTCAGTCCCAGGACCTTAGGGAACAAAATGGTAGCTGTTAGGTCTGATCATTTCATGAGACTGAGGAATAGCTAAAAAAAAAGGAAGAAAGAAAAAAACCTGACAAAGGGATAACATGTCATGTGTGTAAATAACATTCTCTGTTCAATAGGAATAAATATGATTGTTTGGTTTTCAAAGTTACATGAAAACAGGGACAACTTTTGAGAAGAGAAGTTACATCTTCCAGGTATCAGAACAATATTTCTATGTTACAAAACAGACTATTTAAGAAGAAAACTTCCTGAAACCCTGAGCTTTAATGAAGTCAGACCCTTCCAGAAGTGCTTTTCTGATACTCAATACTGTTTCCTAAGTCAACATAATGGGAATATCCAAAGATGTGGTGATTTTTTCATGGAGGGATCTCCTGGTATGTGGAATCCCTCAACAATTGCAGATAGCAACCACTCTATGACTTAATGGGTGGTCACACAAGAATTTATCAAATGCTTACACTGTCCCAGGCATAGTGCTAAGTACTGCAGAGAAAGGCAGAAACAGCCTCATACCTCAGGGAGCTCACATGCTAGTGGGTGAGACAGTTTGCAAATAACGGTGGATAAACAAGGTATAGATATATAAAGAACTCTATATAGTGGTAGATTGAAAGTAGTCTCAGAGGGAAGATGCTATTATTAGGGAAGGAAGGAAGGAAAGAAGGAAGGAAGGAAGGAAGGAAGGAAGGAAGGAAGGAAGGAAGGAAGGAAGGAAAGAAGGGAGGGAGGGAGGGAGGGAGGAAGGGAGGGAAGGAGGGAGGAAGGAAGGAAGGAAGGAAGGGAAAAAGGAGGTAGGAAGGGAGGGAAGAAGGAAGGAATAATGGAGGGATTTATTAAGAAACTACTACATGTCAGACATTGTACTAAGTGCCTTTAACACCTCTCCTATCGTTTGATCCTCACAACAACCCTGAGTTATATGTTATTATTCCCATTTTACAATTGGGGAAACTGATGTAGAACCATGTTAAGTGCCTAGCCCAGGGTCATGCAGTCACTGTCAGGTGAAATCTGCTATTCTCGCCTTCTGTCCGCTCTCCAGCCCTCTGCCACTAGACTGTGAGATCTCAGTGGCTCTTAGAGGATGATGCAAGATGACAATTTGCATGTATTAAGCCATGTGACACTTACAATAATTCTTCCATATGTTATCTTATTTGATCCTCACAAAACCCTCTGAGGTAAGTGCTATGATTAGTCCCAATTTACAGATGAGGAAACTGAGGCTGAGATAGGTAAAGTAACTTGCCCAAGGTCACACAAGTAGCAAGTATATGGGGCAAGATTAGAACTCAGGTCCTTTGGACTCCTGGCTAAGAACTCTATCCACTGTGTCACAATCTACTTCTCAGTGAACATAATATGGATACTTTATAGATGTTCTAGACACAAGGATCACTGACTAAGACTAGATTAAATACGACTGGCAGAAAATCAAGATCTCTCTCTCTTATAAGGGCTAGATTCAGAGTCAAAGGAATCATTTGGTTCAGACCTCCTCACCATCACTTCTTGCGTGACTCAGGTCAAGTTACTTAACCTTTCTCCACCTCAGTTTCCTCATCTGTAAAATGGGAGGGTTGGATTAGATGACCCCTCAGGTCCCTTCTAGCTCTCCATTTTATAATCCTATCAGTACTATAATTTGCATATTCACTCTTCAGACAATACAATTTTTTTTTTTGCTTTTTGGAGGGCAGTTGGGGCTAAGTGACTTGCCCAAGGTCACACGGCTAGTTTTTTGTGTTAAGTGTCTGAGGCCAGATTTGAACTCAGGTACTCCTGACTCCAGGGCCGGTGCTCTATTCACTGCGCCACCTAGCCGCCCCCAGACAATACAATTTTGAATGTTAATGTACAGGGTATTCAACCTGAAGCTTTCTCCTATCTGTTACAATTTTTGCTTTGAGGATTTCCCCAGACTGAGCAAACCTGCCAGGCATTAAGAGGTGGCTGTGCTTTCATTCTTCTTCTTAGGGAAGATGAACTACTCTCACTACGACAAATGACATCAAAGCAAAGAGAATGAAAATAGAAATGTTAGGTCATTAGTTACAGACGGGAACATAGAGTCAGAGCTGCCCTTGACACTTTAGTGAGAATTCAGGAAAGAGAAAGAAGGTATTATTGGGATAGGGGATTTTTAAAAAATGGAATGTTTTCAGCAACACAAATGTTGCTAACTGAACAGCAATTATGGCTAAGTAATGCTGTACTGCACAGATAGGGCTTCTGAACAATGGATGCTGGGAGGGTACATCATAGGGCAAATGGTGTCTTGTCAAGCCTTCACATAATTCTCTTAAGCCACACATGAGACAGGTGCCCAGTTTGAATATATACTAGATAATGCTGTCATTCCAAATGTTCTCCAAGCTTGATTTCAAAAGGTTAAAGGCAAGATCCTTCTTTGATTTATTTTTCCTCCTAAGAGATAAGTCAGCAGTATTCTGTTACTGCTTTGAATGGGCCAAAGGCAACCTCTCATCTAGGTCAGGAAATAGGAAAATAACCCCACTGCCATCCAATCTTTAATCCTCTATTTCTCTTCAGTCTTTTCCAGGTATGCTCAGAGAGATGCAATTTAGATAAGAATGACAGCTAAAGAAATAACAAATGAATGCAAAGCATTACTCTACACAAGGCATGGGGGAGACAGATGCAAAGGACAACCAACTGCTGATCTCAAGAAGTTTATAGTTTAATAGGGGAGATGACACATATGTAAGGAAGACAATATGGGAATGGCAAGGGAAGTCTTAGGAGATTTTCTAGACATGCTAGATAACCAGTCAAGGAACAAGTAACTATTCTATATCAGGCACTCTGTTAAGTGTTGTGGTTCAGTTGGGTCTGACTCTCTATGACCCCATTTGGGGTTTTCTTGGTAAATATACTGGAGGGGTTTGCCATTTATATCTCCAGCTCATTTTATAGATGAGGAAACTGAGGCAAACAGGGTTAAGTGACTTGCCTAGGGTCACACATCTAGGAAGTGGTTGAGGTCAGATTGAACTCAGGTCTTCCTGATTCTTGGCATGGCACTCTATCTACCCCACCACCAACTAGCATGCATTAAGTGTAAGGGATACAAAGAAAGGAGAAAAAAGGCACTATTTTTAAGGATTGCTGTACACACACACACACACACACACCAACTATATATGTACATATGATATATGGAGAGAAGAGAGAGGACAGAAAGACAGAAACAGATCACTAGATACACGGAAAAGAGATAAACATATAACCTGAAATGGATAAATAAACACATAGAGACAGAAATAGCGAGAAAAATGTTTGTATGTATGTGTGTGCGTGTACATAGTATGATACTCCAAGAGTTGGTATAATTGAATGCTTTTTAAAAAATACAATACTTTCAGGTGGCTAGGTGGCACAGTTGAGTAGAGCACTGGCCCTGAAGTCAGGAGGACTTGAGTTTAAATCTGGCCTCAGAAACTTGACACACTTACTAGCTGTGTGACTTTTAGCAAGTCACTTAACCCCAATTGCCCTCTAAAAAAAGAAAAAATAATAATACTTTCTATATTCCAGTTGAAGAATATTTTATTACTGCTTCTGGTTAAATTAGTAGCTAAAAAAGTTTCCTTGAAAAAAAAAGCCCAGCTGGGTCACTGAGATGGCCATGAATCCTATATCCAAAGTGTTAGACCTATTCTCAGAAAATTTTTTTTGTCACTGAGGCAAGGACCAACCACATTTCAGCTCTTAACTGAATTCTTCCCATAAGACAAAAGAACAAAGTCCCAAGTGATGGATGTACCATCATACCTAGCTAAGAAATGCCTCTTCAAGACCTAACCTTCTTTTAAAGACATCTGGTGAAAATCTTAAAGACCTTGAAGTCTTAGACCTGGATTCAGGAAGACCTGATTTCAGGGGGGCAGAGCCAAGATCTTGGAGAAAAGGCAGGGACTCTCCTTAGTTCTTCCAAATTCCCCTCCAAACAACTTGCCTAGCAAAGGAATTCTGGAGTGGCAAAAACACAAAAGGATGGGTGAAATAATTTTTCAGAACAAGAAAACTTGGAAAGTCAGCAGGAAATGTTGGTTGCACTGGGGTGAGGGCAGAGTCCAGATCAGTACAGGCCTTGCCTGCCATACAAGGAGCAGGCTTTGGAGACCACAAAATCAGCAGTGACAGCAGTGACTTTAAGAGCTCTCAGACTAGCACTGGTAAGAGAGTCAGACAACTAACTGGTCAGGAGATTACAGGGGTCCCTTTGCTGGCACTGAGAGACAGGACTCTGTTGTATTGCCCATATGCAGATCTTGGTCACAGTGCAAGGAGCACCAGAACCTCAGAGATTGGGACCCTCCAGGGGTGCAAGGACCTTGGTCACAGTTTCAGGGTAGAAAAAAACTACTTGTGGTGGCTCATAGACCAGGAGAGCAGTGACCACACCTCTCCTTAGATCATACCACCTCAGAAGATCTGAAAATTTAAAAGACCTCCAGAACTAGCTCTGGGAGCAAAAGCAAAAAAGGTACAAAGCTTAGAACAGTGACCCCTCCACTATGTGAGCAGAGCCCAGCTTTAAAACAGAGTTAAAATCTAAGAAATAGACTGGGAAAATGAGGAAACAACAAAAGAAGAACCCGACTGTAGAAAGTTACTATGGTGACAGGGAGGATCAAAATACAAACTCAGAAGAAGACAATAAAGTCAAAACTGCTACATCCAAAGTTTCAATGAAAAAAATATGAATTGGTATCAGGTCATGGAAGAACTCAAAAAGGACTTAAAATTAAGTAAAAGAGGTACAGAAAAATTGGGAAGAGAAATGAGAGTGATACAAAAAAAGTCATAAAAAAGAGTCAGCAGTTTGGTAAAGGAGTAAAAAATACTGAACAAAATAACACCTTAAGAACAGAAAAGGACAAATGGTAAAAGAAGCACCAAATTCTAAAGAAGAAAAGAGCTCCTTAGAAATCAGATTGGCCAAATGGAAAAGGAGATACAAAAGATCAATAAAGAAAAAAATTACCTTAAAATTAGAAATCAGCAAATGGATGTCAATGACTCCATGAGATATCAAGGAACAATTTTTAAAAATTAAAAGAAATTTTAAAATTAGAAGAAAATGTGAAATATGTCTTTGGAACAATAAATGGCCTGGAAAATAGATCAAGGACAGATAATTTAGGAATTATTGGATTACCTGAAAGTCATGGTCATCTTTCAAGAAATTATCACATAAAACTCTCTTGATAGTCTAGAACCAGAGGGTAAAATAGAAGCAGAAATAATCCAATGATCACTTCCTGAAAGAGGTTCCAAAATGAAAACTCCAAGAAATATTCCACAAAATTCCAGAATTCCCAGGTCAAGGAGAAAATATTACAAGCAGCCAGAAAGAAACAATCCAAATATTGTAATGCCACATTAGGTCAATTTAGGCCAATACAGGATTTAGCAACTTCTACTTTAAGAGATGAGAGGGCTTGGAATATTAAATTCCGGAGGGCAAAGGAACTAGTATTACAAACAAAAATCACCTCTGCAGTAAAACTGAATATAATCCTTCAGGTGAAAAATGGACATTTAGTGAAATACAAGACTTTTCAAGCATTCCTGATCAAAAGACCAGACCCAAAAAGAAACTCTGATCCTTTAATATAAGACTCAAAATAAAGCATAAAAAGATACATAGGAAAGAGAAATCATAAGGGACTCAAAAAGATTAAAAAATTTTTTAATTCCTACATGGGAAGATGATACTTGTAATTCCTAAGAACTTTCTCATTATTAGGGCAATTAGGGGTATACATAGACAAAGGTATGGGTTGAATATGATGGGGGTGACATCTAAAAATAAAAGTAAGGGATGAGGAAGAGGAATGCTCTGGGAGAAGAAGGAAGGGAGAGGTGGAATGGATTAAATTATCTCACATGAAAGAGTTACAAAAGAACTTTTATAGCAGAGAGGAACATGGAAGACACTGGAATTGGCTCAAAGAGGGTACAGCATACATGCTCACTTTGGTATAAAAATTCCTACAGGAAAGGAGGAGTGGAAGGGAATGAAGGACGGATGACAAAAGGGAGGGTAGATTGTGGGAGGTGGTAGTCAGAAGCATAACACATTTTTAGGGCTGATGCAGTCAAAGGATAGAGAAAGTAGGATGAATTGGGGAAAAAATAGGATGAAGGTATATAGCACAGCCATCACAACTGGGGAAAAATTTACACCAAATATCTCTGATGAAATCCTCATTTCTCAAATATATGGAGAAATGAATCAGCTTTATAAAAAGGAAAACCATTCCCCAATTGATAAATGTTCAAAGGATGTAAACAGGTAGTTTTCAGACAAGATAATCAAAGCTATCTATAGTCATATGAAAAAAAACGCCCTCAATCACTATCAATTAGAGAAATGCAAATTAAATAACTCTGAGGTATCACCTCACATGCATGAGATTAGCTAATAGGACAGAAACAGAAAATAACAAATGTTGGAGGGGATATGGGAAAATTGAGGCACTTCCGGGTAGAGTTGTAAACTCATCCAACCATTCTGGAGAACAATTTGGAACTATGCCATAAGGGCTGTAAAAACATGCATATTCTTTTGACCCAGCAATACCACAACTAGTTCTGTATCCCAAAGAGATAAAAAAACAAAAATGAAAAGTAATAACTGTACAAAAATACTTTTAATAGCTCTTTTAGTGGTGGGAAAGAATTGGAAATTGGGGGGATGCCCATCAATTGGGGAGCGGCTAAACAAGCTGTGGTATACAATTGTGATGGCATATTGCTGTGCTTTAAGAAATGATGAGCAGGATGCTCTCAGAAAAAACCTGGAAAGACTTAAATGAACGGATGCAAAGTGAAGTGAGCAGAACAAGGAAAACCATGTACACAGTAAACAGCATTACTGTATGATAGAATATGTAAATCCCTATGATCTGAGACAATTCCAAAGGACTTATGATTTTTAAAAAAGCTATCCATCTCCAGAGAAAGAACTAATGGAGTTTGAATGCAGATTGAAGCATATTTTAAATCTTTTTTTTATTTTGTTCTGTTTTTTTCACCATATGTCTAATATGGTAATGTTTTACATGACTGCATATATATACACATATGTACATACATACATATGTGTATACATATGACAAAATAATGTTGGACATTGTTTTTACATGCAATTGGGGGAAAAAAGATTACAAGCTACTTGATGTCTCCAGGTCTCATTTCCCCCATTTGTAAAGTGCAGCTGTAACTACTATATACAGCTCATGTTGTAGTGAAGCTCAAATTGTATGTATGTGTGTAATGAGAATCTGAAGATCTTTCCTGTCCCTAGACCCTTTGATAGGCTTAAGTGTTTCCGAGAATGTTCCCTGATTTGAAAGTATACTCTGTGCCCTAATAGGCTGAATGTGGTCACGTGGAGCCCATGGCGAGAGGCTTGTTTTTTGGGAATGGCCACACCTTGTTACTCTGTAATTGGACAGTGGGTCAAGAGGGCTGTGACATTCTCTGACCCAGGAGAAGTCTATATATATGCCCTGATGTGAAGTTTCCTTTGGGGCTCACTTTGAGAAGAGTTGTGTGATTTGGCCAGATGAGATTCTGGGAAGCTGTTGAGCCCCCCAGTTTTGAAAAACCCAGATATTGATGCTTCCCTCTCTGGTAACTTGAGTAGGTAATGGATATGATGGTCAGATGGTTGGAAGCCCATCTGCTGATCTGTTTCTTGGTCTGATTGTAACTTGGGTTTGTATTCTCTGGAGTTCAGGATGCTGGCTTTCCCCCCTGAACTAGGTAAATGATATGTTTGTTTGATTAAAGAAAGATCGTTAAGCCATTTTGAGTTGCTTTCCTTTAGAAAAGCAGATCTGGGAACCTGTGCTGGCAGCTGCCCTGGGTATGCTAGGGTGCTTGCTGATACAGTGTATGTGTGTGCACTTTGTAAACCATAAAGCACTATAGAAATGCTGATTATTACAAAAGTATATTCAAAGCACTTTTTAAATGTTTGTACACTATGCAATACCAATTGCTGCATGTAAAATGCTTTGCAACCTTTGATGTACCATATAAATGCCAATTACAAGACCACCACCACCACCTGTTAGTAGGGCCTTCTTCAAAGGTAGCAGATCCATTTGCCCTAAATGACAGGCAGCTTACTCTCACATCCAGCTTAAGTAGATTTTATGTGCTTTCTCCTCAATGTTCTGAGACCTTCACTCTGGGTTCCAACAGATCACGTCTAACCTCTTCCACAAGACAGTTGTTCAATCACTGGGAAGACATCCATCAGGTCCCTCCAATTACTTTCGTCTTGGCTTATATATACCCAGCTCCTTCAACCAAACCTGATTTCAGGATGGTATCCAGCCTCCTTTCCCTTCTCTGAACAGTCTCCAGTTTCCCAACATCTCTCCTAAAATGTGCTACCCCAGATTCTATGTAATATTCCTGTCGTGGCTGACCCAAGCAGACTAAAGGAGAGGCTATTAGAAGATGTAGAAAATGTTGCCTTAGCTAAGGCTGAGTTGATTGCTTTAATGTCGTACCTGGTCCAAAAAAAATTATAATAATAGGGCCCTTTCTAAATCATTATTGCATAAGAATAAACAATACAGCTTTGTATCCCCTGTAGTGACATTTTTACTTTGTCAGATGTAGGAGAACACTTAGCCTTAGCCTGAGTATGGTCAGTTGGGGCTGCTTTCCCCTTGTCCACCATAATTAGGATCAGACAGAAAGGCTGCCTTTCCAGTTTTCAGGGAGCTTGGCAGTAATTACCAGGAACATCCCCTTGAGACACCCACATGTCACATGACAACAAATGTGTTATCTGGAGAAACAGCTCTTACACAACAGTAAAGCCCTGGCAGCCACTCCCTGGGGGATGCCAACACAACTGTTAATCAGCTCCAACCCTGAGACATCAAATCCAATTACACAGAAGCCAGTTGCCACAGGTTTTGTACAGTAAGAGCTGAGCATGATGGGCTCATCATTCTCTTCCCTTTTTTTCTTGCTACTCTTTTCTCCCCTTTCTTTGTCCCCACTGGCCTTGCCCCTACTCTGAAGCCTTGTCCTTACAATCCAGATTGATAACTCAGCTCATAGGTAATATACGCTCTTAAGGCAGTGCCTTGGGAGCATTGATAGGTTTTCCATGGTTATGTTGCCATAGCTGTTGTATCCAAGAGTTGTATTCAAGGCCTCCTAACTCCAAAATGACCTTCCCACTTCCATTCCCCAATCCACCCTTCATCTTAAAACAAAGATCCGACCATCTTAATCACCTACCCAAAAATCTTCCTTGGCTTTCTATTACCTTGAGATTCAAATACAAAATCCAAGAGCCAGAATTTGGAACCTTTCACCAAATGGCTTACACCTACTCATTCCAGTCTTTTCATATTCTGTCCACTGTGTTCCAAATAACCGGTTGACTCTGTATCCTACACCTGAGCTGCCACATATGCCCACAACCTTCTACTCCAACCAGATCAAAATATAATGGGGAAGTATTTAAGAAAATAAAATTAAAACAACAAAGGCTAGAAAACATTGCATTTTGAACTCATATCATGCAGGCTTTAGTGGGTCTGCACTACTGTTTGTCATCAATATCCTATGCAACCTGACATTGCCCAAGTTCCTCACATATACAACCTGCATCTAACGCTTGGAATCTCAAACTCTCTTCAAGACCCAGCCAGAAGCTTCTGACATGAGACTCCTTAACATTGGTTTCATTACTTTGTGTTTAGCTTATGTTTATTTATCGCTCTGTTAAACTCCCACAGTTAAAGGTAAGCTTGAGTTAGTTATCGGGTTCCATTTAAGAAGGAAACATGCACAGAGACATAGGATCACTAAGTCACAGAAGCCCATGCTTTCATTTGCAAAAATTTTCTATAAATATCAAAAGCCAGTACCTAAATAGCACTTTAAGGTTTGCAAAGTCCTTTACACAGACTGTTCCATTTGGTCCTCACAACAATCCTGGGAAAAAAATGACTCTTACTACCCTTTCTATAGATAAGAAAACTGAGTCTGAGGGCCATTAAGTGACTTCTATTGAATTGTGCTAGTAAGCTTCTCAGGTAGAATTTGAACTCAGATCTTAATGACTGTAGGTCCAACATTCTATATCCACTAGTACCTAGATGCCTACATATTTTTTGATAGATGGAAATGTCTGTTTATTGATATTAGTTTGATTCAGAATAAAAAAGAAAATTTTTAAAAAAAGAACGTAAAGGTAAGGAAGAGTTTTGTCCTTACCCACTCCCAAATTTGTATTCCCAACATTCAGTAGTTACTTAATAACTGCTTATTTGAATTGCTGAATTGCATTTGAAAAAAAGGCATAATTTAAGTTTAATGTAAATAAGTAGAAAAGATTTGAAAACCCAAAGCTTTCTTAATGCAGAATGGATTGCCTTGGGTGGTAGTGGGCTCTTCCTCTCTGTAGGTCTGCAAGCAAAGGCTAGATGAGGCCTTGCTGGATATACTTTAAATAGGGTGATTGGTTCACATTTAGGTTTGGCTCGGCAGTCTCGCAATGTCCCTTCTGGTGCTAAATTTGTGATTCTACTACCCTTCCAGCTGTGAAATTCTGTGATTTTGAATGCCCCAGGATGAAGACATTATACTTTATATGGACAGTAAAATAATATTCAGTTCTGTCTTGTGCTAATTTTATTTTGGTTAAACAAAGTGGCTGCCTTCCCACCTCTCCCTACCCACCAATCTTTCCCAGTGTAGACATACTGAATTGATCTCTCAAGTTGAAAGGGAAAATCTTGGAATGGCTACCAAATGGGGTGCCTTCCAAAGAAGCATATTCATCTGTCACTTTAGAGTAAAAGCATATTTATGGAATTTTTAAAAATTGGTTTTCTAGTTGGAAATGGGAGGATTTACTCAAGTCAGAATCCTACAGGGCTGGTGAAGCCCACACCTAGCACAATATGAGACTGTGTGATTCTTTATGAGTTCCACATTAATCCCTGAACTTCCTTTCTTAGATAATGGTGTCTAAACTGGATTGTATCCCATTTTTTTAATAGGCGCATTGAAGTTAAAGAGGACTTGAAAAAATGGTCCCCTAAGAGGACACACTTAAAACAATAATACTATTTCACCATAATATAGTTCTGAGGCTTGCAAAGTGGTCCTCTTACCCAAAGTCTATGAGGCAGCTTATGCACTTACTGTTATAACTTATCTCTGCTTTAGAGGTTTGAAAACAGGTGTAGAGGTTAAGTGACTGCTTGCTCATGACCCAAGAGTAAAAAGATATCAAGGTAGAATTTGAACCCAGATTTCCTGACATTAATGTTGATTCTCTTTCCACTTTGTTCCAAAGATAAGAGAAGAGCACATTGAGAAGGGAGCTTTGTAATAGCCAATCGAACAACAGGACACTTCTGCATTTTGGTCCTATGGGCCCCCTTGCCTGATATGGTGAGGTTCCACATTCCTGCCCACGTTTGTTGAAGCCTCTCTTTTCTTTCACAAGTTAAATCAGCTGCCTCCTCCTCCATGATGCCCTCTTGGACTTTCCCTTAGCCCAGTCCATCTTCTTTAAAATGTCTCTCCTATGGGGGTGGCTAGGTGGGGCAGTTACTAGAGCATCAACCCTGGAGTCAGGAGGACCCGAATTCAAATCTGCCCTCAGACACTTAATACTTACTAGTTGTGTGACCACAGACAAGTCATTTAACCCCAATTGTCCAGCCTTCCCCCCCTCCAAAAAGCAAAAAAAAAACCTAAAATAAAATGCCTCTCCTAATCCCCCCAATTGTTGGTTCTCTCCCAACACCATCATTTATTTATTCACTTCCTTATTTCCTAGTCATTTTGTACCTTCCCACAGAACCCATTTAAATGGTAAGCTCCTTGAGGATCTGTACCACATGAGGGGTGGTAGACTAGAATAATAAAAAAGCCATGGGTTTGAAGTCAGGAGTCCTCTGTTCCAGTTGGGGCTCTAGCACTTACTACTGGTCAGATTTAGGGGCCCAAATCTTACCCTTAACCTCCATCTGGGTCTTTACATCAGTTAAAAATCAAGGGGGAGGCCATTTAAATACTCTTCAAGATCCTTTCTAGCTTCTCACTACAATGATTTCCATTTCTGTGTTCCCAGCACCAGCACAAGGGCCTTCTTCATGGACGGTGCATACATGTTGGTAGAATTGAAAGAATGAATGGGCACGTCTACTTTACAGATTTGAAGAGAAGCATAAGGCTCTCATGGGCTGCCAGAAAAAGGGTTGGGGTCAGAAGTGAGAAGTATGGGGTATGATGCCACCTTGGAGCAGAAGAGCCCCTAGGGCCTATTCTTCTAAAGGTATTTGACAAAGGAGGAGAATACAATTCCCACCACCCATCCCAGTCTGTTCTCACATACAATCAATCTTTCAATCAATCAACATTTATGAAGCACCCATTATATGCCAAGAACTGTGCTAACTGCTGGCACCCCCCCCACACACACACAGAGTAAAAGATAGTGCCTGCTCTCAAGTAGCTTACAATCTAATATAAAAGAAGAGAACAAGTCTAGAGAGCCTTGAAGAAGCATCCAAAATCCATGCTGCCTGCATTTGAAGGACCTTGGGGAATTCAGAAGGGTAGCAATACTTTCTTTCTCCTTTTTTTCATTAAATACTTTAAAGCTGAGGATTCCCCTTGTCCCGAGGAGACCAACAGAGAGAAATAACACCCATCTCCAAAGAAGCATGAATATTTATTGAAGGAGTTGATTGGATCACCTTTAGGGAATTATCATTACCATTATAACTGATAGATGGGGAGACCAATAGTTAAGCATCTCTGTGTCTTTGTCTGAGTATATGGATCTAAGGATCTATATTCTACCCTAAAGTTACCTCTCTTATAAGTTATAAGAAGTGAACTTGAAAGAAAATGGTCTCCAAGAGGGTTAGAAGCAGTTTGAGAGGTCTGAGACCAAGAACTTGTGCCCAGAAACATAGAAGGTCGACTAAGGAGGAAGCTGCTGATTTCTAAAGCATAGAGGAAAGATAGACAGCAGATTCTACTGTTTTAATACACACTAACAAAGGGTAGAGAGGATCATGTGCATGTAGTAAACCACAGATGAACGTTTCAACTATAAGAGACCCTTACAAGCTCTCAAGCTACCACACAGTCCAGTGCAGTCCCTTCGGCTGCCATGCTGATTGGGGAAGTCAGGAAGTGGGGTAGAGAAGGAATGGAGAATGACATTATATGAGATGTCATAGTTTTCCTTAGTTCTGTCAAGAACAACGACAAAAGCAACCGGGGCAATTACCGAGGCACATGCCTACCTTCTCATTTCTACAAACACGTCACAGGAATGGTCTGTGTACCTATCACTGGTATCCGTGATGAAAGCAAATGAAGAAGAACAAGGTGAATTTTGAAATCCACAGATCCCTTTAAGGCTCTCAGGACAATAGACACCTCTTTCAAACACCTTTTCCTATTCCCCACCTGGTATTTATGGGTCATATATCTTAGATTTACTTAGCTACAAGCACGAACATCACAGGCTACTTGAGGATGGGACTCTCGTGTTTTTATTTGCATCTGCAGCATATAGCACAGTGCCTGGCATGCTGTAAGTACCTACTAAATGCTTGTGAGTTGGCTCTACAAAGACTCTTTTATGTCCACACAACTGATTGAGGCATACAAAAAAGGGTAGAATATATTTCAGTCTTGAAGGATTGCCTTAGATGACAGAGGCAGAGGTCAAAGGCACCTGAGAGGTCAGTTAGTCTAAGGTTCTTATTTTACAACTGGGGACACTGAGGTTGAGAGAAGTTAAATGAATTCACCAGTGTAACTCAGACATTAAGCAACAAAGGCTTGGATCAATCTGTCCCAGAGCTCTAGAATCTATGTCTCCGTCACTGGGACTCAATATGGTGGCTTCCTCCTTGAAGGTAAGCTTACTTGAGTGGGGTAAGAATGAGTTCAAAAGCATAAGAACAAACGAGTGTTTGGATAGATGAATGGAAGCATCATATCTAATGTCAGGGGTGAGGTACCTGTAGCCTTCCAGGTCCTTGGGTGTGGCCTTTGATGGTTCAAGTTTTACAGAACACATCCTTTTATTAAGAGAATTTGTTCTGTGAAGTTTGTATACAGTAAAAGGGCTGCACTTGAGGACCTAGAGGGCCACATGTGGCCTTGAGGCTGCAGGTCCCCCCCCCCCCGCTTATATCTAAACCATACTTCTCTCCATACAGTCATATACTAGGGCCATCTTACCATTTGCCAAATTGAAGCATAAACAACTCTAGGCCACCCCCTTTTGGACTTAGCAAACAAATGAACAGTCACTGCTTTTGGCAATAACATGTCAAGTGGTGGACTGAATTATGAGTCCATTAAGCATCCTTTAAACTTCTTTCACTGAAATGCTTCTTGGCCACCATTTCTCTGGGTGTGTTTCTTCCTTCAGGAAAGATTTTTTTTTGAGGCCAGGAACTGTCTCTCTTTAAATCTGTAGTCCCAGTGTTTGATGCAATGATTGGCTCACAATGACAGATTAATATGTGTAGCCTTGCCATTTATTCATGTTATAAAATAAAATGGATTGTGATTAATTAATTCAGGAATCAGGGCATCCCAATTGGACCAAAGCTGCTTGAATCACCTTTCTGATCAGTTACCACTACTCTCGTCCTTGATTGCAGACTTTGCCTTTTTGAAGTATTTGCTCCCGGTCACCGTGGGGGTCCAGCCAACGGCATTTCCCCTCAAATCAGTGCTTCTATCAAAATAAAGTATGTGACTTACGGATGTTATACAATTAGCAGAATTTCCTTTTTTACTGCAGGAATGATAACTGGAATTTATACAAAGTGTTTCAATATATTTTTCATTTGATCTTTCAAACAACCCCGTGAGAGAGATACTGTATGGACTATTGTGACATTTTTAAAATGAAGCAGCAGAAACTCAGAGAGGTTATGATATACCTAGCGCTGCACAATAACTATCCAAGGCAGGATTAGAACTCGAGTCATTTTCACTTGAAGGCCAGCACTATATGCCCTATACCACACGATGCCACTGCTACCTCGTATATGCCAGCAGGATCACATCTTGAGATCAAAATGTGGTGGCACTTATCCAAATCAGCCAGGGATGAAGCTGTTGTTTCTTCTTTTTAGTCCACACTTAGTGTGAACTAATTCATCTATATTTTTAACAAACAAATTCCCCACATCATATTTGATTTTGAACATTTGAAATGACAAACCATCAAGAAAACAGTCAAATGTTCATCCCTGAAGAGGAAAGCATTCTCCCAAAGCTCAAATAGGGAACTGCAGCTAAGCACTCATCCAGGCTCTGAGAAATGCCAATGTGTAAGTCCATTATATAACCATAATTCTAAATGTGATGAGTTGAGAGTTTGATGGCTGAATGGGGAAAGTAATGACCTAGAGAAAAATGAAAATATTAGACTAATTTATTTGCTGGGTTAATATCAAAGGCAGATGAGATTTTTTTTTCTAGTTCATAGGCTGCATTTACTATTGAACAGACATAACCATCCAGATCCAAGGTCGATGACAGTATTGAAAATTGCTGCCTTCCTTCTTCACACTGCTACTTTATGCCAAGACATTTGACTTGGCCCCCTTGTCAGTCATTTGTACTATATTTATATTCATACCCCACAGCCTTTCCAACAGGGTTAAATAAAAAGGAATCAAGTGGATTAAACTTTTGAGTATATCAACGCCTCAACAGGGGAATTTCCATTCCATTTCAATAAAAGCTAAGACAAAAAGAATCATAAAGAAACAGCTAAGAAGCTATTGCTATGATGAGAAAAAATCTATTCTGAAATATTTTCCAACTTGAGAAAATATCACAGGTAAAAGACCATTTCTCCTTTTCTGTTTGACAAAATGGACCAGATCTTATTAGAACTTGTGGAGAGAGTTGTGTTGGATTTGACTGTTTAATGGTTTTGTTTTTGTTTTTTTGAAACTTTCATTGAGGTCTGAAAGTACAAAATCTACAGTATCATCAGATACCATTAAAACTACAGAAGTGTATACAAATGGATAGAGTGGATGGCAGAGACCATGACCATGTGTGTGCATGGTGCACAGAATTGTCTTTGAACTGGTGCCAATTCGATGAGCATTTATTTAGTATCTGCTAGGAGCCTGGCTCTATGCTGGATGCAGGATACGAAGAGAAAATGTCATTGGATCATTGACGGTAAGCTCAGAAGGACTTTAGAGGCATCTAAGTGCTCTAGCCCTCTTGCTTTGCAGATGAAGGGAATGAGTCCCAGGGAAATTAATTAATTGCTCAAAGTAGCAAAAAGAAAAAAGAAAAAAGAAAAAGAGGGAGAATTGTAACCAAAATAATCACTTCAATTTGAATAACTTCAAATTCTTTTTGCTGCATGACACCCTTCCCCCAAGAGTTGCTAGGTGGCACCATAGTGCACAGAGCATTAGACCTGGAGTTAGGAAGATTCATTCATCTTCCCAAGTTCAAATCCAGACTCAGACCCTTACTAGATGTGTGACCCTGGGCAAGTCACTCAACCCTCTTTGTCTCAGTTTCCTCAACTGTAACATGATCTGGGGAAGGAAATGGTGAACAACTGTAGTACCTTTGCCAAGAAAATCCCAAGAGGGGTCATAAAGAACTGGACATAGGGGCGAAGTCAAGATGGCAGAGTAGAGGCAGCAAAACTCTGCAGCTCTCACCATAGCCACCTCAAATAACTATAAAATAAGATTCTATACAAATTTTAAAGATCCAGAACCCACAAAATTACAGAAAAACACATTTCCTGCTGAAGGCAGCATGGCAAGCAGACGTGAAAGGGTTCATTTCAGAGTGCAGGGATCCCAGACCAGCACCACATGAACCCATGGCTGGAGCCCTAGGGATGCCAGAAGAAGCCTAGACTGGAACTTGAATCACTGGCAGCTGTGACATTTTGCAGATTTACCAACTCTTAAGAAAAAAGGATTAAGTGAAAGGTCAGTGGAACTTGGATAAATTAGGGGGAGATCTGGCCAACTGCCCAAGGCTTAGAAGTATGGAAGCTGCAGCGCTGCAGCCACCTCCACACAGCTGCTTCAGAGCTTGCAGCCTCCAGACTGCAGGGGGACCAAGCAATTATTCAAAGGCTAAGTGCTCTTGCCTTGAGCTGCCTGGATCAGCATAGAGGTCCTGGGTGGTGGTTCTGAGGTACGTTCTTAGTGAGCCAAAGCTGGTGGGGGCTGCAGAAATGGTGGCCTTCTAAAATCTCCAGAACCTGCAAAACCCCCAGCAATTTGGGATAGAGCTCTCCCCTCTGAAAGCAGAGTTCTACTGAACCTAAAAGTCAAGTAATTGACTGGAAACATGAGTAGGCAAAAGGAGCAAAGCAAGCCCAGGAATTCAACTTTAGATTCTTTCTTTGGTGACGAAAAGGATCAAAGCATGGAATCAGAGGAAGACAACACGGTCATAACTCCCACACCAAAAGTTTCCAAGAAAAATGTAGACTGATTATAAACCATAGAGCAGCTTAAGAAGGATTTTGAATACCAAATAAGAGAAGTGGAAGAAAAATTGGGAAGAGAAATGAGAATGATGCAAGAAAATACTGAAAAGAGAGTCAACAACATGACTGAAGAAAATAACATCTTAAAAAATAGATTAACTCAAATGGCAAAAGAGGCCCAAAAAGCCAATGAGGAGAAAGGTGACTTTAAAAGCCAAATTTGGCAGATAGAAAAAGAATCTCAAAAGCTTTCTGAATAGAATAATTCCTTCAGAATTACAGTGCAGCAAATGGAAGCAAATGACTTTATGAGAAATCAAGATACTATTGAACAGATCCAAACAAATGAAAAAAATAGAAGTCAATATGACATATCTCCTTGAAAAAAAACAATGACCTGGAAAATAGATCCAGGAGAGATCATTTAAAATTATTGGACTGCCTGAAAGCCATGATCAAAAAAAGAACCTAGAAAGCATCCTTCAAGAAATTCTCAAGGAAAATTGCCCTGATATTTTAGAACTGGAGGGCAAAATGGAACTTGAAAGAATTCACGATCACTTCTTGAAAAAGATCCCCAAAAGAAAACTCCTGGGAATGTCATAGCCAAGTTCCGGAGCTCCCAGATCAAGGAGAAAGTATTACAAACTACGAAGAAGAAACCATTTGAATACTGTGGAAACACAATCAGGATAACCCAGGATCTAGCAGATTCTACATTAAGGGATCGAAGGACCTGGAATATGATATTCTGGAGATCAAGGGAGCTAGGATTAAAACCAAGAATCACCTACCCAGAAAAAATTGATTATAGTGTTCCAGGAGAAAACATGGTTATTCAATGAGATGGAGGACTTCCAAGCATTCTTTATGAAAAAACCAGAACTGAATAGAAAATTTGACATTCAAATACAACAAGCATGAGAAGGTAAACATGGAAAAGAAACCATAAGGAACTTTTCAAAGTTAAACTATTTACATGCCAACGTGGAAAAAAAATGATAGTTATAACTTATGAAACTTTTCTCAGTATGAGGAGAGTTGAAGGGAATATAAATGCGTGTATGTATATATGTGTGTATATGCATATGTATATATGTATATGTATACATATACACACATATGTCTATAGAAGAGGGTTTACATACGTAGGAATACATATGTTAGTATGTATATATATGTATACATAGAGAGAGGGCACAGAATCTATTGAATAGAATGGGATAATATTTTAAAAGGTGAAATTGAGAGGTGGGAAAGGAATAATATGAGAGGAGACAGGATAGACAGAACAGGGTTAATCTTCTTATATAGAAGAGGCAAGGGTAACTGTTACAATGGAGGGGAAGAACAGGAAGGCAAAAGGGAATGGGTCAACCTTACTTTCATTAAGGTTGTCTTAGGGAAGGAATGACATACACTCTAAATTGGGTATCTTGGCCTACAGGGGACTAGGGGGGAAGGGGATGAGAGGGGAAGGGTGGAGGGTAGGGCAGGTTGGGGGGGAGGGTTGTTAGAAGCACACACTTTTGTAAAGGGACAGGGACAGGATAGAGAATAGAACAAGTGGGGGGGGCAGGATAGGAAGGAAGGAAATATACAGGCACTGGGGTATGGAGATCCATCTTGCCCTACTGGAAAGTCAGAGGGACGAAGGGGAGGACATAGGAGAGAGCAGATTGGGGGAGGGGGTATACAGTGGTATTGCTGTTTTGGGGTGGTGGGTAGGGGAAAGACAGGGAGAAAAACTGTAACTCAAAATCTCATGGAAATAAATGATGTAAACTAAAAATAAACAAAAGTTAAAAAAAAAACAGAATTGGACACAGTTGAAATGACCAAACAATGATAGCCCAACTTCCAAAGAGTTTACCGTCTCCTAGGGAGAAGCAACATATCAACAGTTAAGTAAATAGGATATTGTAATGAATTATTTAGGTGTCAAAGGACCTAGATGTCATCAAGGTCTTTTGTTTTACCAAGGAGGAAATAGATTCAGAAAAGCAAACGACTTGTTCAAGGTCAAAGAGGTAGTGAGAAGCACAGCCAACCATTTCTGACTCCAACACTATTTCTGCCACATAGGCCTAGTGTATGAGAAAAATGAGACAATAAAAATGAAACTTTAAAAAGTAAATGTCATCGTCTTTGTATCCCCCATAGCTCTTAGGAAAGTGCTTTGCATTTAGTGTGCATTCACCAAGGATTTATTGAATTATTTAAAAGAATGCTGTTGGTATACAAACCAATACTCCCACAGATAATGAAGATCTCTCCTCTTTCGTGCCTGTCCACATAAATAACAGCAACTGGAATATCTTTAAGAAATGCTTTGAGACTTACAAATTGTTAGCAAATGTTATCCTATCGACCCTTACAAAAATCTTGAAAGGTAGGTACTATCATCATCTTCTTTTTACAGTTGAGAAAACTAAGGCAGACAGAGGCTAAGTTACATGCCCAGAGTCACACAGCTAGTGTCTGTAGTCAGATTTGAACTCAGGTCTTCCTGACTCCAAGACTCCATAAGTATACCATAGGGAGCTGCCCAATGTGCTGAGGGTCTTCCACAAGCCCTCTATGTCTTATAAGGAGACCAATGGGAAATATGAAGTCTCCATTGGTGATGCTTTGTTCCATTACTGATAAAAGCCCCATAAACCCAAACCTTCTTTGCTCTTATTGACATGTATCTTTAACTAGACATTTCTGAGTATTAGTTCTTCTGGGTTAATTATGTACTTGAAAGCAAATATGAATGGGAACTTTGTTCAAGAAAAATGCTTCATGAAGCTGCTTTTAAAAGGTCATGCCAAGATGATGCTAGGATCTATATAGGCCCCTTACATCAAATATCTTGAAGAAAAGTTTCTCAGGCACCCAGGGGTGACACAAATTAAAAGAAATTGAGGAAAATGAATGCAGTTGTGTGGACAGAGTGACTTCTGTAAGGGATGTAGAGATTCCATGAAGCCCAAATGCATGGAGCAGGGAGAGTATCCCAAAATACACAAGGTCAAGGTCGAGGAGCTGGAGATAGCAGTCGTTCCTAGAATGAAGTCTTGGGGCAAAGTAATGGTTGAACCCAACTTCTATGTGCTAACTAAATGTGAGGTCAGATGTGAGCTCTGTTCTTCCTGACTCTAGGCTTGGCGCTCTATCCATTAAGAGAGAGTAGAGGAAGGAGAGTAGAGAGTCATGCTTCCTAGAGCCAATGGGACCTGACCTCACCGATCTCTCAAGGTGACCATGGCACTAAGACTCACAAAATATTGACCTTGACTTTGCCTCTGAGCAAGTACTGAGCTGCTCCTACTGGACATGCCAGAAAGATGAGGTTGATCCCTGATATCATTTGTAAGATAAAATTACAGCAATTGTAGAGTTTTGTGTACAACATTTTGCTATTTCTTTTAAAAATTGGTTTACATCAATGGATAAATCACTTAATTACCTAAACAGTTTCCATTTGCAGGTCTCTTCTGTTTGTGTGCATACCCTTTAGTTCTTGAGAAAATGGAGGGATGACGTGTTCCATTGATTTATAAAGTGCTGCGGAGAGAAGGCATCTTAGAAACTGTCTCATCCAGCCCCCACATTTCACTGATGAGGCCACTGAAGTTCAGAAATGTAGCATTATTTCTTTATCCAAGGTCAGATTCCAAATTGTGCAGAAAACAATTGGGGGGGGGAGAGTGTGGAAAACCATCCCAGATGGCATTCCTGGGTTATTGATGGAAAAGCTCTGTCCGTCTGTACGTCTTGCCTCTTCCCACCCCAGCTCTCCTCTGCTAACAAGCAAATGCTCGGCATTTATAAACACAGGGCCAATTGTTGCAAACCTCCGCGTTTTATTCCATTTATAGAGCTGACCCAAGGGGGTCATTTGCATAGGAGCACAGCTGTACATCACATCCAGTCAAGAGCTGCTGAGGCAGAAAAGAGAGGTTCCCAGGCCACTCTTGGAGGCTGGTGGGAAGAAATGAGTGAGAGGACGAGAGATTCACACAACAAATATTAACTGAGCATCTTCCAATGGAATTCCATATTGGAGTATAAGTATTGAGAGTCATTTGTTTTTTGAGAATTTACTTTTAAAAGCAATTTCAGAAAAGTATCAACGGAGCGTTTTGTTTTTCTGGAAAAAATGCCCAACACCACCAATTTGCATTTCTGTTATGTCTTGGATGGTACGTGATTGAAAAATTGTAATTAGAAAGGAATTGCCAACCAGAAGTGACAAGCAGTCCCATAAAGTGCTCGTACTGCCATTAGGAAACCAGCAAATGTGTCATAACAAAGTACAGCAGCAGAGAATTACTTAGTCACTGGAAATGCCCAAGCTGGTGTGTATTACTGCAGTGTCTGCAGAAACACAGCACCATTGGCACACACTTCCAAAGCAAGAATATGCTGGCATTTTATCCAAACTTGTCGTGTGTGTGTGTGTGGTGTGTATGTGTGTCCAAATCTAATACATGAATATGTAACCCAAAGTCACTCTGTTGTGCAAAGAATGGGCAAAATGACTTCAAAGACACACACCACATAAATACACACACACACTCAGATAGATAGACACACACACTGTTTCATGATGGGAAATTATTCAAGCCAAATCCCCAAGAGATAGCATTCTGTACAGAACAGTCAGACACTACAGAACCAGGTCCATCTTATGCACATCAATGAGTTGTAGCACAATTGAAACACTTTACTTTAGAAAATTGTGACTTCATGAAAGGGCTCCAAATATTAGCTATGACCAGCTCACATAGGTAGGTAAGGGCATGCCCACTGCCTAGAGAAATATATGGTTACCATGTTGGCATAGCCATACTTGCAAAATAAATAATTCTTATCAGTAAGTAAAAAGACAACCTTCTGGTGAAAAGTCATATTTCACATTTCTAAAACAACTAAAATAAACGTACTCTTAAAATACACAAATGAGAGCACCCAACACGTCCATTCCTTTGACTGCATATCTGAGATAGCTGTCAAACCTATTCACCTCTTTCTAAACTCCTCTTGGGCTTCTCCTCTTCTCTCCACCCCTCAATAATTAGCTGCTTAAAATAAAATAATCCCAGTTAACATCCCAATAATGCCAATCCTCCAACAAGAACTGAGAATCTTCTCAGCTTCTGTGTCATAAACTCTCTCAGTCCAAGCTGGCAAACATGATTTCTGCTACTCTCCTGTTTTAGCTTTGCAGCTCTTGCCAGCAAAGGAAATGATATTCCTTCCCTTTTTTGGCTTTCTGTACAAGCCCTGCTTGGACCGAAGGCATTTGGTCGGTTGCTTGTGTTAAAGTTGATATTAAACAGCTTATATTCCAGTGACCAGTCCCTTATGGGGTAAATCTCTCTACCACTCTTCTATATCCCAGAAGGGCCCTCCCCAACTTAATTTGCTTGTTTCTTTTGATGGTTAGGTCTCTCCTTCTTCTTGGAACAAAATACATCTTTATGAACCTTAGAAAAATCAATTTGTTCGAAAGGACAATTAGGGGACTTGATTGACAAAGAATCGATGTGGAAAATAAAGGCCCTTTTTAGAGGGGAAAAAGGAGTCCTGAGTAATATGATCTCTTGACTCTGAAGAAGTAGATGATGCTTGTGATGAACAACTGAAATAAACACTAAGCAGGCCAGAGAGAAGACGCTGTCATTCATTGAGCTGCTGCTCGTCATGATCCTCTACCGTAGTTGGAAAAATAGTGGGAAGATGCTCTTCAATGGAGAGTATTAGGATGAAAAATGGTCAGAAGGAGAGATACTTTTCTTCATTAAAATAAAGGCAAAAAGCAATGTCTGACCCATTGGGTACATTCTTTGAAGACTATTGTAGGGAACACTTAGAAACACGAGCTAAGGGGGTGTCTTTAGATGGATAATATTTCATGTGTTTTCTAAAATACTCTGATGTTCATCTTCACTGCTTTCAGTTTTTCTTAATGATAAAAAGTGAAAAATATTATCTAGCAGATCCATAAATTTGAAACAATTGGTTTGGCCTCCTCAACCACACTGATTTCCCACTGACAAGCTGTTGTGCTGGTCTGTGCATACACTCAAATACTGCAAAACCTAAGCAAGAGAAATCTGGAGATAAAGCCAAAAGGCTATGTATTATTCAAAACTTTAAGAAAAGTGTGCCTCTATAATTTGCTATTTTATTATAAAGTTGCAACTTTTTGTTTCTCTAATATAACTGACATAATCTCTTCATTCTCCCTCAAACTTCTTAAGTTGCTTAATTAATTCTTCCTTCAAAATCAGCCCCTTATCCAATGTCTACCATGAGCTCTATCTCTCAAATTCTCCAAATTATTGGGCATCACACATCATCCTTTTCTGCACATCTGCGCTGTAAGGCTGTAAGGCAAAGTTTGGCATCTTTAGATTGCAGACTTAGAATGGGAGCTCCTTGAGGGCAGGAACTGATGTCTCTGCTTGTATTTGCATCTCCAGCATCTGACTCACAGCCTGGCACACAATTATAGTTTAATAGATCAATGACAAAATTCATTTACAATATTCGAATGATAGCAAAGCTATTTGTATTGTTTAGTAGGGGATGAATGTCTTCTAGAAAATGGTGATCTTCCTCATCAGAGTAGGTACTGAATATTCACGAACATCCTCCAAGCAAAAAACATGAAATTATAATTTCTTGAAGGATAATTTCATGGTATTGAACTTTAGATCATTTTAACATATTTTTTTCTGGATCAAATTTGGTGTTATTCTGCTTGTAAGATTTTCTCCAGATTACTAGGAAAATAGACCAAAGTTTTAAATGTTTATTTCAAAGTGATCTGATGTTTTAAGGGTATGCAAACATACAAATTTATAATGCATGCATGTGTACATAAATGTTTATGAACTCGCATACATGTGTTTGTATGTATATATGTACATAAACACACATATTTCTATAATGAGAGGCATCAAGGCATAGTGGATAGAAAGCTCAACTAAAAGTCTGAAAGATCTGAGTTCAAATCTGACACATTATGATCATGTGATCAAGGGCAAGGCATCCATCAGTATCTAAGACAACTTTCTAAAACTGTAAATTGCTCAACAAGTGGTGATTTGCATTGGTAGCAGGAGTGTAGTCAGCAGACCTTCCTTCCAAAAGTGAAATCACAATTCCAGACCAAAAAAAAAAAAGGTTTCTTCAACTTTGATGTTTAAGAGATTTTTGAATTCAAGGCCTTTTCCTGGGGAGGGATGAAAACATGAAACTAGAATGTATGTCAATGCATTTCAATTAGCACTGCTTATTTTTACAGATTCATGTAGCAAGGTCTTTTAGGGTCTGTGTAGGAAGAGATAAACTTGAGAAGGGAACAGTAAAGCAGACACAACTGTTAAACATTGAGGGATTTGAAAGATTAAAAGGAATCAGAAAGAAGAGGAAGGAATAAGCATCAAAGGAAAAAAGTGCTGGGACAATGAGGAAAAGATAACTTTAGTTACTGACTGGTAATAAAAGACAGCTTATAGCTTTTCTCTGATAGGATTTCTAGTTGGAAAGGGATCTTTGGAGACATCTGAGCCAACACCTCCAGTGGAGAGATGAAGAAACTGAGGACCAGAGACTTGAAGGAAATTTCCTGGTTTCACCCAGACACAGAAGCAGGTTCTGAACTCCAGTGCTTCAACAGCAAATTAGAAGAGTTCCCATTCCACTGGGAAAAGTGGACAGAGACACAGCAATGAAAAAAACATATACAATATAATTTGAGGAGAGAGGGAAAGGGAGGGAGAGGGAGAAGGAGAGGGAGAGGGAGAGGGAGAAGGGGAGGGAAAGGAAGAGGGAGAAGGGGAGGGAGAGGGAGAGGGAAAGAGGGAGCACACAACTAGGGGGATCAGAAAGTGATTCCTGTAGAAGGCAACCCCTGAGAAGAGAACTGAAGGCAGGCAAGGACTCTCAGGGCAAGTAGGGGGCTGCGTACATCGTAGGCATATGGTCCATTTTCTAAGAAAAGTTAGGAAGGCAAACACATGGAGAAAGGGAAGTGAGAAAATGAGGGAAGGAAGAAAAAAAAGGAAGAAGGAAGGTAGTCAATAAATTGTTATTAAGCACTGTGCTGGTGAGAGACAAGAGAGGAAAAAGATAGTTGCTGCCCTCAAGATGCTCAAAATCCACAGAAGAAATGTCTAGACCCTCAGTCTTCAGGTCATGCACATCTTACAGGGCCAGTGGACGGTGTGGGTGGGCAGAGACACTCAGCTCCTGCTTTGTGCCCAGACACATTCTGCTCTGAACCTTAGAGAAGTGTAACATTCACAGTCCTGCCCAAGGCAGAGAATAAATGACTTACCCAGGGTCACATAAACAATTATTCATCAGAAGGATTTGAACCCAGGCTTCCCACAGTGGAGGCTGCCGTGATTCCTCCCCTTAGTTTATTTTACCTTAAAGTCTAGGATTTTTTTTTAACTTTCTCAAGGCAGTGTTGAATGCTTCCTGATGTTTCTGGGCACCCAACATTATGTAGCTCAAGCCTCCCATTAACCCTCTTGCTCCCCAATGACCATCATGGAAGACATCCTTGTAAGTTACCAGACCCCTTTCAGCAGAAACCTGGCCAGGCCACACCCTCCAACCCTCACACAAATTAAAAGGAAGTGAAGTCAGTGCTATGGCCCTTCACCTTTGGAGTTCTTTTTAAGCAGTAACTCATTAATCCTCTGGTCTCATTTCTGAGGAAGTCATGAGTCATTCTGATACCTAAAACCAGGAGGCTTGATGGGGAACAGGGAATTGCAGGCGTGAATGGAGGCCGTGAAGGCGGTGCCTTTCATCACCAATCTTTGATGTCCATTGTTATTTTTCCAATTTATAGCCCAGGTTTCTGTCTCATCCAAGTATTGGCAGTGTCAACACAGATAATAAATGGAGCCATTTTTAACCTGTCCATATTATCAAAGTGAAATGAATCAGGAATGGCTAATAAAATGATAGTTATAAACAGGACTAAATTATAAATGTTTCCGAGTGATTAATGAGTCCTTCTGTGCTTGGTTTCATTCTCATAAAAACTTTCTCTGGATGAGGAAGTGAGAATCAGTATAGCCTAATGAGTAGTGGTCTTGCTTTAGATCCAGGGAGATCTGGGTTCAAATCCAGCCTCTAACACATACTGGGTCAGTGAATCATTTAAGGGCATAGTGTCCCAAACAATTGTCTAGACTACACGTTTACAAAGAAGTTCCTGACCTGGAGAGATGGAGAGAATTTCAAAAGAGATGAACATGAAATTTGAGAATGACAAAAACAAAAAGATCATAGACATAGATCTGAAAGAGAGCTTGAAGGACACCTATTCAACTCCTTGGTTAAGTGATGAGAAGTGAAGTCCTGACACAGGTAATGAAGATCAAAGTAGGATTTGAACTCAGGTCCTCTGATCTCCAGTTGAACACTTTCCAATGTATCATTCTTCCTCTCAATGAAGAGAAATTTTTATCTCAGTGATGGGAAGGTAAGGGACCCCAAATACACCAACTGAGGAACAGGTTAAAGGAATCAAAGGTGAAATTTATCATGGGTCTTCAGTGTGGAGTTTTCACATAAGACTTTAATAAACTATTTAACCTTCCAAGCTTCTGTACCCTCATCTACCAAAGGATGATCAAAAGTAGATATATCTCTTTTAATTTTTAGAAGAAAATATTTCTAATTTTTTAAAGTACAAACCAAGAACTGTCTTGAAAATATAGAAACTCTTGGATGAGGAACCTCTCTTTACTATGCATGGCCAGCACTGTCTTTGCAATTTAGAGACAGCTACCTAAGACAAGGAAAGGTGAACTTGTCCAGAGTCATATGGCCAGTGTGGGGTACAAGGTGGGCCATGGTTGGAACCCTATGACCTCTTCAGCTTGTTCTGTCTGTAAATTTGGTCATCCTGATGAACAAGAAATAGAAAATGTTAATGCATAAAGATATCTCTCCACACTGCCAGCAATCATGTCTCCCCATCCTACAAGAGATTTGCTGAGATGACTTGATAATTGTGTCCATTCCCCGTGCTGTGCTTCAGCCTGCCCTGGCTTTCACCCATCCATCCATCCATCCATCCATCCATCCATCCATCCATCCACCTACCCAGGAAAGAAGTGCCTATGACCTCTTCTTGGGGATTTCCAAAATTATGTGAAGGATCTGAAACTGAGTCTGATTCATCTTTATAGATGAACCATGAAAGGTCAAGAGTTTCCTAAAATACAGATTAATCCATGTCAACCTCCTTATCAACAAATTCTAGGGGCTCTTTATTCCTTCCAAGAATATGAAGATAAGCTCTTCTTTCCTTTTGAGCTCTTCATCACCTGTCCCTATCCTACTTCTTCAGTCTTCTTAACCTTGATGCCCCTCCACTTAGTCTCTGATGCTGTGGCATCAGCCTCCTTGAGGTACTTTCCATGCCCAACTCCATCCCATTGCCTTTGCCTGTTCCCCATGCTTGGAATTCCTTATCTCCTCCTAGCACCCCCAGGCTTCTGCTCATGCAGTCCCCTGTGAGGTTACCTTCCCTCTCGTCCGTAGATAACTTGTATTTAGCTATTAATTTACAACTCTGGGATGAGGAAACTCCCTCTACTCATCCAGGTAGGCAAACTCTCTGCATCTAGGCATTTTAGAGAGTTGTCTAGTCTAAGAAATGTGCCTAAGGTCACCCTAGACGACAGTGTTGTCAGAGGTGTATCATGACCCTGAGTCTTTCTGTATCTTCAGACCTTTCATTTCATTAGATTAGGGAATTCCGTGGGAGGAAGACTTCTTCTAACAATAGAGATCAGATCTACAATTATTGAGTAGCTTCAAGTCAGACAGTTCCCTGAAAGTACTGAGGAATTCAAAGACTTGCCTAGTCTCCAGGGTCATGTACCTGATATAATTAGAGACAATATTAATAAATGAGATGATATTTGTGAAAAAAAGTGCTTAGCATGGTACCTGGCACTTAGTAGGTGCTACATAGATGTTTACTCTCTTCCCTCTGCTTTTAAATGTTTAAGTTTTGTTTTGGTTTTAGAGGCACGGTAATTGGGACTAAGTGACTTGCCCAAGGTCAAATAGCTAGTAAGTGTCAAGTGTCTGAGACCATATTTGAACTAAGATCCTCCTGACTCCAAGACCAGTGCCTTATTCACTGTGCCAACTAGCTGCCCTGCCTTTGTTTTTAGGAAGGAGATTTGAACTAGGTCTGACCAACCCAAGCTTGGCTCCTGGTCATTCCTCCCTGCTGCCTCTTTCCCATTATAGAGACCATGGGGGAGGGGGCAAAAGACATTCTCAAATTTCTGGAGGAACTTTTACTCAACTCACTGACCTTCTATTGGCAACAGTGCACCAGACATTTATTAAGTGTCTAATGGGTAGAAGTCATCCTGCAACCAGACACCACTGTGTTGTCTTTGTAGTTTTTGCAAATAAATGAATTCTGAATATAAAATGGCAGATCCATAAGTAACCCACTGAATAAAGATTTTTCTCTTAATTGCACTTAGTAGGTTCTTCTTTCTTCTATTTCTAAATCACTTGTTTTTAGTCTGTTCTAAAGTTGGAAGATTTTTTTTTTCCAATCCTGTGTCCGTTCCAGAGTTCGTTGGCTACAATCGAATGCATCTGAGTCATACAGATACTAGTGGAGAGTCATTTTTCATAATTTCTTTCAAAAACCACTCAAAAAAGAAACTAGAACAGAAGCCTTGGGGCCCCTGCTCACCCATGAGAAACAGCGAATGACTGAAAAGGAAACTCTCAATGTGGTTAATGCAAACCGTGAACCAAAGGGCATTTCTCCAGTTAAACTTAATTTGCACCAACAAATGCTGCACTTGGTGTTTTCTCTGTTCACTCAAGAGTGAGCAAAAATAAAGGGGGTTGTGCTTCCTTTGTGCTTGTAAGGGTTACAAGTCACATCTCAGAGTAAAATCTTTTCACTTGCTCAACAGGAAATGCTCTCCTTATCTTTGTTCTGGCTGTTAGCCCCACCTAAAGCGCCCTTCCCCTTTGCCTCTCCAACAGTCCCAGCTTCCTTCTTCCCAGCCTGGCTTTTTGGCCAGGACTGCCTCCATGGAACCTTTCTAGACTCATCCCATCCCATCCCTTTTATTTACAATCTGTATGTAACCCTCTTTCATGTTTATTTAGAGTTTACTGGTCTGGACAAGGGCCACAAGCTTCCCTCAGTTCAGAGTTTAAAACCAGAATGTAGCTTTTAACTGGTGTTATATTTCCCTATCTTTTCTTCTTTTCAATGAGATCTCCTTGGTTCCATTAATTATCAAGCATTGATTAAGCACCTAATATGGTCCAAGCACTGTACTAAGGTGGAAGACATAAAGAAAAAGCAAATAGTTTTTCCTTAAGGGGTTAACATCCTAAGAATGTATGCATAGACACCTATAGAATAGATGGAAGGTGGCCTTAGAGGAGAACCCACAATCACCTGGGGGAAATGGAAAATGTCTTCTGCAGAGGGGGGTACTTGAGTCAAGTCTTGAAAGAAGGCAAGGACTCTCCAAGTCAGAAGTGAGGAGGGACAGCATCAAGAATAGCCAATCCAAAGACAGAGATGTGGGAGATTAAACATACCATGTGAGAAACAGAAAGTAAGCTAGCCCAGCACTAACATTATTTTTTCTCCCAGAAGCCTTGCCAAATCTGATGGTCCCCATCATTTTCAAGGTACCACTATCCTCCCAGATGTCCAGGCTACAAACCAAGGTGTCATCACTGACTCCACCTGCACTCACCTCTCACAGCCAATCTGTTGCCAAGCCCCATGGCATCTATCTTCCTTGTGTCTCTTGTATCACTACCTTTAGTCTTTTTACACTGCCACCACCCTGATGTGGGCCCTCAGCAGTCCATTCCTAGACTATAACTTGCTCATTGGTTTCCTACTTTCCATCATCATGAAATGCTACTTTCTGCAAGGGCTCTTTCTATGCATCCCAATTTCACCACCCACCATGGCCTGCCATCATGGAAGATGACCTTCCATCTGCTCTGTATACATCTCATAGGAGCCTAGATGCTAGTTTCTTAACTCTCCCATTAGAATGTGGTTGGTGGCTGTTGTCTTTCATTTTGAAAGGGGACCAAAATGGCATCACTATGTTGGAGTCAAGGTATGGTGCTTCAACTATGGTTTGTCAGACCAATTTGAGCTCAGAAGCTCTACCACTCCTCGGCACAAATAGCCCGTGTCATTGGAATGCACAATCCCTAGGAGGAAGGTTTAGTTTTGCTTTTCCTTGATTCCCAAGTGGTGAACACAATGTCTCACATACAGTAAGTGCTTAATAAAAGCTTGTTGTCTTACTGAATAACTGAATAACTTTGGGAATGTCACCTATTCTCTCTGGGCCTCAGTTTCCTTATGTATAAAATGAGGGGTCTGGACTATATTGACACCAAAGGTTCTTTCTCCAAATCTATGATCCCACGATGCAAAGTGTGTCCAGCAGTAGCTGTAAACATGATGGTTCTTGCCTACCAGTGACCTGTGAGAAGCACCAGTGCAGAAACTGACTTGCAAGATATCTGAACATGTGAATCAAATGGGACTGACTTTAAAAGAAGCAGGGGCAAAAAGCTTCTGCAAGGAAGAAGGGGCTCCACAGGCTTTGGGGCACAGAACAGACAGGCCGACATGAGCCTGGAAGAGCTATGAACCTCATTTCCAAGGGGCCTTGATGGGAGCAGTCCCCATTCCAAGCACAAATACTGTGCTGGTCTTGAATGAGAAATCCCCAAAGTCAGAGGAAGACTTATGGACCAAGCAGCTCTATTTGAGGCTCAGAAGCACCTTTGAGAAGTCAGTGGGTGAAAGATATCTAAACCATGTTTGGCTCAGATCCCAGTTCAGAGATGTAGACAAATCCCCCTTTTACTTAGTCACAACGATGCAATGGGCAGAACGGGCAGTTGTCTCTCTGGTCAATGAACCACCAATTACAGCTTTGCTAAGTGCTGCTCACAGGACAAGCAACATTAGCTGAAAAGGAGTTTCCCAGTGACTCCTATCAGCGAGACACAGCAAGCACCCAGAGAAGAAACAGGATCAAGTAGAAAAGAATTCACCCTCCAGAGCTTGCTGACACACTGAACAGATCCCAAGCCAACCACATGAAAGCACTGCCAAGGGACATTGTGCATATGGCAGCTCAGAGAGAAAGAGAAAGAGGGAATGAAGGGAAGAAAGAAGGAAGAAAAGGAAAGGGAAGGGAAAAAAGAGAAAGAGAAAAAGAGAAAGGAGAGAAAGAAAAGAGAGTAAAGAAGAAAAAAGAAGGAAGGAGGGAAGGAAAAAAGGAAGGACAAAGAGAGAGAAAGGAGAGGAAAGGAGAAAAAGAAAAAAGAAGGAACGAAGGAGGGAAGGAAAAAAGGAAGGACAAAGAGAGAGAGAGAAAGGAGAGGAAAGGAGAAAAAGAAAAAAGAAGGAAGGAGAAAGAAAAAGAGAGAAAAGAGAGGAAAGGAGAAAAAGAAAAAAGAAGGAAGGAGGGAAGGTAAAAAGGAAGGAGAAAGAGAAAGAAAGGAAAAGAAAGGCCAAAATGTCCTTCAGCTACAGCCCCTGAACTTCTCCATCATTCTTAGTCATGTAGCATTTAAAGACTGTAAAGTGCATGCATCATCTCACTCGATCATTGTGACCCTGGGAAGGAAATGCTATTATTATCCCCATTTTACAGATGAGAAAACTGTGACTTGAGATAGTTCAGTGACTTGATACTCAGAACCATCAAGTTCCTCAATAGGAGAGGTGAAATTCTCTTTTTTAACTGAACTTAGGATCAGAATATCAAAGAACTAGACTGTGCTTTAGAACTAGTATAGATCTGATCCTTACAACAACCCTAGGAGGCAGCTGTGATTCTTATCATTCCCATTTGACAAATGAGGAAACTGAGGCAACTAGTTACATGAATAGCTCAGGACCATAGAGCTACTATTAAATGCTGAAGGCTAGATTTGAACTCAGGTCTTCTGGACTCCAGGACTGATGCTCTAGCCACTCTGCCACTTAAATGCCTCTAAGGGAGGCACGACAGGTAGGCCACTGGGGTAGGAGAAAGAAGACCTGAGAGAAACACCTCAGTTCATTCAAATGTGGGTTCTTGTTACTACTGTTGTTAATGCCCAGTGACTAAGTGTGGTGACTTCCACTGTTTGCCATATCCCCAGAGAGGTTGTTCACTTTACTCTGGGAGAGCTCAGTCACCCTTGGTTAGCTGCACATGGATTCTTTGTGGTATATTGCATCTACTGGGTCTTGGGTTTTCAGATCCTGACCATTGAGGCAGGTGTCTGTAATGTTAATGAAATCAGAAGATCTTCCATGCCC
>CM053600.1:197858980-197901354 GCA_028646575.1 Pseudocheirus occidentalis
GGGACTCAGTGTTATGGTTTCTGAATAAAGACCTTGGTTCTGCCTTCCATGTGGAGAGTTTGCTATATTTTGTGATCCAAAACTACACCAACATATTCATAACCATCATGGGTGTTGTGAATATCTCATTATTGATACAGTGTCCGGTATGTGAAATTCACAGATCAGCAGAATATCTGAGACAAGAGGAACCTCAGCGACAAATTAATACAAAACAATCTCTACAAGCAAAGAAACGGAGACCCAGAGAAGTTAAATTCTTGGCCCAAGGACAAAGAGCTAATTCTTGGCACAACTATGGTGAGAGGCCAGGGCACCAGACTCTAGTCTAAGGGCCTTACCACTGAAACAACAAGGGGAAGCAAAGACTGCATACCTACTGTGTGCAAGGGAAAGGCCAGCACATCATGAAGAGGCTTAGGTGGCTCGAAAACCTTCATTTTCTGCCTCTAACACTGACCCCAAATAAGCTACATCACCTTCTCAATTGTCCCAGTCAACTAGCAAAGAGTATGAGGGGTACAGCGGTTTTCAGGATGCACAGGTGGAAGGCATTTGCTCCATGGGACTTCCCAACAAGAATATCTCAGGCCCAAGAAGCCCATCCTCCCCAGCCCCCACACCCCCCACACCCAACACAGAAATAAGAAGGCCCTGCACTGGGTGCTGGTAAGACAAAGACAGAAACAAAACTGCCCCGAAGAGCTTATATTCTCCTAGTGAGAAATAATTTGTACAGAGGGAGCAAACATTTCTATTTATATGGTACATAACAACCTACTTATACATGGAAAATAACCTGGGTCATTTCTCACCATTCACAGTCCTCTGGCATCCTGGGAGCAGAGACTGTGACATAGAGGCCTTGTTCTTCTCACTCCAGAGCTTCCAGCCTGGGGAGCACACCATGCAGATCAGATGCTGCGTCACAAAGGCCCAGGATGTCCAGCCAGCTGCCATCCTACTTTATTATTTACCTCAGGCAGCTTCTTACCAGTTACCTGACATCTTGTGTACCTTTTCCTCCTCCTCCCTGCCCTCTTTCTAATTCTGCAATCATAGTCAAATTAATAATACTATTGCTACTGGGAAGAGTGTGTCCATACCCCTATTGCTTCACTCACTATCCTCAAGACTTTCCAAACCAAAAAGGCCTTTCCTGGCCAACCCTCCCATGAGGGTTAGAATATAGCACCCTTGAGGAGAGGACCTACTGTAGTGTCCAGTGCTTGGCACTTAATAATTGCTTAATAACATACCTTTTCTTTCATTACTTAGTTCACTTATAACAACAGATAAGAAATACAAAACATACACAATTATTATCTATCTACTTAGATTTGTATTTTAGGAGTGGGTTGTGAACCTTGACATTCTAAGAATTAGAATTCCCCCAAAAAGGAACTGGCCGCCTAAAACAATGGACCAATTCATAAATAAGCAATTGCTAAGTGGCTCTTGGTGCCAGACACTGCACTAAGTCTGTGGTGGCAAAAGACAGCCCCTGTCCTCCAGGAACTTACAAGGGTGGAAGATGGGAAACATCATGCAGACAAATATCTCCAAGCTATCCGTATAAATAAGGAACCATGAACAGAGGGCAGACGCTAGTGTTAAGAGGACTTGGGGAAGGCTTCTTGCAGAATGGGGGCCTTTAGTTGAGACTTGTAAGGAAGTCAGGGAGGTCCACGGGTGATCTCAGGAAGTAATGGGCTCCCTCTGCTCAGAAATCTTCAAACACTAGGCTTAGCCCCCTCTGGGAGATGCTGTGTGGTGAATTCTTATTCAGGACAGGGATGGACTTCAGAGAGTTTCTGTGCTTCTGAGTGCCATGATTGTGACACTCACTACCTGAGCAACCTTGGATGAATGTCCTCACCTGTTCTAGCTTTGGCTTGTTCACCCCAGCACTGCCTCTGACTCAGCTGAGAAGTTTCTGGATGGAGGGGCAATATGAGCGTTTGTTCATATGTGATGTTAGGAAGCAAACAGAGGAGTAGAAGGCTGTAGGTATTGGGATAGAAAACATGGTTCTATAGATCCAGGTGTTAGGGATCTGTGGAATTGCAGGGGAAGGAAGGATAAAGAAGGTGGCAACAAGCACTCTGGAGGGACCTCTTTGAAAGGCCTCTGTGGTATTTAAATTCCCAGTGTCAGGTGAGCTGGCCTCACCCCAAATAGCATGAACACTTGTAAGGTGAATGGATTCGTATGAAATGGATTCTTCTCCCTAGTCCCCCAAACCAGCCATAGCTGCAGCAGTGTGGCTACTCACAGAGGAGCCACTTATTCAGACTGGGTCTGAATAAGGTCAACTGCCTACTCAATCCATGAGAACTGCCTTTTGTGGACAAGTTAATGGCCAGATGATGGCCATCTTGCTTCTTCAGTCCATAGTACCAGCTCTCCTGATGTGGTGAAGGGGACTGGGAAGTAAATTCCTTTCTGCACCTCCAAATGGAAGCGTGTAAAGCATGGGTGGCAGGATGCCAAACCAGCGCCTTAGAAAGAAGGGGCATCAAAGCATGCTTTTCTATTGAGAAAAGAATGTTTAACATAAACAAAATCAGCACATATTGAACCTAACTCCTTTCCTTCTATGTCACTGCCGTTAGGAAATGAGATTTAGTCTGTGTTCTTGAAGGAAAATTACATCTACTTAGGAAGTAACCAAAACTTTTGCAGAGGGGAAATTTCGCCTGTGAAAGCACTTGAGCATACATCTCCTAGACAACCACCTAAGGCCAGTTTTCTGTCTCAAAATAGAAAAATCTTAGTAAAATCACAATATGAGAGTGATTTTCCTGTGTCTTCTACTCTAGCCACCCCCTCCTTGTGTGATCTCTAACAAATTCTTGGAAAGGTTTTCAAGGGATCCCCCATTTATGGAACAGAGTAACCATTCGAATCCTTTGGAGAGAATGATTCAGAAGGTATATGACATAATGATAGAGCCAAACATTCTTTTAAATTACTCAAGTCTTTTCTTTTCACATTACCTTCATTTCTAAATATATCCTTCCCCTAACCAGTGTGGCATCCCTTACATTCAAAGCTCTGGGTCAGGTGGAAGTGGAGGAAGCAGGTGAGTAAAAGCAACCAACATCACAATTGGGTGTGGTCATTTATGCAGCTTCCCACTTTGGGAATCTTGAACCTATTCAAAAGGGGGGGGATCTTTTTTCATCTTTTCCCTTCTTCCAAGGCAACTTTGGTCATTTTAATTACACAGAATTTTTTTTATTCTTTCAGTTTATAATGTTATTGAAACTGCATATTTTCCTGGTTCTGATTATAGTTCTAATTATTCATTGGGGTCAATTCATGTAAGCTTTCTCATGCTTTTCTGTATTCTTCATAATCATTAATTACATTTATGCACCAAAATTTGGTGAGCCATTCCCCAATCAACAGGCACCCAACTTACAAAAATAAAATGTAGATACATCGCCAATTCTTTAAAGTAAGGGATTTGTGGATTTTTATGTAGCTTAAAAATTCTATTTCTTTTCATTTTTTATTTTCTATTCCTTTCTTGACATCTAAAATGTTATATTTATGTATTTTGACATAGTTGGCATACTGAGTCCCAAATTGAGAACTACTATCAGATGGTACATAAGTACACTATACTTAACTTTGAGGAGTAGAACTTGGTCACATCAGTCTTATGATTTGATATGCAAAGAGTTAGACACCAGAAGGCCTAAAGTGGAATTCATTTCCCCAGCCCCCAACCTTTCTCCAAACTTCCCTGTTACTCTTAGTTTTGGGGGGAGGAGAGGGAAAGGGAAGGCAATTGGGGTTAAATGATTTGACCAAGGTCACACAACTAGTAAGCGTGTCAAGTGTCTGAGGTCACATTCGAACTCAGGTCCTCCTGACCCCAGGGTCGGTGCTCTATTCAGTGTGCCATGTAGTTGCTCTACCACTTCTCTGCTACTCTTGAGAGGACCAGAATGCTTCTGGTGAGCCAGGCTCAAACCTCAGAGTCAAAGACAAATCTTTCTTCTCCCCACCATTTTCCTCTTCCTCCCATTTCCAATGGACTGCCACATGATAGATTCTCATTCTACAACATCCTCTCAGCCAAGTCCTTTCTCTCCATTTGTAGTAGAATCATTCTTGTTCAGGATGGGGGCCATCTCTAGTCGTCCTAATCTATATCTGGCCACCGAACCTAGATGGCTCCAGAGGAGAAAGTGAGGCTGTTGACTTTGCACAGCCCTGCCTCACTGAAATCCAATTCACTCACCATTCATGACATCATCTCCCTGATGTTACGCTCCTCTTTGAGAAAAAAGGACAGATGTCATCAGCAACAACAACCCTACTTCGGGTCCTCATCGTATCAGGACTATTGCTACAGCCTCTTGATTGTTCTCCCTGCTTCCAGTCTCTTCCCATTCCTGTGCATCCTCCACAAAGATGACAAATTGATATTCGTAAATTACACATCTGACTATATCATTCTGTTCCTCAAGTAGCCACAGTGGCTCACTCTTTCTCCTAAGAGAACACACAGACGTCTCTGCTTCATTTTGGAAGCCCTTTCCAATCTGGCTTTGCCTTAACTTTGAGGGTTGATTTCATCCCACTCTCCCTCTGCAACAGACCTCTAGCCAAAGTGGTTCATTTATTGTCACAACAATTCCTCTGAGGCTCCCATGCCTAAAATGTCTCCTTCCTCATCTTTACCTTTTGGAATCCCAAGCTGTCTCCAGAGCTTGGCTTGCCTCCCAAATGAAGCTTTTCCTGATCACCCAGAGATCTCACCCTGGGCCCTAAAATGTATATCAAACATACATGTGTGTGTGTGTGTGTGTGTGTGTGTGTGATTCAACCTCCCCCCGCCCCAACTCAAAGGCAAAAAGCTTATTGAGGGCAGTGACTGTTTCTTTTTATGTTGTTATAGTTTTGGCAGTTAGCATAGATGCTTAAATCAACATTTCTTGATCTAACTTAAATTGAGGAAGACAAATGGAGACTTAAGCCTCGTCTACATGATGTCAAACATTAGTAATAATCTGAACACTGGAGAACACGAAAATTCTTCAGACCCGCTGCAATGCCGTCTGACAATAGGGGATAATTTACATTAGCGCATTCACTCTTTTCCCTTCTGTGGTAGCAACATGGGCTGGTGCTATTTTTAGCGAGCTCTTCCCCATGGTGAAGATGGTGTTTCCATTCCCCAAGTCACAACCATCTTTAGGAAACAACCGAAGTTTCAGGGTTTCTGGCCATTATTACATGTTAACAGAACAGGAGAATCACACAATCCTCTCTGAATCATCATTAACCAACAGAGCATTACTGTGTGGGTATCATGTCTCAAATGACGTTTGGGGACAGAGCTGCAGATTCAAGAGAAGAAAACGCCGATCCTTGTCATCCTGGAGTTTGTAGTGATAAGTGGGGAGATAAGATTATCACACATGAAGTGATGAAGGAATAATACAAGATGGTAGCAAGTGCCAAATGCTTTTAGAAACAATGATAAAGCAATATTTAGGCTTGGTCTTAACCAGTGGATTAATTTCGAGAGAGCCATAACAAGGAATGCTTTCACTAGAGCAAATAGAAGCTCTAAGGGACAAGATGATGACAAAAAGGACAATATAACTATGGACCAAGTGGGAGAAGGGACTTTGCCCTAAGGGAATCCCACTGGAAAGGGGCCTGGGAGGAACAGCAAGATCTTGAATGCCTTGGGGGCCACGGCAGAAGATGGACAAGGGTTATGTTACAGAGATACAGGCTGTCAAAAGTCAATAAAGTGAAAGGATCGACAGCTAAAGGGAGGGAGCCCAATTCTTGACACATGAACCTCCTAGAACAAAGCCCTGATCGCCTTCCCCTAGTTCTGGCTCTGGGGTTTAAGAAGGGATAGTCTTGTTAATAAGCATTTAATCAGTGCCAACTATGTAGGGTAGTCACTGCGTTAAGTGTTAGGGATACAAAAAAGTCAAAAATAGGCCCTGCCCTCCAAGAGCTTAAAAGATAATGGAGGTGATAAGACGCTGAGACTCAGAGGAACAAGATCCATACAGGACAAATGAGCCTTGAAAGGAAGGCAGTGGCATTCAGCAGGCTTGGGGAAGCCTGTCTTGTAGAAGGTGAGATTCTGACTGAGTCTGATGAATGCCAAGGAAGGTAGAAAATGGTGATGAGGGGAGAGAGAATTCCAGGTCTGGAGGACAGTCAGAGAAGAGGTACGAATCAAGAGCTGGATTGTCACGGTCAAGGACCAGGAAGGAGGCTGGTGTCCCAGGGATGTGGAGTAGGAGAAGACTGGAAAGTAGAAAGAGGACAAAGTAGAAGGACTTCAAAAAGAGACAGAGGCTCTAATGGAGGCAATGAGGAGCCAGAGGAGTTCATTGAAGAGAGAGCTGACATAGGCAGACCTAAACTTTTAGGTAGATCATGGTGAGAGAGGAGTGGGGGGTGGATTAGAGAGGGGAGAGACTTGAGGCAGGAAGACCAACCAGGAGGCTATTACTGAAAATGTCCATGCAGGAGGTGACAAGGGCTTGGAAAAGGGTAGTAGACATGTCAGAGGAGAGTAGAAGCACAGACAAAATGTTCAAAGGTAAAATCGACAGTCTCTGGGAACAGACTGGATATGGAAGAGGGGGTATCTGTGTGAAAGAAAGTGAGGTATTGAGGAAGACTCCTAGATAAAGAGTCTGAGGGCCCGAGAGGATGGACAGTGAGAAGAAAGCTAGGAAAAGGGGAGACAAGGGGAGGGGGCAAGAGGGAATTCTGGGTGTGTATGAGTGTTGGGGGAGTAGGAGTGACCAAAAATGATATACTAACAACTGAAATGCATCTACTAGTGCTCTAAAGTGTTCCTCTGTCCGTGAGTCCTTCAATGAACCTGGGAGGCCAGTAAAAGCTATTACCCATCAATACACGAGCTAATCTGTGGAAAGTGCCTTGCAAGACTTAGACCATTGTGTAGAGAGTAGCTCTTATGTAAAAGAGAAGGAGCCTGGGCTTCAAAAGGGATATGATTTGTCCAAGAAGAGAGGTCGTCTGCCTTGAACCCAGGTTCTCCTGACTCTGTGTTTAGACATTCAACTGATCCACAATAATAGGTCAAAAGCGTGGACTACCATAACATGTTTGGAAAGTAGTGAGTCAGAGTTGGCATCTTTCTGCCCTAGGACAAAAGTCACTAAACATGGCTAGGGGGAAAAACAGGACAAGGATCCTGAATCAGCTTTGAACAATAAATTCTTTCGAGAGCAACTGCTCCAGGCCAAAAGCCCCCATAAGCAAAGGGAGGCTGTAACAACCTGGGAATGGGCCCCCCTTTCCCTGCACCAGGTGCACTTCTAGGAATCAACTCAAGTGACTGACCTGACTGAAATGCAGGACTCATTGGTGTGATAAAAATACAGGACTCATGTGGGAGACCAGAAACAAATAAACTCCAGGTGCAAACCAGGTTACTCAAGGTCCTGAAAGCCAAGGAGAAGCTTGGGTTTGTGGGAGGCAAAGGGACCCATCTGAAGAAGCTGAACAGAGAAGTGACTCAATGAAAGTAGTATTTAGGCAAGATTAGTCTGGCAACAGCATCAGCAGACAGACCTGATCAGAGGGAGGAGAGACCAGAGAGAGACACTCACCAAGAGCCTGTTGCATTCATCTTGCCATGAGGTAATGGAGACCTGAGCTCAAAGGATGCCTATGGGGATTAAGGAGTGAAAAGAAAAACAGCAGGGGCATCTGAAAGGCAAACTCAACAGGACGTGGTATAATACATGTAGAGGATGTCCAAAAGGAGAGAAAAGAAATCTCAGGTGTAATTCTCATGTCTAGAGCCTGGAAGAAGAGTGAAAGAAAATGGGAAAGCAGCTAGTATTGGATGGGGCAGTGATGAAGCCATAAGACAGTCTTTAATTGGGATTTGTACTTGTTGAGTTTGAGGGGATGGCAAAATATACAAATGCGTCCAGTCAGTGGGCAGCTTGATATATGCAAGGACCCCTGATTTAGTCAGTGGTTCCCTGTGATCATTGTCTTGTTAGTGAAGATTGGGGGATTTGCCTTAGGCACATAATGTTGAAAGGAACGTCATGAGAACCCCGGTAAGAGAAGATTCAAACACGTCAAATTTCACTGAAAGGTTCAAAAAAGATGATCATTGGATTCAACAAGAAGGAGGTCATTGGCAACATTAAAGAGCATTTTCATTAACTCGTGTGAATGGAAGACACATGGCAAGGCTGTAAAATCCTTAGAGAATTCAATCTTCTCTACACCCTTCGCAGCTAAGACATAGACATGTTATTAAAACCAACTCATGGCTATTAAGAAGAGTCCCATTTTCTTTATGCCAACTCACGCTTCACGCTGTAAACTCCTTGAAGGCAGGGTGTAAGTCCCGTATATTCTCATTAACCCCCAAGCACTAAATAGCAAGCTTGGCACAAAGTGGAAACTGAATGAATATAAGAAGATGGTAATCATAGACACCCTTTTAATTATGATACTACATGTTAGATCTACTTTGATCTACATGTTAGACTGAATATGTAATTAGCCTATTGGCAATGAGAGAATTCAAAATTGGGTTATGGTTCAACCAAAGAAGCAGAGAAGTAAAATTTCACTCTCATATAAGTTAATTCATATGTATATATTCATATTCTTAAGGAAAAAAATTACAGATGAGTCAGCATGATATACTGCCACAATTTTCTCTGAATTGCATACTTTACTTTTGAGAGTCTTTATGTCCTTATAATTCTAATTTAGGGAAAAAAATCAGGCAAGTTCGACAAATTAACTACAACATAAAACAGATGTGGCTCTTAACCATCTTGTACATCCCTCTGCCCAACAAAAATCACAATTGTGGGAACAGAAAGAGGAGCTTCCCAAGCCAAGTGTTTGAAAAAGCTTCTCAGAATTCGGCCTCCGTTCTCCACCCTAAAGAATTTATTTAACGTGTGTCAGTAACTAGCACAACTTCTGAAATGAATCTTAGGAGAATTTCCAAGTCAGTACCTCAGGCCCTCTGATGACTCCTGCTGAGTTCAATGGAAAGCAGTCAGTCATAGTGAGAGAGAGGGCATGGGATGGACACACATCTTCTATGGCTTCTTTGCTCCAATGGAGGAAGGATCCAAGCCTCCATGTCTTTGGCCAGTCTTTTTTAAAGCTAAGCTGCAGTTCGGTATTTGAAAAAGAATTCATGACACTTCCCCAGAAGGCCTGTTCCAAGCAAGACAGAAAGCAGCAGAGACTGTGCTCTGTTTTACAGTTTGCTGCTGAAAATAGGATATCGTGGTTTAAAGAAAATATTTAGACATTACTTAAGCTTATTATTACGGGTTTGAAATAAAGGTCTAAAATGTTATGACTGGAGCTACACCCAGGTTTCCAAAGCTCCTTTTGTAACAGATTCAGAAGCTCTCAGAACAGAATTTACACTCCAGAGTCTACTGGAAGGACAGAGTAGGGGAAGTCATATAAAAACTCTCCTTAAAATGCAATAAGAATAGTGCATTTGATATGGATCTAATTTCTTCAAAAATGTGGTTGGTGAACAGTAGGGTAGGATGTCTTTTATCTGCAGCTACTGAAAATATTTTTCATAACCTTGGTCTTACAAAGCTGGTAAGATGGCTATTGAAGTAGATAGATGAATGGATGGGTAAATGGGTAGGTGGATAGAGATGAATGAATGTACCAGTAGGCAGATGGATGATGAGTTGTTAGGTAGAGTGATAGATACATGAATAAAGGATGAATGGATGAATGATGGGTGGATGGATAATAAGTAGATGGATGGATAGATAGATGGATTATGGGTTGATGAATAGATATATGAATGATGGATGAATAGATTGAAGGACAATGGGTAGATGTATGAGAGAGACAGACAGACATTGATGATGGGTAGATAGGTAGATGAATGTATGGATAGATCATTGATCAAGCTTTTAGGGACCAAGCACTTTGCTCAGTTCTATAGATACAAAAACAAGGGGGAAGAAGATGGTCTCTTTTCTCAAAAAGTTGATCTTTTAACAGGGGAAGACAAAACAGAAAGCCAGAAGATGGACAGAAGGAGGACAGGTACTGTACTTGTAGTAAGAGAGACTTGGGACCTTGTCCCATGTTAGATGTTTGCTCCCTGTGTCTCCTTAGACGAGTCACTAAACTCTGCTGTGCTTCAATTACTTAAGGAGTAGCAAGTTCGTCTGAAGGGCCTCTAAGCTCTGAATCTAATATACTAAGACTTGAAGTCAAAGGAAGAAGTTTGCTCTAAACCTCAGTTCAGCCTCTTGTTAGTTGAGGGACGCTGGACAAGGCATGACTTTACTGAGCCTCCAGTCCCCCATCTATTAAACAAAGGGGCTATGCTATATGACCTCAAAGGTTCCTTCCCACTCTACATTTATGACCATTAGGTTGCCTGTGGGAAGCAACACTTTGCCAACATCTAAGATCCAAGATTCTGACCTGCCGTACTGCTGAATTCTTAAGCCAGTTTCACTCTGCTTTTCTTGTTCTTTCTTCTTCAGAATTCAGACATCCATTCTACATAGCTCTCCATAGAGAGGTGCAAATCATTTACCAAAACTGTCTTACTCACCCTAGGGTTTGTGAGGCAGAATTGGCCTCAAGTCCTGGCTTCCCCATGCATATTTTCCCCTATACCTTCCTCTTATAATCCTGTGGCCAACTCAGACTTTGTGGGAAGCCTTTCCTGAACGGTGAGTACTACTACATATCCCTGCTCAAAGCTAGATTTATAGACAATGTGTCTTCTATTTTATTTACCTGTTAGTATAAACTCAAGGGACTCATAGGGAAGGCGATGAAAGCTACCACCATAAAGAAGGGCGAGTTAATGTTTGGGAAAGAATTTGGTTCTGATTAACATGGATTCAACTTCTATGAAATGAACCCCTTTGTAAGGCTGAGGCAGCAAACATTTTCTGTGTGTGTGTGTTTTACTAGAGTGGAGTGGCACAAGAGAAACCACATACATCATTCTTAGAAATAACCCGAAGATCAGTTTCCCAATGAGGCAGTGTTATAGCGGAAGGAATGCTGATGCTGGAATCAGACAGACCTGGTTTCAAACCTATCTTCAATATTTACTATCCGAGTGAAATTGGGTGTTCATTTAACTGCCATGGGACTCAGTTTCCCTAACTTTAAAATGAGAATGATGGTATCTAAGGTCCTTTGCCACCTCTAAATCCTTGATCCTATGAAACTAATTTCCTAGATCTCAGGAAAATAAAGTGATTTAGGAAGGGAAGGTGTGTGTTAAGGAAGAAGGGAAAAGTTTCTGCAATCATATCTTAGCTAAAAGGTGACCTTAGAAAAACTCTCTAGTCTAACCCCCTCATTTTTCAAAGGATAAAACAGTCCTAAAGAAATGAGACGATTTATCTAAAGTCACACAGACAGCAAATGCTGAACTGAGATTTGAAAGCTGGGTACCTAAGCCCAAATCTAGTGCCCATTGCACCATGCTGGCAGCAGGAAGAAAAGAGCTCCCTGTATGAAGTTGCTCTGAGAAGCCACCTAAGACTCACATACCTAAGCTAGCCCAAGGATGCAAGAATGTGTGACATTTGCTCTGGAGCCAATTCCCCATCTCCACATAAATTCCTAGGTGGACGTGCACAAAGGGTTGGTCACCACGACTTCGCTGAGAGAAAGGGGAATTCCAAATAAGATGGATTTTGCTCCATTATTGCTATCACTCATGGGATGCTATTGATAATCAATCAGAAGTTTCAAATAGCTTATAGAAAGGGAGTATGCTAAACATATATACTAAGAACAGTTGGTACAATCCTTCCAAACCAGGTCCGCATTCATCTCCTGTGCACACAAAGCTCCACAGGCAAAATAAGGCTCCCACTTGCAGTGCAAAGCCAGTGACGTATAGGTGTAAATAATGCTTGAGGAAAGGGAGTAAGTCCCAGCTCTGGGTTATTGAGAGCCCTATTTGCCCTGGATAGAGTCCTAAGTAAGTCTGCCTCAGGTGTAGCTCTCTGAAGGGCTCCAAGGATTGGTGCGTTTCTAGAGTCCAGAACCATCATTTCTCTCTGCCCAGAGGGCTTACCTGTCTTTCCTTGGTATAATCTTTGAAATTATTAAAACCATTAGGTTCTAGCTGGGCTAGCTATGTAACCTTGCACAATTTAAATAACTTATCTAAGTCTTTGTTTCCTCAATTAAAAACTAAAGGAACTGGAATGCTGAAATTCTAGGACAGAAATTCTGTGATTCTTTTACACTTTAGTGTGAATAGATTTCCTGTCTTTCCTAGTGAGAAGATGTTCTTAAAGAGAGAGGAGATGGAAGAGAAAAATTTGGTTAAGCAAGGGATGAGGAGCTGGCTAAGTATGGCAGACTAAAGTCAAAACTTACCCACTTCACGATTTTGTTGATAGTTAATGTTTGTGCCACTAGACCAAAGTATTACAGTGTGCTGTGTGAGAGTTCCAAAACATTTGGCAAGGTCCCGTTCATTCTTCAATGTGACAAGACCATCAGTGTTCCTCAAAAATGTTTTGAAAGACATCACATAAGTTTCAGGGGCATAAGAGCTTCTGTGGGGTCTCAAAAGCCTTACCAGAAGAAAATGAATTCTTTCTATTTCTTCCAATATTGACTGGTAGCAAGAGACCCTACTTTTATCTACCAAGGGCTGGCCTACTTAAGAGTGAAGAGGCTCATCCAACAGGTTGGCTGAAGGACCATCTCATTTTGGTTGCTTCTGGAAGGCTATCTGGAAGGGGTGGTGATTTTTCATGACTGGAAAGAACATTTACATTAATTAAGTCATAGATCACGGAGTGGTCCAAAATAAGCTGTAATGATCCTATAAGCCCACATTTATGCTCACACAGGATGGCTGACATGTATATGACACATTAATAGCACAGATTCTCATGTATCTCATTTGCTGCTCCTAACAACCCTGTGAGGTAGGTACCACAATTACCCCCATTTTATAGGTGAAGAAATTTTGACAGAGAGATTAAAGGCCTCATGCAGGGTCACACAACAGGTAAGCACCTGAGGCAGACCTTCCTAAGTTTACTTGGGCTACTTCTCTCTTTTCAAATAAAGTTATTCACTACCCCCTTGGAAATCTACTTTCATTAACCATTTAATGGTTTTTTTTAATTCACATCATTTCCAATAAATATTATTTTTTAAAAAGAGGCATCTTAAATTTAATTATTTATTACAAATTTGTGGGGGGGTTTCCTGCATTAAAAATTTGATGATGCAATATTGCATCAAGTAACCATATAGTATTTTATTGTAAACAAATCGTTGAACACACACACACACACACACACACACACGCACGTTCCTGTAGATGCATGCTGTACTTCCCAACAATGGGCGACACACTCGCACGCCAACACTTGCTTATTAAGACCTGTCAGTGGACTTGACCACTGATTGACCACTGATTGATTTATTTCATTTGTTGATTTGGAAAATAATGTAATCATTATGACTTTAACTCTTGTTACACAACAGATGAAACGTACAGTTTTTAAAATTTTCTTCTCTTCTTTCCCTATGCTTCCACTGTCCCCTTATTTTTGTTCACTGCTGCCCAAATGCAGCTAAGGCTACTACCACCCCCAAGGATTGTTCCAGCCCTCCCCCCCCACTGAGCCAGGGCACTATCACCCACTTTGGGAGTTTATGGATTGAGGCCAGATTTTCACTCAGATCTTCCAGAGTCCAATCTAGCAGTCTATTCATTACTCTAGCCTCACTGACTTCTGACCAGTGAGCAGGTGCCACAGCAAATGTTACTTTGGAAAAACCTATATCTAAACCAACTCAGTCACACAGCTGCCTCAGTATCCTTAAAGGGAAGAAGAGTGTCCCAGTCATACTACTGATCAGTAGACTGAAGAGTCAAGGAAACCTGGGTTTAATACACCTCAAACACTTAGCTACCAGACTGAGAACAAGTCCCTCCAACTCCTGGAGCCTTGGCTTCCACACCTGTGAAATGGGTGTCATAACTCCTGTGCCATTTAGCTCTGCAGTCATAAATGGAGGGTACCTGGTAAACCTCAAAGTGTTCTATCAATGTGGCTCATCATTATCATTACCAAGGTTCTACAGAGAAACCAAGGTCATTCCATTCTCTGGCAGCTCATTCCAGAAGTGTTGTTCCATGAAGGGGGCTCAAAGAATACAAAAGGAGAAGATGACATCACAGGACGAGATGGATGGACAGTGTCATGGAAGAGACAAACATGAGCTGGAACAGGCTTTGGTAGAGAATAGAAGGACCTGGAGCACTATGGCTCTTGGGGTCACAAAGAGTTGAGCCTGATTGAACAAATGAACAACAAGATACACCATTCCTTTACTAGAAATGTATGACATCTGCTCCTGTACCTGGGAAAAACAGAATTCTGATTCTAAAAGTTTCAGGCCCCACTGTTTTCTGTGCAATAACCAGAGGGTATAAACGCATTCCTTCCAACGTGTCACAAGGTTTTAGCCTTTGGAGGAAGGGAAGCCAATGATGCTGTGAATCCCCTTCTAAACAGCACCTGCCAGAAGGAGGGCATTTTTACATTTGCAAGGGGCCAGCAAGCTGTGATTTTCAGCCTGCATGTAGAGAAATGCCCACTGGTAGGCGTGCCCAAACGAAGGACCGAGGTTATTAAAAAATGCTTTGTACCCCTTTCATATAAACTGAGTGCTTCTTAGACAAACATTTCTCTCCTGTTGAGAATGGTTCACAAAGCCTTTAATCCCAGGAGTGTAACAGGACACCTCTCAATTATGCGCTCTAGGGATGAATAATTTCACAAGCTGAGGGAAAGAGATAAATGGAGCAAATGCTTTTACGAAACAAATGCTTATGAAAATGGGAGGGAAAGAGAGTGGTAGGGGAAGGTGAGGTTGGTGACTGCCTTGTAAATGAGAGAACATGAGAACTGCTTTGAGAAAGGGACCCGGACCGGCTCCACAAAGCCAGTGCAAATGAATCTGGCTGCATCCTCCTCATTCAAAACCAGCCTTTGGGCACCCACACAGTTAGCCCATGCCTGATTTGCCATTAGTTTTTTAAAGCAGAGACAAAGAATGAGAATGAATTGTGTGTTGCTTGTATGTGATGTTTAAATTAGCTATTTAAAAGGATCTTGGGATCAGGCATTTGTATGGTTTACACAAGCATTTGATTGATCATTTGATGCCCACAATAGCCTTGTCAAATGGCTGCTCCTATTCTCAATTTACAGATAAGGAAACAGCCAAGGAAGTTTAAATGACTTATCCAGGATTACACCACATAGCTAATAAATGTCTAGGAGCAGCAGGTTTGGCACAGCAGAGAGAGTGTGGGTGTGGGCTCAGGAAGACTCAAAGCCTGCCTCAGACTGGGGTAAATTTGGGAAGCCAATGGTTCCTCCATTGAGTCAATCAGAGTATGGGTCAGAGATGGTGTGGTATGGTAGAAAGAGCTGGAATCAAGACACTTGGGTTCAGATTTCCCCTCTGATACCTACAAGCTAGGTATTCATGGACAAACCACGCAACCTCGTGGAGACTCAGTCTCCTGATTTGTAAAATGGAAATGATCCCATGCCTACATCTGCTTCTCAGGCAGCCTGTTAGGGATTGAAATAGGTCAAAGTTAACCAGCTAGGTGGGCAGCCAGGTGGCAGATAAGATAAAGCAACAGACCCAAAGTCAGCAAGACTGAGCTTCCTGAGTTCAAATCCAGCCTCAGACACTTTCTGACTATGTGCCCCTGGGCAAGTCATTAAATTCTGTTTGCCTCAGTTGCCTTATCTATAAAATGAACTGGAGAAGTAAATGTTGTTTGTTCAGTATCTTTGCTAAGAAAACCCCAAATGGGGTTATGAAGAGTCAGATACAACAGAAATGACTGACCAACAAAAGACCAGCTGTGTCTGGTGGCCTAGGTCGGAGATGGGACCCGTATGAGTTCCTTGTAGACTACCTAGCAGCTAACCAAAGGAGGTTTACTAAACTACAGCTGGAGGACAGTCAGAGATGGGAAAGGAGATTTATTTAGGATACAGTTGCTTCACTTATAAGATACATCTCTTCACAGCCATAGTCACGACGTTTACCAGCAGGAAGAGCTCCAGCCTCTCCGGTCATGGCTAAGGAATAGAGGACGGCTGATTTCGACTCAGTTCCAATCAACAACCATTCATTAAGCTCTTACTATATATGCTGGACCCTGGACAAGATTCTGGGCACAAGGCACTGACTAGGAAGCTATGACAACAGCCCTGCCTTAAACTTATTAGTCACTTCAATCTCCAAAACATTTTGAAGGAAAAGCCAGAAAAGCCAGTCAGAGCAGGGTCTTTTGCTGTGACTCTGACCTCCACACAAATGTGAGTTATTATTTTGCTTCCTCGTGACAATCACTTTCTGAAGAGCTACTTTTTGAGAGTAGAAGTGGCGGTAAAGAACTGGAAAGCCAGTGGTGCCCGTCATTCGGGGGATGGCTGTGTGAGTGACGACTGTGAATGTAATGGAATCTGACTGTGCTATGAGAAATGATAAAGGGGCTAGTTTCAGTGAATCCCAGGAAGATGTGTGCAAACTGGCAAGGAGAACAGTTTATACCATACCATAACAACAACATGGCGGAGTGGGAGGATGGGGGAGGATTAGCTTTGAAAGACTGAAGAGCTCTGAGTAGCACAATGAGCATCCATGATTCTAGAGGGTCAATGACGGAGGACAAGAAGGCGGCCAGTCTCTGACAGAGAGGCGAAGGTCTCAGGGTGCAGAATAAGATATTCTTGCACATGATCTATAGGAAAAATATTTTTGCTTGAATATGTTTATTTCTTACTCCCTTCAGATAATAATAGACAAAAATATAATCTGGTCAACATTGAATAAATAGGGTATAAGTGTTTAGAGAATTTGTTTTTGTTATTGAGTCATGTCTGACTCTTTCTGACCCTACTTGGGGTTTTCTTGGCAAAGATACTATAGCAGTTTGCCATTTCCATTTTCAGCTCATTTCATGGATGTGGAAATTGCAGAAAACGGAGGTAAGAGTCTTACTCAGGATCACACAACTAGTAGGTGTCAGATTTAAACTCAGGAAGATGAGTCTTCCTGATTCTGGGCCTGGGAGCTCTAATCACTGCAACATCTGGCTGCCCCTAGAATTTAGTCAAAGCAATAATCACAGAAGCCTGGGGATATCACAAAGGAAATCATTCTTGGACCAGACCCTGAAAGACGGGGAAGACTTCAGTTTGTCAGAAGTGGAAGTTAGGTGAGAGTGGGGTGAATATAGGCACGGGATAAAAACAGTGTGTGTATTGGGTGAATTTGTATAAGTGGATAATTATAATAGCTAGAGGGTATCTAAGTGGCCCTGGCTGGACCTGGAATGAGGAAGACCCAAATTCAAATCTGTCCCTAAACACTTACTAGTTATGTGACCTTGGACAAGTCACTTAACCCTATTTGTCTCAGTTTCCTCATATGTAAAATTAGCTAGAGAAGGAAATGGCAAACCAATCTACTGTCTTGGCCAAGAAAACCTCAAAGGGAGTCATGGAGAGTTGGCCATGACTGAAACAACTGAACAAGATAAAAAGCCAGCATTTATATAGAACTTAAAGGTTTGGGAAGAACTTGATACATATCATCACATTTCATGGTCGCAACAACCCTGGAAGGGGAGATGTTATTCCCTTTCTACAGATGAGGAAACTGAGTCAGACAGAAATTAAGTGATTTCCCCAAGGCCACACAGCTAGTAAGTATCTGAGGGCAGATGTGAATTGACTCTAGGTCCAGCATTCTACCACAGCACCACCTGGCTGGAAGGCTTAGGAAGGCACCACCTGGATTAGGAAGGTAAGGTATGGATTTCACGAAGGGGGGCCTTGAATTTCCAGGCTAGGGAGACAAGACCCTGAACAGACCATCACTCTGCCTGAGATGCCCACCATTATTAAAATGCACACTTTGGGAGTGGAAGGGTCATTCACCTCCCAGTCACCCTTAAGCACTCAATAATGAGAGAGAGCCAATACACATGCCCATGCCCAGCGCTGTTCACACCTTAACACATCAGCATTAGTGTGGGTCACTTCCTCAGATAAGTTACCTGTCCTGTTAGCAATCAGTGACCAAGTAGGACATTTGGGACAGAAGAATGAAAGGAAGGGATTTCAAAGGTTCAGAGCTGAGAAAGCTGCCTGGGAGGAAGGCAGAGGGAGCACTTCTTTGGAATATTCATGTTGACTGAGGGTCAGTAAAGGTGCCAGGCTTGAGACGTGACAAGGTGGGAGGGGTGGGGGCAAAAATCCCCACATGTTTCTTAGGCCCCAATGTAGATACGTCCCTGCTATTAACTAAATGCATGTCAGCTCATTCTCTCTTCCCTGGGTACCAGAAAGGAGATGGAAAAAATTCTTTAGCCAGCAACTCTAGTCAAAAAGGCAAAGGCCTTAGGCACTTCTCTGGGAATAGGATGTTTAAAATGCTGATATTTTTGTTTTTCATTTTTAAATATCAACTTCATTTCTGGATATATACTCATCCCTAAAAAGAAATAATATTTTTTGAAAAATAAAGTTTAGCAGAACACCATCAATTGCTCAACTGAGTATAGCAATATATTCCATGTTCCATACCCACAGTTCTCCTGCTGTGCAAAGTAGAGATAGAGGTATTTTATCTCTTCCTAAAAGTCAAACTGACTATTAGAACTTCACAAATTTTAGTTTCTTTGCTGTCCTTCTCATCCACATTTTCATTATGTAAACTCTTCCCAGTTACACTGTCTTCATTCGGTATTAGTTCTTATCATTCTTCCAGCACTTTTTCAATTCTTCATATTTATTGTTTCTTATGCCACAATAACATCACATTTATAGGCCACTAGATTTTTTAGTTATTCCCCAATCAAGGGGCACTTCCTATGTTTCCCTTTCTTCTGCTATTGCAAAAGGCATTTCTATAGATACTTTACTTCATATAGAATCCTCTAGTACTTCATACTAGAGTCCCTGCACTCTTAGGGCTACAGACCTAACATTGTGCTTTCTGTGTGAGTGGGCATGGATGTTTCAATCTCTTTTAAAAATCATAATTCTCAGTTACTTTCCAGATGGGTGGACCAAATCCATAGGTCTCCCAAAAGAATGTTAATGTGCCTCTACTCAAGACATCTCCTCCAATATGGACAAGTCCCATCTTTTCTCATCTTTGACAATTTTCTGGAGGAGATAAACTTTAGGGTTGTGTTGATTTGCATTTCTCTTGCTAGTGAATTGGAACAATCCTTCATAAGGTTCGTTAACAGCTTGCGGTTTTTGTTTGGAAAAGTGCTTGTTAATATGATTTGACTTCCTGAGAGAATGTTTCCTGCTTTATTTTCCTTTCATGCATATAGTGCATATAAGAACCTTATCATGGACATTTGGTGCGAAATAAAATATTCCCCCAGTTGACACCTTCCCTAATTATCCAATTTGCATTGATTTTGTTCACCAAATAAAACTTTTAATTTCAACCAATCCAAGTTTCTCGTTTCATCTTTTGTAGTTACCACTATTTCTGATCTAATTCATAATTTTCCCTGTAGCTAAATATGTAAAAGGCAGATGATTTTTGTTCTCAACTTTCAAAAAATATTATTGCAATTTGATCATATACGTTCAAAAAGTCTGTTGAGGCCATTGTGGTACGTGATGGGAGTGGCTGAAAAAAGTTAATTTCTGCCAACCTGGCTTCTAGCTTTCTTGTCTTCCCTACACAGTTGTGTTCCTTGGATTACATGGAGACTATTGAGTGGGGTGGTTTCTGAGTCTTCTTTGTCTAGCCTGCTCCACAGAGCTCCCTTGTGATTGTCCAACTAGTACTAAAGAACTTTGGTGTTTATTGCTTTAGAGCATAACTTAGGTGGGTAAGTTGTTCAGCTTTTTCAATCATTTGTGAATCTTCATGGCCCCATGTGGGGTTTTCTTGGCAAAGATACTAGAGTGGTTGGTCATTTCCTCCTCTAGTTCATTTTACAGATGAGGAACCGGAGGCAAACAGGGTCCAATGACTTGCCCAGGGTCACCCAGTTGGTAAAAATTTGAGGCCAAATTTGAACTCAGGTCTTCCTGATTCCAGGCCTACCAGTCTATCTATCCACTGCTCCACCTAATCACTCAGGTGCATCAGTGCCATGCTCCTTTTGTTCTTTTTCATTTTCTTGCCCACTGTTTCCCTTGTTTTCCTTAAAAATGATTTTTTGTTTGTATAACCCTATAAACTATCCTATTGGCAACATTGTTGTTATTTAAATAAAGTAAATGAATTGTTTACAAGGACAAATGAAATCTATTCCTGAGTGAATAAAAAAAAATCAATATTCTCCTAAAATGCATCTTTGACCACTTCCAAATACCCACATCCCCAAACCTTCAATGGACCTTTACTACCATTGGTAGAAAATACAAAATCCTTAGTGTGACATTTAAAGCCCTGTACAACATGGTTTCCACTGGGTATTCCATCTCATCTCATGATCTCTTGGCCTACAGGATCAGGAAAATTGGTGTGTGTGTATGTGTGTGTGTGTGTGTGTGTGTGTGTGTGTGTGTGTGTGCGCGCGCACATGCGCTCATGTGAGGTGTGGACATGGGGGTGTATTTAGGACATTTCACCTCCTGGATGTCTATGTACAAGCTGCTCATGTCTGTCACCTTCCTTCTGCCCAGCATGATATAAAATACTTCTTTTGCACAACCTATGTGCTCCTCAATGCCCTGGGTATTAGCATTCTCACCCTCTTGAAACCAATTTTGTGTACACCCATGTATATATTATCACTAGAACATTGGATCTGCGAGGACAAGGACTCTTTCTTATTGGCTGTATCCTCAGGGCTGAGGCACAAGGCCTTGTGTTCAGCAGGTATACTTAATGTATGATGACTACAGGCAGTCAGGTCAAGGAACGAGAGACTGAAATCCCACATGGGATTGAGAAAAAAATTATTATAATGATTTACATGTAATCCAGAAATACCCCTATGACATTTTCTTTCTGCTTTGGGGAAAAATAGCATTCGAAGTAAAGAGCTTATGCCATTCACTTTCCAATGACTTTGCAGCTTTAATAAATTACAATGCTTTGTCTTAACTTGCACATGTAAAGGTAAAATTATTTTCTCTCCTTTGGTATATATATATGGATATCTCCCTTGGTAAATACATTAAAACTGTGGTATTGGGGGAAGGAAGCTTGGTAAGTGGGAAGATGCCTCAGGCAAGTTGATGTAAATGTCTCTATTTCTGTCATCCATCCATCTATCTATCCATCTGTTCATCTATCTATCTATCCATCTATCCATCCATCTATCTATCTATCTATCTATCTATCTATCTATCTATCTATCTATCTATCTAATCTGTCTGTCTGTCTGTCTGTCTGTCTATCTATCTACCTACCTGTCTGTCTGTCTATCTATCTATCCATCTATCTATCTATCAATCATCTATCTATCTATCTATTGGACTATCTATCTGTCAATCTATCCATCTATCCATCTATTTATCTATCTATTTATCTATCTATCATCTCTCTCTATCTATCTAATCTGTCTGTCTGTTTATCTGTCTATCTATCTACCTACCTGTCTGTCTGTCTATCTATCTATCCATCTATCTATCAATCATCTATCTATCCATCTATCTATCAATCATCTATCTATCTATCCATCTATCTATCAATCATTTATCTATCTATCCATCTAACGATCTGTCTGTCTATCATCTATCTATATCCAAAAATAAAGAAAATTGTATCTGATCTTCTTACCTTCATATATACATGAGCATACTACCATATGCATACACACATTTTCATAATTTAAATCTGAGATGTCCACCAAATCTTGACCTATATATTAAATAAAACGATAATAATAACTAGCATTTATCCAATACTTTAAAGATTTGCAAAGTATTTTCCAAATTTGATGTCCTTTCATCCTCATGCCAGCCCTAGCAGGAAGGTGCTGTTGTTATCCTGATTTTTATAAATGAGGAACCTTGGGCAGATAAAGGGGAAATGGCATGCTTACACTCACACAGCTGGTAGGCTTCTGAGGCCACATGTGAAATCAGGTCCTCCTGTGCTTGAACCATCCAACTTGGCTGCTTCTAGTCATTCCTACAAGGTAATGACATGAATTTGCTTAAAGGAGACATTAAGTGAATGAGAAAGTATCATTTGGCTAAAAACAGAGATCTGACCCTTTTGGGGGACAGTAGGAAGGAAGGGAAGTAGGGAAAGAGGAGGAAAGACGAGGGGGGGAAGAGAGAGAGAGAGACATCTTTGATCAGTACAGAGCTTCATTTTACAATGTTAGACTCATTATATGACGGACTGTTCCTTTGAATAATTGGATGTGAAGATAGTGAGTGATAGCTACAAGACTGGCCATTAACGCAGTAGGTTACTTAGACACCACTTTGGGATGTTTGCCATCTATTTGTTCTTTTTTGGCAATTAGCGATTTAGGGTGCATGTCAACTTTTGGCATTTAGAATTCTTTAATCGGCTCTTTTTCTTCAAACTTCAGAGAGAAAAAATAGTTTGTACAATTTTCTCATGTATAAACATTCCACAGTGTCTTCACTGACATACACATAAGTGTGCTTTCTCATGGATTAATTGTATACCCGCATGGAGAAATGCCCAATGGGAATTCTAACTTGATGATGTTTGACCAGAACAGAACCTTCTGACTTGTCAGGATCAATGAGCTGAGGAAGGATTGTATCTCAAAAAGATAATGATGTTCTTGGTCAAAGGCTGTTAGACAGAATTACTCCACATTCAGAAGTCTAACCTGAGAACATGGGCATAGTTTGGGACGTGGTTCCAGAAAACCACACCAGGAGGAGGTATGAGAACAGGTTCGCTTTCATTTTTTAAGAGAGGAGACAGAAGGCCTTGCTGTCATCTCTACCAGGGGGTAAGCCATGAGAACATCACTGGGGGCTGAGAAAGACAATATGTGTATTTCCTCCTACTAAGAAAGATTATGGTAAAGCTTTCACCATTCTGTCTCCTCTCCCAAGCACAGAGCATTCCTATTCCAAACCACGTCCCTCTTCTTTAAAACTGTACTTATTATTTCTGTTTTCTCAGGCTTAATTTTGTGAGCTATATGAAATGATAATCCATAAATGTTTCTGTTCTGTATATTTCACTGCTGAGAAATCTCTTTCACTGGAAAGAGATTTGTGAGAGCAGAGTGTAGAGATGAAAGTGAATAGGGAAAGATGTTTAGAAACTCTATCTAACTCATCTGAACTGGAGATTCAGGAGATATCAGAGACACTCATTACTCTGAAAACTTAAACTCCTCAAGGAAGGCAATAAACCAAGTGAATCTAAACCTTTGCATTTCCCCTAGGGCACAAATCAAATTTTAAAACAGCTTCGCTCAGGAAAAGAAGGTTGGCAAGCAGAAGATGCCTGAGGCGACTCTGCTCCAAAGTTGTTGGTCCTAGCAGTCACTGGTCCTATGTGGCCTTGAGTGAAGGACCAGGTGAAGTCAATGACCAAAGGAAACCCTTGCCCACCAGAATGTCAGGAAGGAGGTGTTGGGAGAGACTGTCTCTGCCAACCCAGAGGAAGGGGATGACAAGAGGAGGCAGTTAACTTTTCTGTAACCTAAATCCCTCCAATCCCAGATACCCAGTTAAAGTTAAGGTGATGCTTGAAAGGCCAGAATCAGGCCATTTGACCATTTTGAAGTGTTTGTCTGCCTTTTGAATTTTGTGGGCACCAGTCCCACAGCAATTATTTCACTTGTAGCTAAACTTGAAAGCCATCCAGAAATTTTCTCTGCAAAGGAATGAATTTGGTCCATTGTCAAAAGGCGGCCATGTAGCACACACCTTACCTATTTGGGGCTACCTTTTTATTACGTGCCCAAATTCTATTTCTCCCAAAGTGCTTCTTAGAGAAGCAGCAGCAGCAGCATTGCTATGGGTTTCAGGGAGCGCTTTCTAACTAAGGAAGAATATTTTATTATCACCGGTCATTCAAGCAGGATCCACCTCACCATTAAAACAGGAGCTCTGAAGGCTGGAAGCAAAGAGAGGTGAGATAGTGGCCATTGCCTGGAAGATAGCTGAGAAAACTTGTCTATGAATACAAATGAATGTATTGTGTGGAACAGAACGACAATTATGAGGCACTCGGAGAAACATGGGAAAATGAAACAACTGATACTAAGCAAAGTGCAAAGAACCTGGGAAGTGATGATATGCCAACGGACACCATCACATGCTGAGGGGAAAAACCGGCCCACAGAAAGCTCAAGAATTCTGATGGAATGGAGGACGTATCTTGGCCTGGGGAAATGGATGATGAATCAGACATTCTTCTTTCAGCAGAGGTGACACACAATGGCGGTGGGATTTTGCATTCACCATCTCATGAATGAAGCAGTTAATTTTACTTGACTTGTTTCCTTTGTTACGATGGAGGGAGAATTGAGAAGGAGGAGATCAATTAAGGACTGTCAAGTTAAAAGGGGCACCAATAATTGTTGTTAAAGGGAATAAAAGTTTCTGGGTTTCCTTCAAGGAACCCTTCAGAATCTTTATCCAGATTTCCATTTCATAGGTCCTTAAAAACACTTGGTAAGCAAATAGAAGACACCAATAAAATGATGGAACAGATTTGCTACTGTGTGTGGCAATGGAAGAGTTAATTTTGTTCCCCTGTAGAGAAAACAAGCCAGACTGAAGTCTAATTCCCTGGGAGGCAGCTGAGGGGGAGATAAAAAAGCAGGAGCTCTTCTCCAGGGAAGTCTAAAAGTTGCCTGCACCTAACCTAGCCTGATCTTTGAGATCATCTCTCTGTAGAAGAGATGGGGGAGGTATCCTATCTCTGAAGCTTTGATTCTGGAACACCAGGACACAGTCAGTCAGATGCTGCTTGCCCAAGCTCAGCTTCCCAGGCTGCTTAGCATTCTGAGCATGGAAGCCAATGGAAGCAGGGATGAAGGAAGTTTAATGTTGTGAGGACAAGACAAAGTCAACAGTTCAGACCATGGAGTGTTCACTCTATGGAAATATGGCCTAGGAAAGCATGGACTTTTTAAAAATCTTTTTTTTCAATTTGAAATCTATTTTAAAAGCAATAAAGAAATAAGTGAAGAATTCTTTTCAAATGCAGCAACCATCTGAAATTCAGATTTTTGCATGCAGTAATTCCTTAAGGTGACCACAGCAGATTTTTTTTTTCTGGATCAAACTCTGGCTTCCCAATGGTCTTCTATAAATTCATGGGGACATGGGCATTACATCACATGCCTATAATTCTAGCTACTGGCAAGGCAGGAAAGATCCACGGTGAGTCCTGGGGACCAGGGTCCAATAGCTTGGAGAAAGAGAAATGACCTAGTTCAGGTTAGAAAGCAAGCAGATTAAAGTGTCTGTGCTAATGGGTAGCAGGATCTAGCCTAAGGACAGTGGTGGAATTTCCAAAATAATAAACAAACAAAAATAAAAAGAATGTATGTAGTCAATGGAGAAACTTTCATTGGTGATGCACACCATCCACCCCCTACTTTCAATTCAGGACATTCCTAAAGTGAACCCAACAGACTGAGAATGGCATATATCTGACTTTTATGTGGAATTTTTTAAATGGCGAATCATCCATTTCAATTACACATCCCAGGTGGCTGGGGAAAGGACTGCTGTTTTGTTGAGATATATTAAGAGAGGTCACCAGGGAAGTCAAGATTTCTATCAGAGAAAAGGCTTTAAATTTGTGGAATTGGGCATTCCTTCTGCTTAAGAAACAAATCCTTGTCTAAATTTTTTAAAAAGCATATCCCCCTCTAACATTAGATTTCCCTGAATGTGCACATGCATGCTTTTTACAAGACGTTTCCTTGCTGCAAGGATGGTCAAAATGGTCATGAATTAAATATGTTGTTAATGGGATACAGATTGCCTATGAGTTCAAATTAGGTAATGCTACACTTCCAGTTGCTGAATTTTTTTAATGGTGGGCATGAGAATTATTCTTGGTTCAAATCCAATTCTTTAAAATTGTAGAATGTAGTACTTTACTCTGATGGTAAGTCCCTCTTTTAAGATATCAGATTTAGAGAAAATAAGACAAGAGGTGGCTTTGGGGAACATAGGAAGCTAATAGGGAACTTAATGACCTGGCCCAGCATCTTTACCCTGCTTCCTCAGGTCTCCAAGTTACATCATACATTCCTGGGCAGGGTGGGGGATACCTCCTATTGCTCTTCACAGTCAGCACCATATTCTCATGTCTATAATTACTGGGGAGTTATTGCAAGGGAAGGCACCGATAGAGTCAGCAACCTTTCTCTGGGGAAATTACAAAAACTGCTTTCTCTAAAGATCCTGGTACCTTATCTAGGCTGCTCTTTGAACCTCAGCCCCCACCCCAAGGTCACCCACCGGCTCCCTTCAAAGCTATCATGGTAGAAATTTCAGAGTAGGTCTAAGGCAATGGTTATTACCTGGTGTCTGTGAACTTTATATACAAAAGTGAGTCATTTCCAAATACTTGATTTCCTTTACAATCCTATATATTTAAAAACATTATTCTGAAAAAAGAGCCATGGGCTTAATGAGGTTTTCAAAGGGGTGGAAGATACAAAAAAAGGTTAAAAGCCTCTATTTTAAGGAAAGTCTACTGCTGGGGGTGGCTCGAGGAGGGAAGGTTACTGGGAGAAGGTTGGGTTTTATCAGGCCAATCCCCTTTCACCAATCATACTAGGAAGGTGGTTAACACTCATGAATGACTAACATCAGTCTATGGATACCAATCTCCTCAATTCATAGTAACACTAGTGGTCATCACAGCTGATGATTTAACAGGTAATTAAAGCTATAAGTTATCAGAGGAGTTCAATTCTATTCAACAAATATTTCTAAGACATCTGTCAATCCACAGTGGTAGATGCTGAGGACAAAAAGGAGGACAAAAAGGGAAGGAGGAAGGGGGAAACATTGATTAAGTGCCTATGTACCAGGTACCGTGCTAGGCACTTTACAAATAGTATGTCATATGGTCCTCACAACAGCTCTGTGTAGAGGGTACTGTTATTATCCCCACTTAGGGAAACTGAGGTAAAGAGATATTAGGGGACTTTCCCAGGGTCACACAGCTAGTAAGTGTATGAACCTGGATTTGAAATCACACCTTCCTGATTCCAAAACAAGTGCTCTGGTCGCTTACATTCTCTCAAGAATAACTCCTCCTGAAGACTTGTCGCCTTACTCTCTCATTGCCAGAGTCATTGGTGAATAATGACTCAATTCTGTTCATCTGAAAACTTGACTAAAGCAAACTGTGTTGTTTCAATTAAACATAAGAGGAGAAAAAGAAATTAGGTCATTCAGTAAAGCACCAAATATGGGCATAAACCCTGAGAGCCTTGGCATCAAAGTTACCGTTCCTCAAATAAGGCAATCATTTCCTCGTAACTCCTATAGCACGATTTAGCCACAGGAAATATGTTGAAAAGAGTGGCCAAGCTGCACAATGCAGAAAATGACTTAGGGGCTTACTGCAATAGGGTGGGGGTGCCATTGGATGAACCGTCAGAACGCCATTACCATGAGGCAAGAAGAGATGACCCAGAACAGACATCACAGCCCCAACAGGTTGAATAATAGAGACACAGTTTCATCAGACTAACAGAGAAGGGGAAGAAGGCCATCCTATCATCCAACTAACCTGAACCAAGCTTCTGCTGGGACAGTCCAGTTCAACACAGAGGGCATGTTGATGGTGGTTTTCAGAAAAACACTCTATTTAAAGATACCGAGTAAGCCCTGTCTCCTTCTTCATGGCTGTGCCATTGGGTTTTTTCAGCCTGTCTGGAATTCTGATATTTTTGCTATGCCAACAAAATGACACACGACTGTGGTTTTGAAAAAAAACAAAAATGCTTCTTCAGCCTTGGGCTGTTATCAGGAACCCTTATGTCTCTGCAAGTACATTAAACCTGGGCATTTAGGGAGGAGGAGAGGGAATCAGATAGACTTTTAAACCTAGTTGTGGTAAAGTAGGAGCTTTTTTGTGATCATTCGCTGGGCTCCTCAGCTTCTCACGGGGAATGTCTGGCTATTCTGTCCGGCTCTTCATTTTAGGCAATGGCTTCACATACAGATTTTTTTTTAAGGCTACAAGCAAGGCTTCTAGTGAAAAGTAGAAAGAAAGCAAACCTTCCTTCTAGGTAGGAAAAAAGCTAAAAGCTCTTGGACTTTCAGCCTTTTTTGGACTTCAATCTGTCTGAAGTTTATGTTTCTGACTCTCACTGGGATTATTGTTGTTGTAACTGTGCTAATGTCTCTGGCCTTTTGAGGAGATCGTTCTTCCCCTCAATAATGGTTTGGGAAGTAAAGTTTTCATTGGTCACCATACCGATTAGATTGCATGGAGAAGAGTAGATAGGAAGCTGGCCCTGGAGCCTGGAAACCCTGGATGGCCTTTGCCTCAGACACATACAGTCTGTGTGACCCTGGGTACATCCCATAACCTTCCACTGTCCCAAAGCAACCACATTTCCTAAGCCAGAAGCTCATAACAGGCTTCTGTGACACAGATACTTTTTGCATCTGGTGAAGCTTTTAGAATTCTCAGAATACTGTTTTTAAATACATAAAGTCAACAAGTATTTATTAAATGCCTATCAAGTGTCAGCCACTGAAGCTCAGAAAATACAAAGAAAAGCAAAATGCGCCCCCGGCTCTCACGAGCTCACACTTAATGGGGGAGAGATAATACATAGGCTTAGCGAGGAAAATAACTATGGGGAAATACAGCAATCCAAATAAGTTTAAAAAGCCTGCCAACTCACGGAATCCCTGAAATCTACAAACCCAGGGTAAGAACCAGTATCTAAAACAATTAGATGTAAAGAAGGCAGTGACTTCCATCCTGGAAGGGAATTCCTCCCTAAGAGCTCCCAAGACCAATGGAATCATGAATCCAGTCCAAAAAACCCAAGCCCTTCTTAATAAGTATAAAATTAGGATAAAAATCATCTTCAGGAGGTATGCTCTTTTTAAAACCAGTGCATAAAACCTTAGCAAGCTCATTTCTGACTAGGAAATGGAACGAAGATGATTCCCAAAGAAACTGCAGGCTCCGTAGGGCTTTGGAGAGCATCTAGCCAACATCCCAAATATTCCAGATGAGGAGGCCTCTCTTAAGTTTTGTCTGGTGCTAGAGAGGGGAGAAAAGCAAGATATGCTTTCAGAACCTCCCTCACCCCCAAGAACTCACAGACCCATGGGGGTGGGGGAGGGAGAAAAAGAGAACTGTTCTAAGACTAGATAAGCAAGGGGGAGATGTGTGTGCACTTGGAATCACTGAAGTGATGTAGAGATTCAGAAAAAAAAGCAGGAATGATGGAATGAATAATCGCATAAAGTACCCACTTTGTGTACCCACTGTACCAGGTTGTGAGAAAAAAGAATTATGAAAGCAAAGCAGTACTTGCCCTCAAGGATCTTCCAATCTGATGGCAGATAGAACCAATGCTGCTTATTTGTAAACCTAGATTTGAGTTTAACTCAGTAAAAAGAATGTTTACAGGGAGTCCCCCAGAAATGCCTGCTCACTCCATTTGTCTTTGTTGAGTCCTGAAAACCTGGTTAAGTGAACCAAAGTTGAACCATTTTAGAACTGGAGACTTCAATAGCCTTGAGTGAAAGTAACATGAGTAATAAGACGTTATTAATGTCAGTATCAATTTTGACAAGAATAAAATTGTCCCCTTACAATAAAGATGCCCAACACAAAACCACACAGAACACACATGTGTGTATGGTGCATATGTATGTATATTCATACATATGTGTGCGTATTATACACAGACACATATTCACAAAAGTGATTTCCAAAATGCTTCCTTTTGTCTTCATCTAGATTCACTGATTATCTAGGGTTCCAGTGCTGCAACTGGGGCAAAGTGACTAGGGCTTTGCCTCACAGCAACAAACGCAGAAGCTGTCGATAGCAGAGGTAATCCATCAGCAGCACAGAAACAGCAGAACTTAGCACCAAGCTCACCAGCCAATTAAAATAGGAGGTTATTAAGAGAGTCTCCATTGTCCTTTACTGACCCATGCCCTGGTCTTCATATAGTGATCTCCCAGCAGTAACTTCATGACAGGATTTAGGGTTTTATTCTCCTCACCAAGGGGTGAATCCATGTGTGCACCCATCCTCAAGCTGACAATGCTCTATGTGCTGCTTGCTCCAGGCACCAGTGGTGACACTTGCAAACATCCCTTTATAAAAATGTTCTTACCTCCCCCACCCATCATCTCTACTGGTTCCTCATTTGTCTACAACATTTTAAATTCTTGTTATCCAACAAAAACAAACCCAAACCCCTCCATGGACCTAGCTACCACTGAAACCCATTTCTCCCTCTCCATCTCTCCTCATGACTGTACTTCCATAAAGAGCTTTGCTCTGATCACTTCCTCTTCCCTCACTCCTCAGTCCCTGATAATCTGACTCCTGTCCTTGCAGGTTCCTAATGAAACATCTTTGTCCACGGCCACCAGTGATTTCTTCATTGCCTAAGCAGATCAGTGTCTTTGCCTTCAGAGCTCTCTGCAGCCTTTGACTCCCTTCCACATCCTAACCAAGAGCCCACCTACCACAAAAAGCCATTTCTGGTCTCCCTTAATTCTACTACCTTCCTTCCTTCCAATGATCATCTCCAATTTATGCTGTATGCCTTGTTACTACATCACTGTTTGCATGTTGTCTCCCTCGTATGAGCTCCTTGAGAGAAGCACTCTACAAGCAGTGCTTCAGCACCATATCTGGAACAGGGGATCTGCTCAATAAATGTTTGTTGACTTGACTTGGCTACTGTCTGCTTCTTGATGCTCTGATCATCCTGCCGTCCACAGTCTTGCTCTTTCCAGGGTTACTTTGACCCCTTCTATATCTAGGGTTCATGTTCTGCATCCTTCCCTACCTCTTTTCCTCCCTCTCTCCCTTCCTTCCCTCTTTCCCTTTTCCTTTCTTCCCTCCTTTCTTGTCTCCCTCACTTCCTCCATCTCTCCTTTCTTTTCTTCTTCCCTGATTCCCAGTCGTGAAATTTGGGTGGGTCTTGAGGCTCATCCTTCTGTGCTTGACTATCTTTCTAAGCTCTTTCCCCCTAATTCATTCACATAACTTCAATTATGCTATTTCTATAATTATTCCCCTATAAATACAGCTGAGTTCTAGATAGTGGAATGTGGATGATGGGAGCATACATTTAAAGACATCCTTTTCAGAGATATGCAAAGTTTTATACTCATTATCTTTTTCCAAAGTCCCATCCTTTCTCTTGAAAACTGGAGACACCTTTGACTTTCCATCTTGTTCAACATGTAGTCAATGTTTCCAAATGCTGCCCATTCTTACTTCCTCAGCTACTCTCACACACATGCCTCCTCTGCCCTTGGACAGCTCCGTATTACATCTCTCTATACTACTGAGATGCATCTGTGAGGATTTTGGCCGATTGGTCCCAATTTCTCCAAAAGATTCAACACGTTGTTGCCAAAATACTTCCCCAATGAAGTTTGGATCTTCTCATTCCATTGTCTCAGTGGTTCCCTGTTCAATTGAGAAACATTCCATGGGGTGCTATTCATCCAATCAATCAACAAATATTTATTATTTAGCATGATAGAGTAAAATGAAAGAGGGCCGGGACAAAAGTCAAATCATTTGGTTTGAAATCATGGCTCTGCCTCTTACTAGCAGCAAGAGGTTAGGCAAGTCATGTAAGCATGCTGTGCCTCCCTCTCCTCCCCTTTATCTTTCAGCCTCTTCCCATCTGTCTCTGCCTTCCTTATAAGCCATCAGTTACCCAGTTCTATCCTCTTTCTCTACCTTGTCTTGAATTCATCTGTCTCTTTTCCATTTCCACTGTGACCCCCGTATTTTAGAATCAGAAGACCTGGTTTCCAATCCCAACTGGGTCACCCACTAGTGGTGTGATAATACCACTCAATGCTGGCTGTTTCATCCTGGTGAGCCTCAGTTTTCTCATCTGTGAAATGAAGCCAATCTTCCTTGCACTGCTGATTTTGAAGGGTTGCAGTAAGGAATAATTGAGATGAGATATGTAAAGGATTTTAAGTGGGGCGCTATAGAACTCTGAGCATCATCATTATGATGACCAATTCAACCACCTCTTAGCACATTTTCAGACTCAGGCAAGGTTGCTATTGCTTTTCTTCAATTTCTTTTCCAAAGTGCCCTCTAATTCATCTGATGGGAGTAGCATTTTTTGCAATGTTAAATTTGGTGATATGAGATTTATCTGCATGGAGTATGACTTTATTCCTACAGGAAACTCCCTACATAGAAAATTCCTTTAAAAGTCCCTACCAGCAACCAGTCTCGTCACTAATACATAGTCTCAGCCACTTGTCTGGCACATTAAGAGGTTACTTGAAGCACACAAGTACTATGTGTCAGAGGGAGGACTAGAATCCAGGTTGTTCTGATTCCAGGGCCATCTGTCCATCCACTATGAGTCACTTCCTCTCTATACAAGCCAGGTTAACATTACCCTTTCATTGCAGGGCTCTGGCTTTTCTTTCCTTTTGTTTTTGCATATGCAAATTCATTGCTTGTCACAGTATCCTTGGGGCTGATCCACAGACACATCACATTCTACAAAAGCTGTGGCTTGACACCCAGACTGCTCATGGAGCAGCTGGCAGTGGTGGGAACGAGGTGCCCAACAGAGCTCAACAGATGTCAGAGGCTGCCCCCTCGGCCAATGCATGTGACACGGAGAATGCGCCATGCACCTCACCCCCAGCAGGAGGAGATGTCCCCTTCTGTGCAGCAGCTGTGCAAGAACTCGGCGTTCTAACACGTTGTCCTTGAGTTCAATGTGAGTAAGTGAACAAGCAGAGAAGGTCAAGCATCTCTTCTAGCACATTCCCGGCTCAAAAATGTGCTCCCAGGGAGGGGTGGCTATATTTGGAGAAAGGGGACATAGGTCATCTCAAGTCTCTGGGCCTCAGGCTCCTTCCTCACCAAGCAAGGGAGGGGCTTGGATTGCTTGATGTTTGGGGTCCTCTCCAGTCCTAAGTCCCAGAATCCACTACAGTGTTGGGTGCTTGATAAAAGCTCAGGGGCAGATTAATCGATCCTATCGTCAATCAATCATCAATTGAGGGAGCTTGGAGGCCACTTAGTTCAACCTGTTCATCAACAGGGATCCCCTTTATAATTTCCCAAACAACCAGCCCAGGGAAGGACAATCTCAGCACTTCTTGGTCAGCTCTAATTGATATCTTGAGTTGCATTTTTATTTTCCTTCCCTTGAACTTGAGTCTAATTCATCTAATGATGACCTTTCAGATATACAATGGGGGTCATCTTGTCAAGGAATCAATTATCATGCATTTATTGAGTGCTTGTCTCCCTGTATCTTTTCTTTCTTCAAGACCTTGAGCTCCTCCTTATAAGGGGTGTCCTCCTGTTTCCTCAGCATCCCCCACTGGGCACGATCTGACCAAAAAGACCAGTTTCTAAATTATGTCTTACTGGGCCAGGTAGGTGGCATGGTGGGAAACAACTCCACAGCACAGTGGGTAGACTTGCTAGGCCTGGAGTCAGGAAGACTCCTCTTCAGGAGGAGTGGCCTGCAAAAGTCACTTCACCATGTTTGCTCAGTTCCCTCATCTGTAAAGTAAGCTGGAGAAGGAAATGATAAACATTACAGAATCTCTGCCAAGAAAACTGAAAATGGGGTGACAGAGTCAGATATAAGCAAAGTGGCTGAGCAATAACAATCTCACCTCTAAAAGAAGTGAACCCCAGTCCAGGTGCATGGCTTCACTTGAGCCATACGAAAGGCTGAGCACGACTCAGGCCAGCCTCCAACCTTAGGCTTGAGACACTTGTTGAAATCAGACAGTTAACAAAAGAAGCTTTGCTTAGCCAAAGCAAAGGAAGGAGAGATGTTACGAAGAGGTACAGCACTGATCTACCCCCGTTCGGGGTAGTTTTATCAGTCTAAAACCTGAGAGAGGAACCAGGGGACTATTGGTGACCTCCTTTTAGTAGCTGGGCTATCAGGGGGCTCAAAGGGCCAAGTGTTTACTTCCCTGAGCCAATTAAACCTGCAGTACAATTTCAATGGCTTTTGAGGAAAGCCTGGATTATGACCTGGCCCATGAAGGGCAGGACTTTAGAATTCTGGCCCTGGCCCAGGCAGAGGACACAAATTCTAATCTACCAGATTTTTTACACATCTTTGGCTTCAATTTGGTGAAGAAGACAGTGTCTGTGATCACACTGCTTGCTTCTGTTGAGCTTGGGGACCCTGACTGCCCCACCCCATGCCACCACCTCAAGCAGTGAAGGATAAACTCTTCGCAGAGAGTGATACTGTCTTGGCCTCGGGTCAGGATCACACAGTCACTGATGCACCAGGATTGCTGGGGCTGATTAACTAGAACCCAAAGGGGAAGGTAACCCTCATCATCACTGTGGGGTCGTGAAGGGCCCCGGAAGAAAATCCTCACCTGAAATAGCTATTTTTAGAGATTCAAAAGAGTTTTCCAGGAAAAAGGGGAGGGGGAGAAACCAATAACGTAAACATGAAAGTATTTTCTCCAGGTACATGTAGCCTCATAAAAGGTACGGTCTGAAACATTCGGGAGAAGAGGAGGGAGGGAGGGAGAAGGGGAGAGACGGAACAGGAAGGTGAAAAAAGGAGAGCGGGCTGGGAAAGTGCCCAGATCACTGTCACCTACCACAGACACAATCAGATCTGGGAAAGGAGCCTCCAGTACAGAGATTTTCAGGTCCATCTGAGGAGGAAGGAGATTGCTGATGCCAGTGAGAGCCACTGGTCCTGCAACCTAAGTCGTGCAATCTCTCTGACAATCCTCCAGAATTTCAGTGGTGGATGGTTGGGATAACTCAGATAATATTGATTTGGATCAGGGACCTAGAGATTAATAGAGGGAAGAGATCTGTCTTAATTGTTCCTGGTTTCCCACCTCTGAGGCCCCAGACAGAGGTACCAATTCCCTGGAAAGCTGGAACATTCTAGGCATGGAAGATGCCCCATATGGAATGCCCCCCATGTGGGGATCAGGCTGGATGGATGTGGGGGTTGGGAATTTTAGGGAAGTGATAGTATGGGCACATGCTGCAGGAGACACAGCCATCTCTAGGTCCTGAGAAACTCTCATCCCCCAAGCCGAGAGTTTTCTGTGCTCCTTCCTCAGGGGGAATAACAACACACGCTCTGGGTCGATGAGCTCAGAAAGTGCTGAGGAAAAGCAAGCCTTACCCCAAAGTGATTATTCAGAATTTTTCCCCTCCTGGGCCTGCCAAAGCTCCTCATGAGCTCTGGTAACAGAAAGGGGAAGGCTGTGGTGAGATCATGCAAACTTCAAGCCTAGACAGGCAATGCTGGGCTTCGGCACACAAAGGTGTGAGAAGTGGGACCCCCAATGTGAGGGAATCCCAGGCTTTGGAAATGGGATAGGGATGCAGCTGATGACTGGAGAGTGCCCTCACATCCAGTCAAGAGTCATGGGGAGTTTACACAAGAAGATGACCTGAGGAGCAGCTATTGTGAGCTGTGCAAAAGCGGGGAAGGAAGGGAGGGAGGCATTTTAACCAGAAAACCTAGTGAGCTGAGTCTGAGAGAACAGTGACCAGAGGATTTGAGGCTGATCTCAGGTTCTTTCAGAGTCTGCCTGGAGAGCACATTCAACTGACAATTAGTGTGTGACCAAAGGCAAGTCATTCAACCTCCAAATGCCCCTAAGAAACTACCTAAGACTATAATTTAAAGATGAGAGTCTGAGCTAAATCAGTGAAGGGAATTTCCACACAAGGGAGTTCCCCAGCAAGATTAAATCATGAGTGGGTGTCATACCATATTTCCCAAAGAAAAGCATTCACAGGGTATCAAAACAACTGGGTTTAGTCCTGACTCTGCCAGTATCTAACTCTGGGCAAGTCCACCTCATCTCCTGACTCAGTTATTTCTGTAAAATGAGTGTCAATCCCACAAGCTTTATTAAGTGCCTACTATGTGCTAAGGAGTGTATTAGAAGAGAGTCTGTGTGGCACAGCTGAAAAGGGACTGTAGAGTCAGTAGGCTTGAGTTCAAATCCTAACTCTCCTACTTACTAACTTTATCATCTAGACCAAATCCCTTAAGCTGGATAAGCCTCAGTTTCCTTATTTGTAAAATAAAGAGATGGGCTTAATAATCCATCGGGTCCTTTCTAAGAGTAAATCCCATCATTTCTCCAGTTCTACAATTTTGCTTTTGACACCATAAAAATACAGTGAAGAACATAGCAGTAACATTGGTTTAGCACTTTGAGTGCTAAGGCTTTAAAATGTACAGATACAGGCACAGTTAGGTGGCACAGCAAATAGAGTAGGGGCCTGGGAGTCAGGAGGACCTGAATTCAAATTCAGCCTCAGACACTTGACACATTTACTACCCAAGTGACCTTGGGCAAGTCACTTAACCCCGATTGCCCTGCCCTCTCCCCTCCAAAAAGAAAAAACTATGTGCAGATACTAATTGCATGCCTGGCAAAGTTGAGAAGTAGGTAAAATGTTTCTTTAACACCATCACTCCTTCTTCCCTAGTCTCTCCCTGTCAGCGGTTAATCTCATTAATGCCTTCCCACCCTTCTTGGGTCTGCCCAATGTATGCCCTCCCCCGCCCTAACACCCCCCCCCAATGCCCTGACTTTCTTCTTTTCTCTTTCTTGGGTGTTGTATTTCTCTCTGTCCTTAAGGAGGGAAGGTTGTCACTTCCATAGCACCATAAACCAGAAGGGTCTTTAAACAGCATCTTGTTCAGCCCTAGATACAGTGGATGGATCACTGGAAGTCAGGAAGGGCTAAGTTCGAATGCAGCCTTGGACACTTACTAAGTGGTAGAATCCTAGGCAAGCCACTGCACCTTGACCTAGCTCGTTTCCCTCATCTGTTGCAGGGGAGGAATAACAGCACCTAACTCCCTGTCTTTGAGAAGATCAATTAAGATATTTGTAAAGTCTTTAACACAGAGCCTGGCACAAGAGTTGGAGTTTAATAAAAATGCTTGTTTCCTTCCTTTCATTTATCAAATCAGGACCCTGAGACATGGACAGGTGAGATGATTTTCCTGAAAGTCACTTAACCCTTTTTGCCTCAGTTTCCTGAGAAGTATGATGAGCTGGAGAAGGAAATGGTACCTCTTCCAAGAAAACCCCAAAGGGGATCACAAAGAATTGGAGATGACTGAAGAGAAATGAAAAGGCAAATGCCAGAGCTGGGATCTGAGTGCCGATCTTCGGTTCAAAACCCCGAGTTCTCTCTGCTTCCTCTGCTACCTTTGTGTTTTAGCTCTAAAGGGCTCTCTCTAACCATCATTGTTTCAGGCTATAGCCAAATGGATCGAGTTTCCTCCACCATTAAGCAAAGAGGAAGTTGCAGTCTGCGTCAGCCGACACCCTGGGCACTCAGCCGCCCAGTTCTGTTTCTGCTCTCTCTAAGAGATCGGGCACTATTGTAAACACAATCTCTCTACTTTCTAAACAAACAAGAACACACACATACAAAGCACACCTGCCAATGTCCTAGTGGGAAACAGAATCACCCCTTTTGCAAGCTATTAAAGAAGGAGGCAAAGATCAGGAGGTGAAGTTTCCAACCAAGGTTGGGGAAATCCCTTTCTCACCCGACTAAAAGAAAGCCAGAATCACCTGTCAGGATGGTAGGAAAGGTGTTTTCAGATTTTTCCTCTTGTCCTCAAGTTTTGCCAACTACAAAGATATCTTACCCTCCCCCCAATAAAATCCACTTTTAAAATGTTTTATTTTACTTAAAGATTATTGACCATTTCAAACTCCAGAAAAGCTCCGAGTTAAATGTAGGTGAGTTGTATTGGAATATAAATATGAAGAAAATGTTCCCCTGCAGGAAAAGGGCACTGAACAAAAACAATTTCAGATGATGAAAATACATGGGTTAACTATCTTTTCTGTTCTTAAACACTAGGTACTGACCCTTAGGAAACACCTGGTGGTTTTATGAAACACACTGCACATGCTAATGGATTCTTGTCACAAATTTCTCAAGACAAGAGTGTGGAAGATCTGCAGGCTTTCAACATGCCCAAATGATCTGGAAAACAGCTAGTTCATTAACCAGTAACATTTGGGAGAGATAGGAAGTACTTGTTCCTAAAATCCAGGATGAGATGTTTGTTTCGTCATTATGCAGTATGGTGTTAGGGCAGGATGATATTGTGGGCCATGAATCAAAGATGCCACCATGGGCTGAACCCAAGTTTACCACCAGCTAGTTAGTGGAGCAGTCTTAAATCATTCTCCTATTCCCAATGAGTTCCTTCTTTTCCAAGCAAAACATCCTCATTCTTCAACTGGTCCTTATATGGCATGGTTCTGGGTCTTCTCACCAGACCAGTTGCCCTTCTCTGGACATACTCCAGGTTCTCAATGTCCTTATGAAAATGTAGTGCCGAAGACTAAATACAGTGCCCAAATTGTGTTATAAGCAGCAAAGAATTCAAAAGGGAAGAGAGTCTCCCTGACTCTGAACCCTCAACTTCCGAATTGTCCTGCAGAATTAAATTAGTCTGTGGTTTTGAGGCTGCCATGTCAGTATTGACTTAGGCTGAGTTTATGATTCACTAAAAGACTCGGGTAATTTTCAGATAAATAGTTACCTTGTCTGAGTCAGTTAGGCATTTACTAAATTCCCACTCTGTGCCAGGCACTGTGCTAGGCACTAGAGATTCAAAAGGAGATCAAAGATGGCCCTTGTCTTCACGGAGCTCACAATCTGGGGGGGGAGGGAATGGGGTTGGGAGCAACCAGCAAACAAAAATGTACAGAGGAGCTCTATACATGAATAATAGAAATAACTAAAAGAACAGAGACACTATAACTCAAAGCGTTGGAAAGGCTTCCTAGAAGGTGGGGTTTTAGTTGGGACTTGAAGGAAGCCAGGAGGCAGAGATGAGGAGGGAGAGCATTCCAGACATGGAGGATAGGTGGCCAAGGGAAATGTCCAGAACTGGGAGTTCCTAGAACAGTCCGGAGAGATCAGAGTCTCATTGGATTGAAGATTCTGAGTGTAGAGAATAAAAGACAGCACAACTCAAAAGGTGTATTGGGGATAAAAGGAGGCAGAAAAAGATGGGAGTAGGTTACAAAGGGTTTTGAATATCAAACAGAGTATTTTGTATTTAATCCAGGAGGTGACTGGAAAGCACTGGACTTTACTGAGTTTAGAGGAAGCATGGTGAAACCTGAGCTTCAGAAAAATCACTTTAGTGACTGATTAGAGGATGGAATGGAGTAGGGAGAGACTTGAGGCAGGCAGACCCACCAGCAATTAGTACAACAATCCAAGAATGAGCTGATGAAGGGGCCTGACCCAGATTCCTCATTCTTTATTTTTATAGTGGATTTTTAAAAGCAAATTAAAGGCCTTGACTACATCCCTGCCAAAATGTATCTTGTTAAACTTGGCCCTTTGTTCTGGTGTCTTAAGATCACGTAAGATCTCATTTCTGATATGTTAGCTCCCCCTCCTAGCTTTGTGTCAGCCTGCTATCCATTCTTCACCTACAACACCGTGAAAATTATGAGACAGATCAGGTCCAACGACATGTAACATCCTCTTGGAGACTTCCTTTGGTTGGTTTGGTCAACCAGTTTCAAAAAAACTTTACAGCCTATAACTCAGCCCACAGCTTTCCATTCAATCCCCAAAGCTATCATGAGGCACTTTTTTACAATGCCTGATGAAACTTTGCCCTGGTGGTCTTCTATACATGGAAGGTTCTCCCTCCTCACACCCCTTCTCTTCCCTTACTTCCTTCCCCTATGACAGCTCGAATCCCACCTTTTGGAGGAAGTCCTTCCTGATTATTTCAGTTACTATTGACTGCCCTCTCAAAATACTTTGCACCTAATACACACACACACACAAATACATGCGTGTATATATACATGTGTATCAACATACACATGTATATTCTATACATATATCCATATACAGTATAGACTCTATATATATACATACATTTAATATACTTTGTATTATTGTATATACATATGGTGTATGTGTGTGCATGTGTGTGTGTGTGTGTGTGTGTTTGTGCAGCAAGGTGACATAGTAGAGCACTGGGCTAGGAATCAGGGAGACTCATCTTGTGGAGTTCAATTCCAGTCTCAGGCACTTACTAGTTGAGTGACCTTGGGTAAGTCACTTAACTGTGTTTACCTCAGTTTACTCATCTATAAAATGATCTGGACATGGCAAACCACTCTAGTGTCTTTGCCAAGAAAACCCCAAATGAAGTCATGAAAAGTTGGATACAACTAAAAAAAAAGCTGAAAAACAACAAAGTGTATATGTGCATCTAAGTAGAGAGCATCTGTACCATGTTTTACCTAACATACATGTGTCTGTGTATGCATGTTAGACACAAAGTAATCTGAAAGAGAAGGCAACAGCAGCTCTCAAAAGTAGAGTGAATAGCACATCTGTATGTATATGGTATGTGTATATATGTGTCCTGTACCTATTTCCATGTTGTCTCTCATTAGAATGAAGGCCTCTCAAAGGACATCTTCATTTTTGCTGTCTTTATATTTACAATATTTAGTAAGGTGCCTATAAGCACATCTGAAATGCTTATTGACTAATTATGGCTATGGAATTCCCCTAATCGAATGTGTCAAAAAGGGAACTGGAGGTTGGGCTGTCATGATTTATTTCTGAAGAACATAGGCCAACTCATTGTAATCATTTCTATTTCTAAGTGCTCACAAACATCTCTTTATTAATATGCTCTAGAATCTGGCCAATCGTGGAAGCCCAGCTCATCAGCCTAAAAAAGAATGAAACTGCCTTATTTCTCCTTCTTTGACCTGGGCCCATATTTCCCCATCCCCAGTTTGTCACTAATCCTGACACTAGCTCAACAATCTTATTTCCATATTCTTGCAATAGTCTCAGATCATATTTGCCTAGAACTGGTAACTTGACTTGATTGTGAGAAGCCACGTCCTCTCCTACCTTCTCACTTGGGTTTCAGTTGCCTGGTAACCATTTTTGCTTTATGATGACCAGTACAATGATCATTGTTTTCTTCATAAAAAAATAAGAGAAATAGGAGTTGATCATTGATGTGTTCCTCCTTCATCTGTTACTGTTCCATCCATCCCAAAGAAGCTGCACTGCTTCTTTGTCCTTTCTCCAACGTGAATGAACATAAATAAATTGAATCAAACCTGTCTTGTTGTCTTTGTTATTGACGTGAGGCTTGGCTTCTGCATTAGAGTTCCTGGCCCTTTTCTCACAGGACTAGTTCACTTTTCTGGAAGCATCTCCTTGCTTGGAACTTCTGCATATGTTGGCTGAAAAATCTAGTCTTGTTTCCACATTCTATAGAAATCTTTAAAAATTCTCAATTTCATGATGACTTGGTCTTGAGTTTCTTATACAGCTACACACTTTTCTCCTCTGACATCTCCTGAGATTTTTTTCCTCATTAGAATTTGTGTCATTATTGAAAGTGTCTCATCCTTCTTGAGTCGACTTCTTCCATAGAATAATAGGCTATAGTAATCTAAGTCTTCTTTCTCTGAAGTCTTCGAAAAAATTATCTCCCAAATTCTGGGGTAAACATCACATGTTGTACTTCTCTCTTCATCTACACAAGACTCAAAAACGGCGTGATCAGAGCTCTGAAGATTTTTGTAATTTCTCCCCTTGGGACCTAGTTTTTTTTTTTTTCTTTTTCCCTACTGGTTAAGTACAGGTGCAGAATCCCAATTACTTTCATCAAATCTACTTTCTGAAAGATGTGGTCAGCAAGGCAGGTAGAGAATAGACCAAGTACCAAGCCTTTGTGGAGAAACCTCCAGCAGTTACCCCAATAGCTTCAATACTTTATTATTGCTATAAACTGCCTCCATGCCAAGTTGTAAATTTACTTTTGGAACTCATCATGTACAACGTCTTTCTGGTCAAGAGGTCTCTAATCCATTCCTACTAAAACACTGATTATGTTCTCACCTTGTTTTTCACTCACCAGACTGTATTCCACCATGCTTGTCCTGCTTCAGTTCATGTACTGCCATACATGCATACACATGTACATGCACGTATGTGTGCATATGTACAGACAGACAGATAGATAGAGACATGGATGGATGGATGACAGATAAATAGATAGATAGATAGATAGATAGATAGATAGATAGATAGAT
>CM053600.1:197901854-197965739 GCA_028646575.1 Pseudocheirus occidentalis
ATAGATAGATAGATAGATAGATAGATAGATTGACTGATAGACAGACAGACAGACAGACAGATAGATAGATAGATAGACAGACAGACAGATAGATAGATTAGATTAGACAGACAGACAGACAGACAGACAGACAGACAGACAGACAGACAGATAGATAGATAGATAGATAGATAGATAGATAGATAGATAGATAGATAGATAGGATAGACAGACTCAAAGCAATTTCCTTTTACTTTTCATCTAACCATCTCCTTTGGAATAAAGCATATTCTTCCATTGCCATATTATTTCCCATCCCATCCGGTCTCGGACATGACAATGAAGAAGTTATTTGCCCTCATGCTTTAGGATCCCCAGCTCACCTTGTCTTCTCTCCATACCTTGGGCATTATAGCTTAAAAATTACTATAGACTCTCTTTTGGAAAATTGTTTTGTATGAATGACTGAACACTTCCAGTATCATTCTTGTTCCATTGTCAATACTGAAACGTCTTTTTATCCACAAACTGCAATGTAAAATCATTATTATCACTATTCTCAAACATCTTTTTTTTAACCCAAGCTATAGAATATCAGACCATGAATTTTGAGGTATGTTAGTCATTACCAAGGATCTTAGGATTCTTAGAGCTGAACTGGATTAGATATCAGGCATCTCGGCTACTTGATTTTACAAATGAAGAATTGAGATGCAGAGAGGGGATATACAAAGCTGAGGATTATAACTAGTAAGCTGCAAAGTCATCATTGAAGCTCAGGACCTAAGACTCCAAAAATCAGTGATCTTTCCACGATCTTCTATCCAATGTTGAAATGCATCTTTCCAGGGCTATAGTTCTAGCTATAGAAGTGTGTTTTCAGCCCATAATGAACAAGAAAGAAACTGGGTAGCACCATTTTACTGTTGCAAGGGTGTTCCTGGAGGGCAGTCTTTTTGCTATTGGAGTCAGTATTTATTTGTAGTATTATTTCATGCCTCAACATAAATTTAAAAAAAATTAAAATCATTTTAGAGTTGGTCTCTCTTCATCTCCCACAAGAAAACATCTGATTTGCATCCTTCTCTGCAAATTTCCAATGCAAAGATTTTAGTATTTCAAAACGGAGTCATGGAACACTAACTGGTAAATTGTCAGCACCCAGAGCCCATAAGTATTGTCATTCTCACTGTCCAATCACAGCTGTTGCCTTTCCCCTACTTCCACCAATCACCGGTGCTGCCTGTGATTTCTGCCTCCCAATGTTGACTTCCCAGACAGTACTCATACAACAACAACTATTGGTGAGGGACCACTCTCTAATGGTTAGAGAGGCAGATTCAAGAGTCTGAAAGACTTGGGTTCAAGTTTTGTTTCTGAAAAATACTGGCCATATAAAAATTTAACTCCCAGTCTGAATCACTGTACAGCACATATCCCCCCACACTTTCCCCCTCCTGTCCTAACCCTTCCACCTGCTAGTGTCCTTCCTTCCACACCACCTTGTACACATTTTATATATGTGCTTTTCTGTATATGCTTACCTATATACTTGTAACCAATATCAGAATGTAAGCTCCCTGAGGGCAGCGATTGATTCTTTCTTTGTATTTGGATTTCCCACATCCAGTTAAGTTCCTGGCCAGAGTTGGGGCTTAAGAAATGTTTGGTGATTGATAGCAAATAGGAATTGGAAGAGAGAATTATCTAGAAATGAAGGAGACTAAAAAGCAAAAGCTATAGATAAGCAGTTTTCTATAAAAGAAACATTATCCCCTCTGTGTCATTTTTTCTTCTTTTGTGAATCTTTCTTAATTAGTATAATTTTTCAATATTCACATATTTTCAGTTGCTTTTCTCAAGATCATCTCATTCCTCCAGATTCTTCATAAGCATGTATATAAAATATAATTCATAAGTATGTATGAGGTATATATACTTCATAAGTATGTATATGAAATATTACTGCAAAGTTGATCACACAGAATTTTAGGATCAGCTTTTTTTGAAGTACTATGGTCTTTCAGAGACAACAATATCGTATGGGTTCCATTTTATAACAAGCCAGTAATCCCGACTAATAGGCAATATGGGGCACTTAGGTGGTGCAGTGGATAAAGTTCTTGGCCTGGGGTCCAGAAGATTTATCTTGCTGAGTTTAAATCTGGCCTCAAACACTTACTAGCTGTGTGACCCTGGGCAAGTCACTTTACCAAATTTGCCTCAGTTTCCTCATCTGAAAAAAATGAGCTGGAAAAGGAAATGGCAAACCCCTCCAGTATCTTTGCCAAGAAAATCCCAAATGGGGTCATGAAGAGTTGGATGTGAATGGAATGATTGAACAACAAAATAAACAATATCTTTAGGTAGCCGGATAACAATTTTGGAGGGAAAGAATGACTGACCAAACTGAATGGAAAATCGCTAAGTCAATCAATCAGTTATCAAATACTTATTAAGCACCTACTGGGTATGAGGGAGAAAATACAAAGCAAGGAGCTCCCATAATAATGGCGAAGACAATAAGCACATATAAAATTATGTCCAACATAAAAATAAAATAAATGAATGCAGGTATTTGGAAAGCAGTTAATTTACAAGGTACTTTGTGGATATAGGGAGATTCTTAGTAGATGAAGGGATCACAAAAGGTTTTGTATAGAAGACAATGCTTGAATTGTTTCTAAAAGGAATATGGTACCTCAATGGAACCTAGGTGAGATGTGTAGGATGGGCAGCAGAAAGATGATGGACTGTCCTGTGGGAAGCAGACAGGTGAGTTTGGTTGGATTGCAGAAGGGAAGATGCAAGAGGGAAAAGCATATCAAATGAGGATGGAAACATAGGTTGGGACTATGTTGTGTAGGATTTAAAACCTAAATATAAGACTTTAAAATTGAGAAAGGAAGTGATGGGGGGTGGCTAGGTGGTGCAGTGAATAAAGCACCAGCCCTGGAGTCAGGAGGACCTGAGTTCAAATCCGCCCTCAGACACTTAACACTTACTAGCTGTGTGATCTTGTGCAAGTCAGTTAAACCCAATTGCTCTCCAAAAAAGCAAAAGAGAGACAGAGAAATACAGAGAGAGACAGAGACAGAGACAGAGACGCAGGGAGAGAGAGAGAGAGAAGGAGAGAGAGAGAGAGAGAGAGAGAGAGAGAGAGAGAGAGAGAGAGAGAGAGAGAACTATGGGCAAACAATGCTTAATAATCACAGCAGCAAATATTTGTGTAGGGGGAAGGAATTAAGCCTTTCTATCAAGACGGTATTAATATTTCCTCATTTGATGCTCAGAAGCCTGTGAGGTAGGGGACATCATTATTCCCATTTTCCTCAGCTAAGAAACTGAGGCAAACAGGCTAAGTGCCTTGTCCACAGTCATATAGCAGATCAACGTCTGAGGTTGGACCCAGGGCTTCCAGACTCTGGGGCCAGTGCTCTTCCCACTTAGCCACACAGCTGAAGTTTACTGTTCACAAAGGATTTGCATAAATTGTGTTTCATTTGATCTTTATGACAATTTTACAATAGGTACTCTTATTACTCACATTTTGAGAATTGATGCTAAGACAAGTTAAGTGACTTGTCCAAGGTCATGTAGCATAATGTCTAAGGAGCACTAGAACTCAGGACTTATGTCTTCCACATTAGCACTGGATCTACTCCACCAGTTAGAGCCTTGGAACTGATTACATAGGTAATGCAAGGGGGACAAATTAATTCAAAACTACTTCGTGATTTCAAAATGTTTCTTGATTAAGAGGTAGCAAGTTCATATTAGAAAAAATAGACATTCTGAGGAGAAGTAACAGTCTTGGGATGGCATGGAATCTTTGCATTTTAAAAATAACCTACATTATATATCAGTTAACATTCATTGACTCATCTGATCCTCCACAACCATAAGGTTGGTTCTACATGGAGGAATGCATGTAATACATCTATTGTTTCCATTTCATAGATGAGGTTAGGTGACTTGCTCATCCTCACACAGTGTCAGAGGCAGGATTTGAATCCAGGGCTTCCTAAATCCATCATTAGTACAGTACCCATTACTCCATGCTTCCTCTCTTGTCCCTCCAAATCATGTGAAGACAGAAGACTTGAAAACACTAGAATCTCATCCAAGCAGATTGATGGGACAAGACGAAGAAGGGTTTCAGTTCGAAGCTGAGATTTTTGGGTAGGAAAGAGTTTGCAGCAGCTTCAAAACCACAAGCTTTGTACACAATCTTTGTTGACACTTTGGACATGTAAATGACTTTAAAAGCTGAAAGACAAAGGGAAGAACCCTGGGGAATTATCACAATGCTTTGCTCCAGTAAGATCAGGCATGAAACAAGGATGCCCACTGTCACCAATATTATTCAATACTTATCTGAAATCTTAGCAACTCTAATAAGAGAAGAAAAAGAAGTAGAAGGAATCAGAAGAGGGAATGAGGTAATAAAAAGATCTCTTTTGCAGACAATATTATGATATACTGAACAATCTCAAAGACTCAGCTAAAAGGTTAATTGAAAGAATAATTTAACAATGTAGCAGAATATGAAGTAAACGCATATAAGTCATTAGCATTCCTATATGTCACAAACAAAAACCTGCAAGACATAGTAAGAGATACCACATTTAAAATAACTTTAGAGAGTGTAAAATACCTGCAAGTATATCTGCCAACACAAACCCAGGAACGTTGTGAACAAAATTATTTTTACAAAAGCTTTTTTATGTAAATAAAACCAGATTTAAATTAAATTAATATTTAAATATTAAATTTAATTCATTGAACATGGATAGGTAGAGCCAATTTTAAAAAAACAACAATTTTACCTAAATTAATTTATCTATTCAATGCTCTCAAGTCTTTCATGTTTTTTTTCTTTTTGATGGAAAACTATCTAAATATTCTAAATACTTTCAACCAACTTCCTCAGAGTTTAAGCATATTCTTGGTAACCATTTAGGATTATGGTACAGGATAGAGAACAAGGGATTGATTGAGATACTTGGGTAGCATAAGTCTCTGCTTTGTCACTCATATAAAGTCATTTATGCTTCTTGACCTCAGAGATCTTGGGTAGATCCCTTTCTCTATTTTGCCCTTAGGTTTTTCATCAGTAACATGAAGGTATTGGACAAGATGACCTCTGAGGTGTCTTGCAGTTCTAAAGCTATGATCCTATGATCTCAGCTTGACAAGAGGGGTGAGAGTTTGTTTTCAAATAACTAGATTCAGTTTCCACTCGCCTATTATGGAAAACCAGGGCAGCAAAATCACAATTTGCATTCCTTTCTCTTTCATATTCTGCTGCACCTGAGAGTTCAACTTGTTCCTCCTGGAAAATAAATAAGGAAAATACATGGAAATACCCCTAAAGGTAAAGTAGAACAAGTAGGTGATTATAATCAAATGTGATCAAAGAAAACTAGGGGGGAAATAGAATTTCAAAGCAGCCAAATGATGACTGACAGATGGACTGATTGGGTGGTTCTAGAGTAAAGAGACTGGGGAAGGCACTGTACTGGATGCAGAAAAATGTGTGTGTGTGTGTGTGTGTGTGTGTGCACGCATGCACACACACACAGATACACATGTCTGATGTTTTCTTTTTTGGTTCTCACTCAGAAGAATATTACCTTTAAAAATATTTGTGTGATTTTAAAGTTCCCTATTACTGGAAGTCAATAAACAACAATTCGGGATGCCTTAGAAAAGTAGTGACTGTCCATTATTTCTATCAGCTTAAAACAATTACTTTGTTATAGTTGGGAAATCAAATGTTTTTGACTAATTAAGCTTCACAGCAGTTAGAGAATCGACATTTTCTATACTTATATTACTTACTTCATTCATTACTTCCTTTGGTAGATGTTCTCCTACCCCACACCAAAATTAACCACCTCTATTGCTTGCCTTAAGTGAAGGCTTCATGAGTTATTGTAACCAAAAACCTGCAAAAAGTGGTGGTCTTTTCACAGGTGATGAGACTCATCTCACAGGTCAATTTACCCATGATAGTCTTTGAATAACAGACTTGTAGTTCATCAATGGGTTCATGATCATGAATTTTGCTTTATTTTGTGCATTTTTAGGAACCAATAATTTTATTGCTTATTAATGTCTGCTGGAAGCATTATTTATAGAGATTGGCAACTCTTCATCAAATGTATGGTCTTAGCTCCACAAGACCCTAAAAGGTTAACTGGGTTACCCATAGTCACCTAAGACAACCACTATGTATCAGAAGCAGGTCTTAAACTTAGGGCTTCCTGACTCCATGAATATTCTCTATCCATTAGACCATGCTCTGTCTCTACTCATGGATGACCATTTTTTACAAAATCAGAATGTAACACAATGCACTTGACATTGTATAAAACATATATAATCTCCATTTTGTAGTTCAGAAAACTCTTTGAAGCTTCCAGTTACTCCACATCATTTTGTTTTGTATCAGTGAAATGCTCATCAGCCAGTTCCTTCCATCATTCATTCATTTATTCTTTACGAAAATGGAGTAGCCATTATGTGCCAGATAGCACACTATCTTTGGAAGACAGAAAGGCACCAACAAATAGTCCCTAACACTTAGATGCTATCTCACTTGAGCCTGCCAACAACAGTTTGTGGTTGCTACTACTGATATTATTGAACCCAATTTCCAGATAAAGAAATTAAGGCTTAAAGAGGTTAAGTAGATTGTCCATGGTTGTTTCTCTTGTTGGTCAGTTGTTTCAGTCAAGTTTGACTCTCTGTGACCCCATTTGGGGTTTTCTTGCCAGAGACAATGGAGTGGTTTGCTATTTATTTATTTTATGGATCAGGAAACTGGGACAAACAGAGTGAAGTGGCTTGCACAGGATCACATCAGGAAGTTTCTGAGGTTGGATTTTAACTCAGGAAGACAAGTCTTCCTTACTCCAAATCCAGCACCCTGTCCACTGCATCACCTAGCTATTCTGTCCATGGTCATAGAGATATTAAAAACCCAAATCAGGATTATTATTATAGCACAGACACTGCAGAGCTTCCTGAAAGATCTGTATTCTTCTCATCCACACAGAAAGCATTGAATGGATGAAGAATATAATATGACTACCCAGTAAGGTAGTAATATAATCTCCATTTTACATAAGGGGAAACCTTAGACTTAGGGAAATAACTCTCCCATGGTCACACAGGGAATGTCCAAGGCATGACTTGAATCTACATCGTCTAGCCGTTTCCTCACCTAGTACTCAATCCACTAACCTGCCAAAGAACAGAAAGAATGATACTGTAGGTCACAGGGTGCCGTTAATATCAGCTATCCATTACAACATGAACATAAAACCAAAATGGCGGGTCTGCCAGCACAGCACGTCAGCCCTGTTGTCAACATCCCAGTTGATGAAAATTCCATCCAAGTTCCAGGCGAAGAAAAGCCAGGAAGCAGCTGCCCTGAGAGACTTTCTAACTTATTTTCCTAATGATCTGGCAGCTCTGCTTTATCCTATTTCCTCCCACAAATTGTGCTGCTCAATTCTTTTGGCACAGAGAGGAAACTGGGCCTGAGGCATGTTCACTGTGGGCAAACCCTTCCACCCCCTCTCACAATCCCCAATGAGATGGGAATGGCTGAGATGCAAAGTCCTCAGGCAACTGTGAGTTTGTCAATCTGCAGCCATGCCCTCCTCTGAGAACTTCCCTCTGTAAATGTTAGCAGGGCCCCCTGGCAGGGAAAAGCCAGAAGCTGTACCTGGATTATGCAACTCTAAGACTACCTACAGGCAAAAACAGTATGTTTTCTTTTGCAGAGATCACTGATGCCTTTGTAAAGAATGTTTCAGGTTTGTTTTGTTTCCTAAGTGTGAGTGCTGATGGAAAGTATTTGTCACCTTCCTCTTCCTCTCAAGGGGGCTCCTCTTTCTGGTGGCACACCTCCACAGGCAATCGGGGAAATCTGAGCTCAGATTCTCCACTCCTTGGACTGTTCCTAGTGCCCTTAGGAAAGACTTCTTATTCCATGAGTGTAGAAATGGGGCTCCCCTCTACTGCTAGGTAACTTAGAGCTGGGGGAGGGTATCTGGTAGGAACACCTTTTCCAAATTTCTCCTGTCTGGAGAGAGAGAGAGATGCACATCCTGAGGACAGTACAGGCCTGTTCCTCTGGGCCATTACTCCCTGCTCAGTACCTGGAATATCTGAGTCATCCCTGCTCTCCCGGCAGTGGAAAGATCTCGGGATCTCAAGCCAGAAGATCTGGGTTCAAATCCATGCCTTGATTCCTCTTCAGGAGACCCTGAGATCACCTCATCTTTCTGAGCCTCAGTCTCTTTAACTATATACAAAGTGAGGGGTTTGGACTAGAGTTACCAGCTGTGGAATGCAGAGGAAGCCGCTGAACACATCTGGGCCTCAATTTTCTCGTCTGAGAAATGAGAGGGGATTGACTATCTCCAAGGTTCCTTTTACCTCTGAACCTGAGATATCAGGATCTTTTATTTTAATCAGCCTTTTTTTTTTTACTATAAAAACCTTCATTTCCTAGCTTTTATTGCAAAAACATAACGGAGAGTTTAGCAAAACAAATATACCAAGCAATCTAGCCTTATTTGTGATGGGACATGCCTTTGAAGAAAAAGGACAGATCCCTCTCAGGTCTAAATATTCTTCTCAGACCAATGGATCATTTGTGGTCTTTCTTTCTACCAGTCTCTTGCCACAACCCCCCCCCGACCCCTCCCCAATCAGAGAATCACAGAAATTGTTATAGATCTCAAGCTGGAAGAGACCTCCAAGGCCACTGAGTTCAGCCCTTTCATTTCAGAGGAGAGGAGAATGAGACACAGAAGAGGAAGTGGCTTGCCTTTGGTAACACAGCTGTAAACTTTAGACTGAACATCCCAAACCAGGCTTTTTCTTAATAGCATTTTTTCCAACTATACATAAAGACAGTTTTCAACATTCATTTTTGTAAAATTTTGAGTTCCAAATTTTTCTTCTTCCCTCCCCTCTCCCCAACATAGCAAGTAGTCTGATAGAGGTTATACATGTACAATCAAGTAAACACATTTCCACATTAGTCATGTTGTGAATCAGAACAAAAGGGGGAAACCACAAGAAAAAACAAAAAGCAACCAAAAAGTGAAAATGGTCTGCTTCGATCTGCCTTCAGACCCCATAGTTCTTTCTTTCTCTGGAAGCGGTCAGCATTTTTTCATCACAAATCTTTGGAATTGTCTTGGATCATTGTATTGCTGAGAAGAACTAATTCTATCAAATTTGATCACCACACAATGTTGCTTTTACTGTATACAGTGTCCTCCTGGTTCTATTCACTTCACTCAGCATCAGTTTATATAAGTCTTTCCAGATTTTTCTGAAATTCATTTGCTCATCATTTCTCATACCACAATAGTATTCCATTACAATCACAATTTGTTCAGCCATTCCTCAACTGATGGACACCCACTCAATTTCCAGTTGTTGGTCACCACAAAAAGCTGCTGTAAGTATTTTTGTACATGTGGATCATTTTTCGCTATTTATAATCTCTTTGGGATACGGACCTAGAAGCAGTATTGCTGGGTCAAAGGGTAAGTTCAGTTTTATATCCCTTCGGGCATAGTTGCAAACTGTTCTCCAGAATGATTGGACCATTTCAAACCTCTACCAACAACTGCATTACTGTTCCAATTTTCTCATATCTTTTCCAACATTGATCATTTTCCTTTTCTGTCATATTAGTTAATCTGATAGGTGTGAGGTGGCACCTTAGACTTGTTTTAATTTGCATTTCTCTAATCAATAATGACTTAGAGCATTTTTTCTTATAACTATAGATATCTTTGATTTTTTCACTGAAAACTGCCCATTCATATCCTTTGAGCATTTATCAATTGGGGAATGACTTGTATTCTTATAAATTTCATTTAGTTCTCTATATATTTTAGAAATGAGGCCTTTATCAAAAATGTTGGCTGTGAAAATTGTTTTTCAGCTTTCTGCTTTCCTTTTCATCTTGGTTGCATTGGCTTTGTGTAAAAACTTTTCAATTTGATATAATCAAAATTATCCACTTTTTCTTTCATAATGTTCTCTACTTCTTTGGTTGTACATTCTTCCCTTCTCCATAGATCTGAGAGGTAAAGAATTCCCTGCTTTCCTAATTTGCTTATAGTATCATCCTTTACCTCTAAATCATGTATCCATTTTGAACTTACCTTCATATAGTGTATAAGATGTTGTTTTATGCCTGGTCTGCCATACTACTTTCCAGTTTTATCTGTTTTTGTCAAATAGTAAGTTCTTATCCCGGAAACTGGAGTCTTTGGGTTTATCAAACCACAGATTACTGTAGTCATTGTCTACTGTGTCTTGTGTACCTGACTTATTCAACTGATCAACCACTCTATTTCTTAGCCAATATCAAATAGTTTTGATGATTGCTGCTTTATAGGGTAGTTTGAGATCTGGTACTAGACCGGACTTTTGGATTTCATATCAACTATACTTGGGAATGTATCCCACAGCCTTGGGGAAGACCAAGATCCCTCTCAATGAATATCGTGGGATCTAGTAAATCAGTTGGGGAAGGGAAAGGTCTTTGCAATTGCTGAACTTTGTCAGTAATTAAAGATAAATGTTAATAGGAGGGGTTATTGAATGAGCGGCACCATCTTCAGGTCAACTAGAAGAGATAATTCTTACTTCTATTTTCCAAGGGACTGTGACTCTGTTCCTGCAGTGATGTGGAGGACCTGTGGAGACCCCAGCCCTGTTTTGAATCAAGAGGTGAATTTCCTGAGAGGGTCCAAACAAAAGTATTCCTTTCCCAGTGCTTATTGTCAGAAAAACAGTAACTAATGATAATAATAATAACCACAATAGTTCGCATTTAATGTCTGAAAAACACTTTACATGTTGTTTCATTTGATCCTTACAATTCCAGAGATAGGGACAATGATTATCCCATTTTACAGATGAGGAAACTGAGGCTAAGAGAGGTAGTGTTACTTGCTGAAGGTCACACAACTACTGAGTGCTTGACTCAGGATCTGACTGTGAATCCAGGCCTCTGTCTACTTTACTGCCTAATTGGCAGACCGTTTCTGGGCTACGAAAAAAGTCCATAGAGATTGGTAGGGTCTGTTAGGGCTGGCAGGGCTTTGATAAGATTTTAAGAATGCTGTATCCCCAAAATCCAACCCTTTTCAGTTGTCTTCATGAGTTTGCCACATTGGAGTTGATTCTGCCTTCATCCTCAGTCTCCCTATCCAGTTAAGTACCAAGTCTCATCAACAATATCCCTTCCATCATGCCCTTCTCAGCACTCACGGCAACCACCAATCCGGTTCTCCATCCCTGACCTGGACTGTATCATCTAATGGGATTCTGTGCTTCAAATCTCTCCCCATTCAATTCCATCCTCCCTTCAGCCACCAAAGTAATATTCCCAATATACAACCTCCCCGTGTCATTCCTCTGCCCAATAAAGCCCAGTGTCTTTCTTTAAAAAAAAATAAGAATACTGTATCCTCTCTGTACCATCAAGAGGCATCAGAGTGGAACCTTAGGAAAGGCAACATACAAAGCTAAGGACAAACTTTGCTTTTGCCTTCAGACATCTTCCAACTTCCTTGGAGCCTATAGTGAGCTGATAAGGAATAACGGAGACTAGGACAAAATCCAACTGATCACATCTGAAGACAGTCTATCAGCCATAACAATCCAAGCAACGTCACAAACACAGATGAGACCGCTCTCCATCAGCACTTTTACTCTTTCCTTTTTCCTTTAAGAGAAGTAGAAGGGACAGCTATTGTCCCTTGCAATGAATGTAAGCATGGTGAACATAAGTATTTTGTGAATCCCAGATCAGAATTTATGGCATAAGAAAACCTGTATTGATTTCTCAATCAACCAACTCGCAACTATAGAGTGCCTACTATATGTGAGAATGTTGGGAACACAAAGATAAAGGGAAACTCTCCCTGCCTTCAAGGAGCTGACATTCTATTGCAGTTGGGGAAGAGGGTTGGAGGAAGAAAACAAGGTCTTTAGACAAGGAGTCAGAGTCTGTGAACTTTTAAATATGCACAAATGTATACACATGTGTGTACATAATACATTGTATATATTTTTATATTATTTTTTCCAATTACATATAAAAATTTTAAACATTCTTTTTTAAATTGTGAGTTCCAAATTCTCTCCTTCCTTTCCTTGAGAAAACAAGCAATCTGATATAGATTTTTAAAAAATATTTTGATAAATCTAATTCAATAGAATTGGTTTCCTTTGTAATCTTTTGTATTTTATTTAATGCATTTAAAAATAGGATTTTGAAGAGAGTCCATAGAGTACAATAGACTGCCCAAGGAGGCAGTGACACAAAAAAAGTAAAGAAGAGCTGGTCTATCCAAGAGACATTCTTCATCTGCTTATCCACTTGGTTTTTCCTGCCTGAAAGTCAGAGCATTCCCAGCATTCACCACTGTGTCCCACCCCAACCACACATAGGTTACTTGAGGGTGAAGACTATTTTTCATCTTAACCCTAGGACAATGTCTTTAAAAAGATGCTTATAAAGGCTGGTGAGCCTCAAATGGGCTGCTCAAAGTTTCCTAAGTGCATTATATCATTCAAAAGTCACAGATCAAACAGACTTCTGAGAGTTGGGTCCCACAGAGTAAACTATGTTTCCAAACACTTATGGAATTCATTTTTCCATTTAAAAATACAATCAGCCAGCATCATAGACTCAAGACCTGAAAGAAAGCTTAGGGGTGATCTAGTCCAGTCTTCTCATTTTACAGATTAGAAAACTGAGGCCCATATGATATTAAAAGACTTCCCAAATGTCATGTGAATTCCTTCTATCTCTAAGTCTCTGAACCATAGTGACTGTCAGGAAGGTCTCAATCATCTTTAGGGGCACCAAGGTTTTATGGCTTAACTTCCTGAAGCCAATGGGTATAAGACTCTCTTAAAAGAGCACTTGAGAGGCACATACAGTTACCCCTTCCAGATTTGTGGGGTCGGGGTAGGGGGTTAGAGGCACCTTTCCCTATTGAGATCTGAAAAATGTTTGTAAAATTTTCTGGCCCTCCCTTTACACAAGAGAAGAAGTCTGGATAATTATGGTGTTAAAGAATAAAATATGTTGATATTATACAATACTCTACATATGTGTTATACATTTCTGAGCTTCTAAACATTTTTCTGCATCATCTTCTGGCTTTTCCATGTCATCTGTGGTTTCCACAAAACTCCCCCCAAATTTCTATTGAATTGCCTATGCCAGTCTGTGTTATAACAAAAACGTGATGGGGAAAGTCACTAAATATATGGAAGGGATGAGTACAGAGACATCAGAATGGCTAAACAGTACCCCAGAGAGTCCTTCAGGGTTCCCATTCCAATGGGAAATGGGGTGGTCTCAAAGAATCAGAGCCTGACTTCATGGACCATAAAACTTCTCAGAAATAAACCTGCACTTGAGTATGGAAGGCATCGGCTTTTCATAGCCAATGTGCTTGTAGCTGATTCTCCCAGAAGTATCACAGAGCCATGGAATGTTTAGATTTGGGAAGTATGGAAGTATGAATAGCATATAAGTCATGTAGGCTGATGCATCTGCGGCCCTTTGCTCCAAATTATCTATAACGTACAAATAACAAGCTCTTTTATCATGTTTCCAGACATCCTCCCCCCAACCCTGGGAAGGTCACCATCTGTGTTTGCAATCACTTAGAAATCCCATCAGGTAATGAGTTCTGAAGTGGTTTGAATTGTGCCAAGGTAAGGGCCAGTGTTATAATTAAAGGTGGAACCCCCTGCCAATGACTGGTCATCAAATAAACCAGAGATTACATCATTCAGCCAGTCATCAAGCCCTTCTTAAATGTCTCCTATGTCATAAAAAGACAGGGACCAATGTGAGCTGTCACCCTCTCTACACCTTACAGTAGAGGTACCTAGAATACACAGTCAACATGCATTAGGAGCAAGAACTGAGGACATACCGGCACTGAGACCAGCTCTCTGTCCACTCTACCACACTCTGCAGTAACTAATAATAAGAGCTGACATTTCTAGAATACAAAATATTATCACATGTGCTCCTCATAACAATCCTGGGAGGTGGGTGCTATTATTAGCCTCATTTTAAAGATGAAGAAATTGAGGTGCAGAAGTAAAGTGACTTTCTCAGGGCCATACAGCTAGCAAGAGTTTGAAATAGGACTTGAACTCAGATCATACTGACTCCAGATCCAGCCTTCTAACCACACCCAAACTTGATAGAGCTTCTTAATGCTGCATAAACTCTTTGTGAGCTCACAACAACACTGTAAGGTAGGTCCTGAAGGCATTACTACCCTAATTTTACAGCTGGAGAAACTGAGGTACCAAGTATCTATAGTAGAAAGAGCTTTGGCATAAGATCCTGGTTCTGCTGCTCCCACTTGAAAGACCTCAAACTTTGAACCTCTCTAGATCCACACGGCCACAGTAGGACCCTAGAATCTATAACTTTCAGTGGTCAACTTTTGGTGGCAAGCCCAGCCAATTCAAACCAAGACCAGGAACATTTAGTAAGTTGTTCCTACATACCAGGCACTGTGCTACACACTGGGAATGTACATACAAGTATAAAGAAATGCAGCCCTGCCCTCAGAGAGCTTGCACTCTACTAAGGGAGAACAATGCATAAGAGAGACCTGAGAAGCAGAGTGGGGAGAAGAGAAGGTACCCTGGGGGTTCAGGGAGTCTTGGGAGGAACCAGCAAATTAGAGGAAGGGGCCCTAAGTCAGGGGTGGGACTGAAATTCAGGTATTCCTGACTCCACTATGTTCACCCCCTTTGGACAGTAAGTGTAAGCCTCAATAATTCATAGGACCACAGATGTGGAGTGGGAATCACCAAAGGTCACACCTTTAATTAGAGCAGAAGATAATTAGAACACAGGTCCTCTGAGACCAGAGCCTAATGTTGCCTAATGCATGACAGAGTGATATCAGTCTGACTCAGTTCAAATGTTCTTTAAATGCCTTTGGTCACGCCTGAGACATGATGGAAAAAAAGTTAAATGGGGAATTAGCAGAGACCTCTGTCCTAGTCATGACTCAGATCTCAGCCAAGTACTTCTGGATGAAACATTTCCCCTTTTTGAACTTTAGTTAATGACTATAACATAGGGGCAAGAATATCAGTGGAATCTACTTGGCAGGGCTATTCTGGGGATAAAATGAAGACCTTCTGAAGACCCTTCTGAAAGGGTCATACAAATGTCAGTTTCCACTATTGACAAAGAGGCCAGACAAAGAGCTGGTGTTTAATAAATGCTTGCTGACTTGACATAACTCTATTTGGCCCATGGACACAGTTGGAGATTACACTCTAGAGGTCCTCCTATAAAGTCACAGGGGAAAATGTCAAGACCCGCACCAGGAGACATCCTCATGCAGGGGGTCATATTTGATGTCATTTCTCCATCATGGGATTGATTTTGTCATTATTGGACCCACATCCTGTTCAGGTTTGAGCTTATTTTCGAATAACTAAATGGCTCATTTACTGGATGCCAAATTGTCCCTTATTTTTATTCTGTTTACCAGAATTTCACATTTTCTCTTTGTTTTGTTGTGTTCTCCACTCCTGTCTCTTCCTTCCTGGGGCCGTGTCCACACACAAACAGTTGGTTCAGCCATCATCATAAGCAAACCAAATATCTATTTTTTCATTCCCTTGGAATGTCCTCCAACCACCCACATCCTCTCCTCATACCCACAAGCCTGTGGAAATCCTACAGGATAACAGACTAGGAGCTTTATGAAGCTATTCCTATGTCCCAAGTAAGTAAGCCCAAAAGTCTTCAGCACCTTCTGCTGAGAACTTGGCTTGATCATGAGACTCAGTAACCTCAAGGCATCTGGGCAGGAGAAGTCATTTCTACCTGGCTAATTTTCTCCTTTGTGAGTTGAGTTACCCTAAACTCTAATGAAGGGGATCAAGGACAGGCCTTCCTCCCCCCAGACAAAGACTCACGCAGACTATATTCTGCTTAGACTCTAAACAAAAATTAGTTTTCCCAGTTGGGTGGGGTCCTGCCCAACTAAGAAAATGAGTATGTGCCTTGGGGGCTACAAGCATTCTCATCGCTCAGCCATGGCCTTCAGAGACTTTACTGGAATTAAGCCTTAACAGAAATGTAAGGGAAAAGGTGGATCACAAATGAATAATTTGTTATTAATGTAATAGTATAATATTAATTTATCTCAAAATATAGAAAGCAAAAGGTCCCTCCATGCTTATTGTTCATTGATTAAACTCTCCACTGGACACCTTGCCAGTTGCCTTCCCATCATAGTGAACCATTCTTCATGAGATCCTGATCTGACTGGTTTTTGCTTCTTTTCATCACTATTTTAGGTGGGACCCCAACTATGATGACCATGTCCAGTAAGACTTATTCTTCTAGACAGCTTCACCACGTCTCCACCCTGGGTGGGTTCCTTTTCTCCCCCTACCCTTTGTCAGTTCCTCCATCATGCCCTCCCCCCATTCGAATGTAAGGTCTTTGAGGGTAGGAAGTCTTGATTTCTTATATTTTTATTCCCAGAGCCTAACACAGTACCTGGAATGTAATGCATGTTCAATTGCTCTATCTACAAGAAATCCTTTGCGTTAATAGAGCAAAATAGACATTTAAACTTTGTCCTCTCTTACACATCTGTGTACATTACACAAGACTCTTTGAAAGATAGAATAATGGTGCTTACCTTGTTCAATGATCCACACTGGGTTATTGAAATAAAATTGAATATAAAACCACAATTGACGCTGTCATGAAGATCTTGAACAGAGAAACTCCCTATAGATGATGACAAGGTGTCATTTGCAGATACTATTTTGCTTATTGTGTAGCCATCCAGAACATTCTAGAGAGTCCTAGGGGAAAAAAAAAAGAGTTTGGCATAACTATCCACATGGGAAAAACCAACTGGATGAAGAACATCTATTTCTCTAGATAAATATTCAACCTATGCTTCTTGTTCTTTTGTATATGTATCTTGGGCACACAATCCAAATGGACAATGAGTTGAACATTGAATTCCACAGATAGAAGAGAATGGAACAAATTGCCTTAGGGAAGTGTCATGGCTCTTTTAATGAACTCCATTTTCCCCTAAGACAAAGGGGCCATTGTTTCTTTGTTATTTTGGGGTCAAATGTGTGATTTCATTGGTGAAAGGACATCATGATTAACAAAGTCCTGACCAAAGCAGATGCCACCAGCTCTAGACTTAGTGGTATTGAGAGTGATTGGGGCATTCTGAGATGACTTGGTTTGTGTCTCATAGCTATTAATATTCAAATCACTATCTTCCCAGCTTCCCGGTCAGCTTTCCTCTCCTCCTGTAGGTCCTGATGCCTCCTGGGCCCATCTTCTCAAAAGTACAATGTTCTCCCAATGATACTATGCACTTTGTACTTATAAGCCATGGCACATGGAAGTCTTTGAGGAGCTGTTGGCAAAAGGTAAAAGAAAGGAATATGGTGGGGGTGGGTGATTCATCCACATGAATTATGCAGAGGTGGAGAAAAGGACTATAGTGAAGGCACAAAAAGGAAGGCCATCCTGGAGCAGAACCAAGGGACAGCCCACATGTCCCACTATTGTGTGTATGAGACAGGCTAGGAAGAGGACATGGATAAAGTCAGAGTAGATGGCAGGCATGGGCGGCTTACAATCTGTGGTCAATGAAGAATTCAGACAACGCCAAGAAACCTGCCATCTGGGACTCATACAGGGCAGCTCAGCTCAGGGGACAGGTGACAGCACCCTGGGCAGGGAGTCTAGAAAAGCAGAGTTCACTTCCAGGCTCATGTGACTCCTAGCTGTGCTTCTCTGGGCAAGTCACTTAACCTCTGCTCATCTCAGTGAAATGGGGATAATAACAGCCCCTCCCTCACAGGGCTGTTGTGAGGATTAAGCAAGAGAATTATCACAAAGCATTTAGCCTGTAGGAAGTGGTAAATAAATGTGCAGCAGCAACAGCAAGGTGGGGCAGCAAACAAAGCATTGGGTTTGGAATTAGGAAGATTTATCTTCAGGAGTTCAAATCCAGACTCAGACACTTACTACCTATGTGACCCTGGGTAAGACACTTAACCTCGTTTGCCTCAGTTTCCCTATCTGTAAAATGAGCTGGAGAAGGAAAATGGCAAAGCACTCCAGTGTCCCTGCCAAGGAAACTCCAAATGGGGTCACATAGAGTCAGCTCTGTCCGAACAACAAATAGTAATAGTAGTAATAGTAGATGTGGAATTTCCACCTACCACCTACCACAATATAAACTCCGTGAAGGCAGTAACCGTATTTTTTTCCTTCCTATTATTTTCCTTACAAGACCCAGCCTCCCCTGACATTTTTGAGGGCTGCCCTATGGGCCCACCAGCCACATCACAAATATGCATAGCTTGATTTATAAAACATTTCCATTCCCAACTAAAAGCCATTTTCTCAATTGTGTCTCACTCCGCTTCTGACTTTGATTTCTCCTTGTGGCTATCTTTAGCTCTATATAAAAATTTCATAGCTCTGCTCTTGCTTTTCTGAATGCTTTATTCATGGTCTTATGCAAGATGTTAAGGCAAAGGCCCCATTAAGTCACTTTGACCATGCCCTGGTCAGTGGCAACTGCAGTCCGTTTTCTAAGGCCATACTTTTTTCTGCCAAGTGTAAGTAACCCTCTCTCCCCTCACCAGCACTGGAAAAATCATGGCTCCCACTTCTTCTCATACACTAATGTCACATCATTTTTGGCCGTTAAATGGTAATTTTCCCTTCCTTAATTATTGCCTTGTTAAAAAATGATTTTTCTTCTTGAATTCTCACTCTTTAGATGCCTTCAGATACTTTTAAGTCTCCCTTTTTAGCTACCACTAAATGCTTCTTCCCTTCTAATCCTTCATCAGAAATGACTTCCTTCAGCTCTTCAATCATTCCAGGTGCTCTGTTCAGAACATCACCCTACCTGCATCTGCCTCATGGCAAAGTGGGCACTGAGGACTGAGCACATTGTGGGACATCTAGCCAGAGAGAAAAAAGGCCCCACATCAGTAGAGCTCTTTCCAGTAGAAACATTCCAGACACCCCTCTCCTCCTCCTCTTCCCAGCACATACTGTCTTTGGGAATTCCAAAAAATAAGTAAACCTCTCACAGAGAGAGATGCCAACAAACCTCCAGGTTCTTTTCAGTCACAAATTAATAATAATAACAAGGATAATAATAGCTGGCATGTATATAGGGCATCATGGTTTACATACACCTTGAGTCCTACAAGTCTTACTTCAGTTTAAGCTATGAAAACTCTGCTAGCTTAAAACTGCACTAAGACTTTTGAGACACCCAGGATTATTTCATATCATCCTTACTAAAACACTGTGACATTTGCTGTTGTTGAGTCTTTTCAGCCATTTCTGACTCTTTGTGACCACATTTGGGGTTGCCTCGGCAGACATACTAGAGGGGTTTGCCATTTCCTTCACCAGCTCATTTTACAGATGAGAAAACTGAGGCAAATGAGGTTAAGTGACTTGCCCAGGGTCACACAACTAGCAAATGTCTCAGGTGGGATTTGAACTCAGGAAGACGAGCCTTCTTGGCTCCAGGTTGGGCACTGTGTGCACTATGGTGCCACCTAGCTGCCCTGCATTATCTCATCATCCTTAAGAAACCATCATGAGGCAGAATCCACATTTTATGGCTGATGAAAATAGTTGAAATTCTATGGCAAATCACTTCATGGCCATTCCACTTGGGTCTGTGGACAGCCCTACAAGCTAGCATTATTTCTACTTGATAAACAAGGGAATTGAGGTGCAGAGAGCTTAAGTAGTATAGTGCAAAGAAAGGCAGAACTGGAAACAAGAAAACCCTGAGTTCAGGTCCCACCTTTTCTACATCCCACTTGGTGAGACCTGGGGAAAATCCCACAGTGCCTCTGAGTGGCAGCTTCCTCATCTGAAAATAAGAGAGTCAAGTCCTTCCAACTCCAGCTTGATCCCATGATTGACTTCTACGGACTTGGGCACAGCCAAAAAACGGGAAAAGATTGGAGGCGATATTCCAACCCAGGTCTTCCAGACTGGGTGTGTAAGCCTCATAATCCTTTACTCTGAATGACCATCACACATCTCCATTCTCATAAGAAACTCTTATTGGCAGCAAAAATCATTTCTTTCTTCCTTCATCATAACAGGAAAAAAAATCTTGCATTCTGTTCTGTTAACATAAGCCTGCAGTGCAATCAGGAAGCAGGGCAGAAGGCTTGTCATTCGTCCTGAAGAAAAGGTCTTTTCATACAGAGTCCTAGTGATTCTCCCATGGCCAGTACTACAAAGCACATGGTGTAAACAATGAGAAGGATACCCTTTATCAGGCTTCCTTTAAAAGTAAAAAGCTCCCGCCTGTAGTCTGCCATCAGTTAAATGTGGAAAGTTCTTCCACGCAGTTCTCTTGAACCAGCCTAATTTATGTCTCTAGATGCTGCTACGGCAGCATCAGCCTCAGAGAATATTTTCATCTAAATATGGAATGGGTCCAGATGGCCACTTGAAATAACCCCATAGCCAAAAATGGCGCACAGGTGACAGCAAGCTCAAGTGGAAAAAAAGCAGACTGAGTTGCAAATAGTGAACTTTCAGTGACAGGTCTAGTTAACAGGTATCGGATTTAAAATGGGACTGTCATGATCTTGCCCCAAATCCAGCAATTCAAAGCTTTCCCCAATCACCTCTTCTACAGAAGGACAAAAAAAGTTAGGCCTATTTCAGTAGCTGACTGAAGAACAGAGACATGAAATGACACCCCCAAATCATGTAGATAATAAGTCATAGGGACAGGACTCTAACTCAGAGGACCAACATCAAGCACCATCATCTTCAATTGCCTTGCACTGATATAGAATGTAATTTCCTTGAGGGCAAGACCGCTTAACATTTGGTTATGATATCATTGGGTACTGGCCCAGCACTTGGCATAGAGTAGGTGCTTAATGGACGATTGTTGGAATGGATCTCCCAGCGCCGTACCTCTCCGAGATCCTTGTGCTGAGCTATGAGATCTGTCCTAAAGTAGCATTTGCATTTTTGAGTCAGTCCCTAAAAGATGCCTTCCTTGATAATTCAGCCTTTTAACATTTTCCCCGTAGTTATTTGGGTTAATAAAAGTTGGAGTCAATGCACATGATAGAACATGGTGTATTTCCAGTATGGGCCAACCTCCATCTTCCCCAACTAGTAGCGTGCTATGCACCATACCAGAATTTCAAGAACAACTCACCAGTGCAGGCCCTCCCGCTTTTCCTTCTCATATTCATCTGCTAGAAGGAATCTTCCCAAGTGCCCTTGACTTCTTCCTCATTCTAGATTCCTTCTGGAGTTGCCATTCAGACTCCCACTTGGGGCACTTACCCTGGACCTGGTTAGCTGCAGCACCTCTGATCACCCCATCATTGCCACCTCACTACTCTAGCTGGACAGAGAAGATCAAAAAGCAGAAAAGTCAGGAAAGTACAGAATTGTGGAGAAGAAAACTATCAGGGTACAGAGCAGAGTCCTAGGGTTGGAATGAAAGGCCTCAGGCTCCAATATTACTTTTGATGCTATCTACAAGTGTGACCCTGGACAAGTCACTACGTCCAGCTGTATGAGCCTGTGACGCTTTACCTCTGTATATCTCTAGTTTTGCCACCCTCAGTAGGTGCACTCCATCCTTGTTCCAAAGGCCATCATTTCTTGATAATAAAGCTGTATCCTATTCTCTAGCAACCCTCCTTCATTTCCCTTGTCTTTTTTTATTATGAAATAGTTTTTATTTCAAAGTATGTTCATACCAGAACAGATATTCGAATTAATTTTTTTCATTTGCCATTTCAGTTAGCAAAAAGCTTGATCACAAAGCAAGACAATATTATCAATACTTCAATTAGGCCTCTAGTTGCCTTGTAAAAGATATAATGGAAATCCTACACCCTTTGAATACACAAGATAGGTCTTTTCTGACAGTTTGGTCCTTACTTTTCATCTTAAAGTAGATTAATAAATTTTATGCTTAGGAAACATCTGATGAGAGAGCAACATATCCCTATATTAATTATTTTTAAAAATTGTTGGAGTGATGCTAATTAAGAATCAGGATGCTAATGAAATCAATCAATAATAATTTATTAAGTGCCTCTTATGTGGCAGGCATCCTATATTTTTTTCTTAAGATTAGTTTTTCCAGTTTACTTGCAGGAAAATGATTTTGCTTATTGGAATTACAGTAATCTTGATAAAAATTCTAGTCAGTGCTTAAAGTCTTATATACAAGTGGGAAAAAAATCCCAAGCTTTTTATTTAGAATATTCAGAAGAACCTCTGCAAATAATGAAAATTACATTTTAGCAGTGGTGATACATACTTTCTCTCACCTTTTAAGGTTCAGAAATTTAGCACTTAAGAAATATTTCCTCATAGAAGAAAAGAGCACAAGACTTGTAATTGGAAGACCAGCATTCAAATCTCAGCAAACTACTTTGCTAGTCTGAGCCTCAGCTTCCACATCTAGAAAATGAAGATACTAATACTACCTTCACTACCTATCACACATAGTTGTGGAGAAAATGCTTTAGAATAAATTCCTCATAGAAATGGGAATTGTCATTGCGCTATCTACCACATAGGGTTGCTGCCAGAAAAGCATTTTATAAGCTGTAAAGCACTATTTACATGTAAGCTATAATTAAAATAACAATGACTGTGATTTAGGGTTCTTTTCATACATGGTCAGCTTTCTTGATTAATGTTTTGTTCAACTTTTTTTTCTCAATTACATGTAAAAAATAATTTTAGCATTCATTTCCTTAAAAATTTGAGTTCCAAATTCTCTTCCTTCCCTCCCTTGTCTTCAGAAGACAAGTATTTTGATATAGATTATTAGTGAACAGTTATGCAAAATATTTCCATATTAGTCATGTTGCAAAAGAAAACACAAGAACATAAAGAAAGTAAAAAAAGTGTGCTCTGATGTTCATACAGACTCCATCAGTTCTTTCTTTGGAGGCAGACAGAATTTTTCATCACAGATCCTTTGGAATTGTCTTGGAACATCATATTGCCGAGAATAGTTAAGTCATTCACAGCTGATCATTGTTACAATGTTGCTGTTATTGTGTACAGTGTTCTCCTGGTTCTGCTCACTTCACTCAGCATCAGTTCACATAAGTTATTCACAGCTAATCATTGCTACAATGTTGCTGTTATTGGATACAATGTTCTCCTGGTTCTACTCATTTCACTTTGCATCAGTTCATGTAAGTCTGTCCAGATTTTTCTGAAGGCTTCTTGCAGCATAATAGTATTCCATCACAATCATATACTACAACTTGTTCAGCCATTCCCCAATTGATAGGCATCCCCTCAATTTCCAATTCTTTGCCACTACAAAAGAGCTGCTATAAAATGAATATTTTATCTTAAAAGAAAATCTTAATACATAAAAATGCATTATGAACTTTGACCCATTACAAATTTGAAACAAATAGAAAAACAATCTTTTCCTAACTGGAGGATTCCTCTCTAAATGCATTCAAAATGACATTTGACCTTTCTTTCTGAAGAAAGTTAAGTCATTAAAAGTATATCCCTTCAGTTTTGTTAATACTGGGAAAATAGTTTTTAAATGTGCAAAATCTAAATGCTTTTCAAGCAAATGAAGAACAAAAAATATGGCAGTATTTCAAAAAAGATGCCAATAAAATGGCAGTGGCACAAAGATTCAAGCCAATCTCTAATATTACAAGTTAGTTAACTAATACCATGTAATAGTTTTCTGACAAACAAGGAGCTTATAGTATTGAGAACAGGAATAAAATACTGCTTAATATTGATGGCTATGCTAATTATTTATATATGCATTTAATAATTTTACAGTCTCCCATGCAGAACTACTTAGTACTAGCTGAATTTGAGTACATTTTTTGGATTTTTAATTTAAATTTATGTACAACAAAATCAAACCCTAACCATTATAAACAGACATATTTACACCAATATACATGCTAGAATTCTGATGAAAGCAAAAATACATAAGAATATTCTGTTCTTCATCTGGACATCCATCATCTTCTGTGGGATCAGGTTGCAAAGGATGAGATTTTCTTTTAGGTTTTCCTAGGCCACTACTTCCTGCCTCTGCTTCATCAGGAATTTGATTCTCTTTTTCTGAGTTTTTAGATGATATCCCAAAGAATTCCCCAATTCCTTTTTTGCCATGTGGGTGTTGGCCATAGACACACTGGGTTTCCACCTGCATACTTGCTTTCAACTTTCCGGGACGGAGGCGGAGAGGAGTTGGCGAAGATGGAGTGACCCAGAGCCTTCCAGGGCGCTCGAGCAACCACCACTTTGTAGTAGGACCCTGGCATGCAGTCGACCTTAGTGCACACCATGACCAAAGTGGGAGAGGACGGCGAAACAACCGGGACAGGGCGAGCGGACGGAGGTCCGACCCTAAGGAGAGTAGCACAGTTGGAAAGCTCCATTTCCCTTGTCTTATTATCCTTCCCAAATGACCATGATGATCACGATAATGAATGGTTCTGATTGTGGTAATGACAATCTTCCTTAATAGAAACACTTGGAGGTGGACAAAATGCTCTCTAAACTTCAGGCACCAGTAGTAGTCACGATAGCACCATGTTGCTCCTAAGGTCTTCTGTTTCCTTCTCAAGGTGCCATAAGCTATAGGGATCTGGGGTTCTTAACCTGGAGTCTGTGAATTTACTGCTAACTTTTGTTTAAATAGTTTGATAACTGTATGTCACTATAATTGTTCTCCTTGCTACTTCATGTATTTTATTTGATGATTTTAACAACAGGATTCTGAGAAGAAGTTCAGACTGACTGGCCATGGAACTACAACACATAAAAACATTATGAATCCTTGCTACAGAAGCTTTCCCAGAGCTTTCTCGTGCATCTATACAGAAGCACAGGAATCTTCAGAAGTAGATTTTGGTCAATAACTTTGACAAGTCTAAGGCAAATCTAAATCTAACCCTAATTATTGAGGACAAATCATATATATGGTTGGCTTTAGAAGAAAGCAAATAAAGGATTTTTTGTATATTTGCTTATCTTGCTCAATATACCAGCAAATTTGGAAAATACAACAGAGTCCACTGGATTGGAAAAGATTAGCTTATATCCCAAGCCTAAAGAAGGGCAATGCCAAAGAGTGTTCAAATTACCGACCAATAGAGCTCATTTCACATACCAGCAAGACTAACGGTTCTGCAAGCTATATTTCAGTAATACGTGAATGGAGAATTACCCGCCAAAGAGGCAGACGCACTAGAGACCAAATTGCCAACAACTGGAGATTACGGAGAAAGCAAGGGGGTTCCAGAAAAACATGTTTCTCCTTCATTGACTGCACCAAAGCCTTTGACTGGGTCACAACTAAACGCAGCAAAGCCCTCAGAGGCGGGACCACGCCATCGTCTTGTCTCCTGAGGAGCCTGTACGGAGGCCGAGAAGAAACAGTTAGAACGAAGCACGGAAGAGCTGGCTGATTTAAGATTCAGAAAGGAATATAAAAAGGCTGTATGCTGTCGCCTTACTTAACTTATATGCAGAGCACATCATGTGAAATGTCAGGCCAGATGAATCTAAAGGCTGAAGGGTACCAGGAAAAATATCACAGTCTTAGATATGCAGACAAAGCCACTCTGATGGCAGAAAGTGAAGAATCAAGAAACCGCTTGATGAGGGTAAAAGAGGAGCATATAAAAGCTGGCTTGAAGCTTTGACATCAATAAAACAAATATCTTGGCAATTGATCCCATCGCTTCCTGGCAAACAGAGGAAGAAGAAATGGAAGCATTATCAGATTTTAATCTTGGGCTCAAAGATTACTGCAGATGGCAACTGTAGTAATGAAATTAAAATGTTTACTCCTCGGAAAGCCTTGACAAATCTGGACAGCAGACTAAAAAGCAGAGACATCACCCTGCCAACAAAGGTCTATATAGTCAAAGCCCTGTTTTTTCCAGGAGCAATGTATGGCTGTGAGAGTTGGGATATAAGGAAAGCTGAGTGCCACAGAATTGACTCTCAAACTATGGTGCTGGGGAAGACTTTTGTGATTCTCTTGGACAGCAAGGAGATCATACGTCCACGACTCCAGACCCATCACTCCGTCCACTGTACCACAAAGCAGCCTGTGTGATTGCCAGGGTTCTCATCACTTCATGTTCACACCATACAATAACATCCTCCTAGTTGGTCACCTGACCTTCATTCTCTAGTCCCATCCTTTCTTCCTTCTATTCATAGCCATGCCAGGCTTCCTAAAACAAACAAAAAATATTTTCACTGTTTCCCCTTTTCAAAAAGGTTAAATAATTCCTAATTGCCTGCTACAGAAAAAAGCAAGATAATTCATTGTTTGTTGTACAGCTGTCCAATTCTTTCTGCCTCCAAGAATCGTACACCAGGCTTTTTTATCCTCCACTATCTCTTAAAGTCTTTGCAAGTTCACGTTCATCATTTCTATGACAATACTTAGGCATCTCATCTGTCTTCTCCTTCTCCTTTTTCCTTCAATCTTCCCCAGTATTAAGGTCTTTTCCAGTGAGCTCCATTTTCCCATTATGTGGTCAAAGTATCCTAAGTTCAGCTTCAGTATTTGGTCTTCTGGTGAATAACTTTAATTTATTTCTTTAATTGTTCACTGATAAAATCTCCTTGCTGTACAATAGAGTCACAAACAACTTCAGCACCATAATCTTGAGAGGGTCAATTCTGTGGCAATCAGCTATCCTTAGACTCCAACCCTGACAGCCACAAACCATAGCTTTCAGTATAGGGACCTTTCCTGGTAAGGTATCTTTGCTTTTTAGTATGCTGTGTAGATTTGCCATAGCTTTTGACCCTAGGACCTCTCTATACTCTTAAAAAAAACTATTGAGAGGGGGCGGGTAGGTGGCACAGTGAATAGAGCACCGGCCCTGGAGTCAGGAGGACCTGAGTTCAAATCCGATCTCACATACTTAACACACACACACACACACACACACACACACACACACACATAACCCTAGCTGTGTGACCTTGGGCAAGTCACTTAACCTCAATTGTCCTCCAAAAAGCAAAAAATTAAAAATTTAAAAAACTATTGAGAACCCCAAAGAGATTTTTTAATGTAGATTATATCTATTCATATTTACCCTATTAAAAATTAAAACTGATCATTAAAAATAATTTGATTAAAGTGATCAATATATTACATGCTCACATAAATTTTTTTTTATAAAAACATATCTTCTAAAAGGAAAAAAATGAGTAAGAGCGGCATTTCTTTACAATTTTGCAGGACTCTTGAATGACTCGACTCAGTAGATGGCAGCTCAGTTCTGCTCTCTGTTTCTGCATTCAGTCTGTGAGGGCATGTTGTTTTGGTGGAAGTATATAAAGAAAATCTGGCCTCCCCCAGACATGTGGTAGGGAAAGAAAAGAGCATCTGAGGAGCTCTTTCAGATAATGCTGGACATTTTTTAACTGTCTCCAAAACTCTTCCAGAAGCAGTTTCTTCAAGGTTAGTGATGATGTGGAATCTAAGACCATATTGATAAATGAATGACAGGGAAAAAGGCAAATCACAGCAATAGTTTAAAACTTGCAGACTGTAATAGAATTGAGGGGAATAACCATTGTCTGAGGGTCATACCTTGAGAACTGCTGGCATAATAATAGCTGATAATGATGGCTGCCATTTGCTTAGTACTTTCTACATGCCAGGCACTGTGCTAAGCAATTTACAATTATTATCTTCACCCCTGGGTCCCCAGTCTCTGAGAGCTGAGTTTCTGACTCACCTCTGTAGGGTCTCCATGCTACATCCTGACTTCACATCTGCTATTAAGCCATAGTTGCCATCTTCCTCCCACCAGAAGCTTGGCCTCAGCTTCTCAGGCTTTCCCATCCTCTTGACTGGGTGCCGGCCTCCAGGATATTTCCCAGTCACCTCCATTCCAGGTCCTCAGAGGATCACTCCCCTTCAGCTTTCAAGAAAGTAGATGGGTGGTGTCTTCTTACATTAAAATGTAAACTCTTTGAGAATAGGGATTGTGTTACTTTCTTGTCTTTGAGTCTCCAGCACAAACTAAGTGCCTATGGAACTATCTGCTAATGTGTCAGTGAGATTCACCTTTGGGATTCATGGAAGTGAGGGAGGGTCTTCAGGACTATTCCTGGAGCAACAGGGATTCATAAAATAATAATGAGTTAGGGAGCACTAGACCAAAAGCCTGGTCTCTTAGTGAATTCCAGAGGCCTCCAGGGAGTCTCAGAGTAGAAAGAGGCTTGATTTCCTGGGGTTGCAGGCAGAATTTGCTTTCTTCCCGCCCTGCCTGCCTTCCAGATCATGGCCACAACTTAAGCTTTGCTTTAATGCATTGTTCTTAGACTCAGCAAGAATGACTACACTTATAATTGGAGAGAACGCCATTACTTCATCAAAATGTAGCAAAGGAAGACATCAAAACAGGGCTAAGGAGCCTGATGAAGCTGATGCCTTTTCCAACTCTGTATAGAGAATCTGCCAATAAAAATAGTGTGTGTTCTACCTGCCAAGCAATGAGTAATGCCATAACGTACACAGAGGGCTACCTTGGGTATCAGGATTTATTACTGTTATTTAGTCCAATCAGTAATGGGGCACTTTTTTCCCTGGGCCTTCATGGGGCATCTTATATTTTTCTCTAATTAATTGAACTAAGCTTCTATCCCTTAAAGTACCAAAACTGGGCCAGTCACCAAGAGATTATGAAGAATCTGCCTGCATGACAGTCATTGGCTTCCACAGTAATACATGAATGAATGCACATAATATTGTACTTGGGTAACACTTAATCTTCAAAGGACTTTACAAATATGAATTAATCCTCCCAATTACCAAAAGCTGCAATTAAAGCCGATTACTCCCATTTTTTAGCCAGGTAAGGTGAGTCGAAGTGATTTTGTTTCCTTGCTAACATGCTAAGTACCTTTGACTTTAATAGAAAAACTGACATTAAGAAATTCAAATGATTTAAAAGCACACATACAGCTAGTCACAGTAAGGACTGAGCGGCTTGTTATTAATTATTTTCTTTCTACTGTAAATTGTATAAGCAAAGCAGCAAACCTACTCTAAGACCCACAAAATGTAGATATTAGCCCTTTCATCTTGGTCGGCCTAATTCAGCTACTTTGTTTTCCTGCACAAATATTCTAACATTTATAAACATTTGCTTTAGTCCTCAACTGCAAGGCTGATCCAGTATCCCACGTCTTTTATAAAAACACAGACTCTACAAGTCAAAGAGTGGTCAGGGATGGATGAGTGGTGAACTATAACATCAGAAAGAATTATATTCACCTTGATAAGCTGGGACCCATCCCCTGGTTCTTTGGAGACAAACGGGTGAGTGGCATGGAGGGGAAGAGAAATTGAATACTGCAGAGCACAGTAGCAAAGAACTCATCTGAAGTATGGGGAGGGTAATTAAATCTTCCTAAAGAAGGTGGGGTTGGGACAAGAAGGCATGAAACTTTCAGATCTCAGTGGTTTCTAACAACATGGCTGCTCATGGTAGATAGAGAGCCTTGGACCTGGAGCCAGGAAGACCTCTGGACGTTCCCTATGAGGGGCCTTGGCCAAATCACGTAGCTGGCCTTGGTCTCAGTTTCTTATGTGTCATCTTAGCCTTTTAATCTACAGTCCTATAAAATTCTTGTATTTCTCCAAAAAAGATTTAAATATTAAAAATCTAACAGTTTGATGCCACCATCTCTCCACAATAGATGACTTACAGATAGTTGATATGACATTTTATGTCTACAAGATTCTAAGAGGCAGTGTGGAATAAGTATTGGTAATGCCTGGATTGAAGTCTCATCTCTAACACATCCCATCTGGATAACCCTGGGCAAGTCAAACTCTCAGTGCTCTAGGAAACTGTCCCAAATTCTCAGTTACAGAATAAACTACCTTGGTAGAGAGAATTTCCTTAGCCAGGAGTTGCCCATAGCCATGAAAAAGCTAGTCCAGTCCCTATCCCTAATGATGGGTCCAAATTTTTGCTTCCTAAAGCCAATTTCCATCCTTTAGGGCCAGAAACAGTGGTTTTGTGGGTGTAGAAGCCACCTCCACCAAATATAGATCACAGGACCTTAGAACAGGAAAGACCAGGGAGGTCATCAAGTCCAATCAACATAAAACCCTGCAGTGGCATCTTTGACAAGGGATGGACTCATCAGCATTTGCCATATGCCCTCCCAGACTTTCTCAATGTCCTGATTATTATTCAAGTAGGACTAAGTTACAGCATCAAGTGACAACCAAAGATATTTAGAACCTACAGTCTTAGGACAGCTGCCTGACACTTGGGGAGAATCAGGAACTTGTATGAGAAGGAGAATTTGTACTAAGGTTCTGACTTCAGGACCAGTATCTTATCCACATAAATGTAAAAAAATATGTCATGTTCAGCTCCAAAGGCTCATGTTGGAGAGAGATGTCTACATTCAGAGAAAGATCTAGAAAGAACAGTCTGAATGCAGACTGAAGCAAGCTACCTGCTATCTTTCTTTTTCTTGTTTGGTTTTGTTTCCTCTTTTCCATTGTTCATTCCATCAGGTACAGTCCTTCTTTACAACCTGACTAATGTCTAATGTGAAAGTATTTGCAGATCCTGTGTTTGATTGCAAGTCACCATGGGGAGAGAGACGGAGAGGGGGTGAAAATTAGGAACTCAAGGGAATGTGGAACTGAATCTTGTAAACTAAAAGTAAACAAATTAATAAAGACAAAAACATTTTTTTAAAGAAATACGTAATGTTAATGAACAATAGTAATTAGCAATCAGAGAGCAATTTAAGGTTTGCAAAGCACTTTACAGTTAATTTGATTCTCTCCTGGGGGATAGGTACTATTATTATCCCCATTTTACAGATGAGGAAGCTGAGGCAAGCAGCAGTTAAGTGGCTTGCTCAGGGTCACACAGCTAGGAAGTATCTGAGGCTGGATATGAACTCAGGTCCTCCTGATTCCAGATCAGTGTTCTACCCATTGCACCACCTACTTTGACCTTATTGAATCTATTAAATGAGTACTTACTAAGATTATTTTCATGGTATTATGCCATATCCTGCCTTCTTTATTCTTCCTAAAGGCATCATGTGACTTCAGGAAGAGGTGGCCAAGCACAATTTTTGGTAAATTGTGTATCTTCTCATTCACTAATTGCCTTCTTCCTCCTATGGCTATTAAGACTCCAATCGATATTTGTCGATGATAGCTTGAAATACTTGATGTGGATAACACCAACTGGATCTGAAGTCAATTAGTTATTTGTTTGGGGGTATTTTTTCTGCTATTTTTTTCCCATCAGGGTGGCTATAAGCTATTGAATTAGACAAGGGAATGGAAAGCAATGATCCTATGCAGGATTCCTAATACTAACATTCATATCGGAAGCACATTTAGAGAGGAATGCTTTATTAATATTGAATGCTTTATTCACAACCATGGTATCAAACAGAGATAGACAGGTAGAGGTCATCATTCCCATTTTACGGATTTAGAGTCAAAAATCACATATCGCCTAAGCACCATGACTGAGATTCAACTAGATCTCTTGACTCTAAAATTGGGTCCTGCCCTACTCCTACATCAATCTCTGCAAACTAGTTCTACTTCTGGATAACTGGCTGGTTTTCCTGATGCTGAACCTCAGTTGGCCTCTCTGCAGTTTTAACTGTTGCTACCCAGACTGTTTTCCAGCAACTCATCCCCACCCCCATCTCCACCCACACCAACCAGGGAAAGGACAAAAGCAACGATGATGATAATGTCTTCTATAAAAGAACCATGATCCACCTCCTTCTCTTTCTCCAGGTGTAACACAGATATAACATGAATCCTCAAATGGCGTGGACCTCGGGTCTAATGATATCCTGATCATTCTCCAGCTGACTGATATCATTTCTAAAATGTGCCATCCAAAACACAGCCTGCAGTCACAGGTGTGGTCTGATCAGAACAGAGTCATCACCAGCTTGCCCCTGAAAACTCCACTGGCCTTAAAATCCAGACTGTCAACACAGCACTGACTGCCCACTGTAAACTTAAAGTCCACTGAAACTTCCACATCTCTTTTCAGACTTCAATGTCTAACCTGTATGCATTGGGGGAATTGATTTCTTGAATCCAAGCATAAGACTTTGCATTTATTTTTACTGAACTTTTTTAGAGTCAGCCCAAAGGTCCAGCTTCTTAAGAGCTTTCTGAATCCTGACTTTACTATTCAGTATGCTAGCTATCATTATCTACTTAGCAATGAGGGAGTAACATGTTCCAATAGTCTGAATCAAGAGACGTTTCCTGTTTCCATTAAGGTGATCCTGTGAGACTGGTTGACCTATTTCTCATTTGTTTTATTTACAAATGGATAAAATATATGGGCTGAGTAGAGTCTGTGCCAGCCCAATGCTGCCCTTGGTGCCCATGAGCTCTTGCAATCATATTAACAGATGGACAAGCATCACAGTTCACAAATTCCAGTAATAGGTTTGTGTGAATGAGTAAAATGTGTCCCAAAGTTCTGAGAATTTCCTGTTTTGATGTCCTGGATCTAAATGGCAAGAAGTCACAGAGCCCAGGATACAATATTCTGTTTGCTTTTTCATTGTTTCTACATCTAGTTTAAGTTTATGTGAACAGGATGAGAGAGTAAGTAGGATACAGGTTCCATCCAAACTGTGCTGTGGGGACAGGTAAGAAAAATTTAGGGACCAGCAGAAAAGACACCCCAAAATGCGATGAAATACCAGCATTGAAGGTTCTACAGGAGGGAAAGAAGGTATAGTTTTATCATGAATTAAAAAGATCAAAATTTGGGGCAGTTGTGTCAGAGATGTGCTCAAGGAGGTAGGGAGGTTGGATACTAGTAGAAAATCCAGATCGTACTTTGTGTGTGTGTGTGCGCGTGTGCGTGTGCGCGTGCACATGTGTGTACATGTGTTTATGTGTGTCTGCCCCTGCACATGAGTCATTTTAGCTATTTTTACATTGTTAAAGTGAAAAATTCTGATCAAATCAGGCATCGTCTGACCTCCCAGAAAATTCTAGAAGACTAAAAATGAAAACGTAATTGTAATAAATGCTATATAACAACTTATCACAGAAACACAGGACTCAAAGGGCCTTTCTGAAATTTAACCCATTCACTTGACTGCAGACATAACCATTCCAGAGATACAGCCTTTATTTTTAAGATCATGCAGAGGTAGATTCCCAAATATCATCTAACAACTTAACAACCCTGACACCTGATCTTAACCTTTCCCTGTTATCACTCACCGACCACCATTAGTCCTTCCAAGTTGACTCCACTTTCAAAGTTGAGCTGAGGAAAAACTTCCTAACACTTAGAACCATTCAAAGGGGCTTCCTGGAGAAGTGGGGGGTTCTCCTTCTTGGAGCTCTTCAAGCAAAGGCTGGATGACCGCTTGTCAGGCATGTTATAGTAGAAATTGTTTCAAATAGAGATTGAATTAGATGGGCCACTTCTGATTATAAATTCTGTGATTCCACCCTGATCCTTCTTGCTCTCATAGGTGGGCCTCCAAGTCTCTGCCACGCTCTTCTCTTCAGTTCAGTACTAGACTCATAATCTTATAGTCTACAATGAGCACTATCATCTGCTTTGCTCCCTAAGGACTATGGGACTTTTCCATCTGCCTTATAGCCAAAACCTTCCACATGTGTCTTGTCTCCTATTAGAATGAGATATCCTTGAGAGCAGGAGGGACTCTTTTTAGCTTTCTATACGTGTTCCTAGCACTTAGCACACATAGTAAGCACTTAAATGTTTCAGTAACTAATGGAAACAGTGAAAACAGAAAATTGGTTATGCATCAGAGCCTACTGGCTCAACTATTTTAGTCAAAAATGATTTTCTAGTTCCCATCTACTCAAGCCAATGGATCACTCTTGGGTGCTTTGGAATTCTGGATAGCTCTTAGAGGGTCAGGTTGCTTGATGTTTGGGGCCCAGACTTAGAAGTTGTCAATAATCATTATAGATTAAGAGCTGGGAGGGGGTGGCTAGGTGGTGCAGTGAGTAGAGCACTGGCCCTGGAGTCAGGAGGACCTAAGTTCAAACCCAACCTGAGAGATCTAACGCACGTACGCACGCACACACACACACACACACACACACACACACACACAAACAACTAGCCGTGTGACCTTGGGCAAGTCATTTAACCTCAATTGACCTCCAAAAAGCAAAAAAAAAAAAAAGTAAAAAAAAATCATTAAAAAAAAGAGCTGGGAGGAACTTTAGACCGCATCTAGGTTAACTTGTTCAAGGTACAAATGAGTACAAAGTATAAATGCCTGCTCTTTTGGCCCTTCCCGATGACATGATTAAAATGGGTAAGGCTGGAGACCATAAGGACATGTGGTAGTAGGAGGGGAGTGGCACATAATAGGGAGAAAGGGAAGGTTGAAGGCCTTAAAGATATTTTTGTCGTGCTTTGACATTTTGTCACCAGTGTTTGGATGTCCCAGGAAGCTGTTTCCTGGATTGGGGGCCTCAAACTTGGGGGGAGCCCTACTGGGCTCTGCCAGAGTGAGGCCTTTACTAGAACTACTGTCATGGCAGAACCATCTGCTTTTCCAAATGTAGGGTCATCCCAAGAGTGGAACCAATGGGTTAACCCCAAATGGAGGGCATTACTCCTAGTGGGCTCCAAAAGCAGTTGTTTGAAGACTGCAACGAGCAGCCCCAGAAATGCTGGTGGGAACAATCTGATCTCCTCTCAGAGGCCGTAGAAAGAAACCTGGCTCTAGAAGCAGAGAATACGAGTTCAAATTCCGTCTCAGTCACTTAATGCTTGGGGTCCCTGGGGACTTCATTCAGTCTCTGGGGATCTCAGTGTCCTGCTTGGTAAAATGAAATAAGGAGCTAAATGATGCCGAATGTCATCCAGCTAGAGATCTGCCCAAAAGTGTCCGTGAACTTGTAGAAACAGGACCAAGGGACCTTGCACATAAACCGATCCAAGCTGGTTTGGTCGGCCCCATAGGACAGGGCTGTCCGTTTTGGGTGGAAAAGGTAGTGAAAGCTAATAAAATTGTCAAAATTAAGGCTGTAAGACAGAGTCGCCTCTTGAGTTAGGCAGCATTTATGGGCAAAGACGTGTTACAGCCTTTACAAAATTATCTTTTGTCATAAGACACTGCTCATTATTCTCTTCTACCCAATGATTCAATCATCTCCATAGTCTCTTCTTTGGTCATGAAAAGTTGGTCCCTTTATCTAATCAAGATCTGGCCAGCTGTGGGCACGGCAGGATGACATCATCACGGTTTTCAAACTCCGCCATGTTGTGTCATGGCTCAACAATGATACCCAGTATCACGCTGCCCTTCAAAGCTGAATAGGTTATCCAGGAAAGACCATATTCTTGAAGAATTTAGGAAATCAATAAGAAAAACTAATAATAAAAGCAAGCCGTTACATAGTGCTTTAAGGTGGCAAAATGCTTAACATGTGATAACTCGTTTGATACTCAGCTCTCTGAGGGATTCCCATTTGGGATAGGTCTGGTGATCTGCTCAGGGTCACACAGCTAGTAACTAAGATACCATTTGAACTCAGGACTTTGGACCCCAAAGCCAGCACCCTATCCAATGGGTCACTGGGGGATAAGTGGCCTTAATTTTCTCGTGTACTAAGTGGTGGTTTGATGAATTGTAAAGGGCACTGGCCTTGGAATCAAGAGAGATCTGGACACTTTTGACATGTATTATATATGAGACCTTGGACAAATCACTTAACTTCTCAATTCTCAATTTATTTATCTGAATGTCACCTATTATGGTCTTTATACTTGAAGGTCAAGGATAACATCACCTCCCTAACTCACTCCAAACAATATTTTAAAGATTAACATGACTTTGACAAACATTAAATAAGAAAGAAGACAATATTAAAAAAATACTGAGCTGATTAGTAAAGTGCTTTGAGCTGGGTGGCTTACTGGATAGAGTAGGGGGCTTGGAATCAAAAAGACCTGAGTTCAAATCCAACCTTAGATGCTTACTAGCTATGTGACCCTGGGCAAGTTGTAAGTACATATATGTGCACGAGTTTTTGGTTTAGGAGTGGGGATAAGGGGATGTATGCATGTGGTGGAGGAGTTTCACTTAATTTTTCTCTTCCATCAGGATTTTCCCATGTTGAAGAAACTTAAAAAAATAAGTAAATAGCATTTACTTATTTACATTTAATCTTTTTTTTCCTTTAAGGATCTCAATTGCTTTTGTTGTCCAGTAATTTAGTTGTATCTGCATCTTTGTGACCCCATTGGGGTTTTCCTGGCAAAGATACTGGAATGGTTTGGCATGTCCTTCTTCAGTGGATTAAGGCAAATTAAGTGAAAGTTCTTCACCCACATACACCCACCCCTCCACCCCCCACCCCAACACACAAACTCATGGGCATCTATGCATTTACAAAACATATGGAGTATGGTTTGCCTTTCTATGGTGCAATCTAATGGTCAATAAATTTGAAATGAGATCAACAACTACAATTATGGATCCTTGCCCTTGAGAGTATATGAATCTCCTATAATTCCTATTACCTATGGCTGGTTAGGACATGACAATTCAATAAGATCACTGCCATCTACCAAATCTTCTCAGACCTACTAGCGTCCCTCCTTGGGTCACAGTCTTTGCCCCCCATTCCTTGTAAATGCATGGCTCTGCTCGCAAGGGGGCTGAGGGACACAGAGTGTGGAAGTCAGTGCACATCTGTCCTCACTGTCAGAAAAAAAGTTCAATGATCACTATTAACATCTATGCATAGGTATCAAGTCTTGTTTCCTTATAAGAGTTTGTATGTTTTATGGCTTTCATTGCAATTCAAGTCCCTTATTCTGAAATAGAAAACTATGACTCTCTAGACAGCCTAGTAAAGTGAGATGGATGGATGAAAGAAAAGAAGGAAGGAAGGAAGGAAGGAAGGAAGGAAGGAAGGAAGGAAGGAAGGAAAGAAAGAAAAGGAAAGGAGGGAGGGAGGGAGGGAGGGAAGAAGAGAGGGACAGATGAAACAAGCATTTATTAAGCACTTGCTATATGCCAGACATTGTTCTGTGTACAGAGGTAAAAGAAAAATAGTCCCTGCCCTCAGGGAGCTTACATTTTAATGGAGAAAGACAACACACAAGAGTGAGCTGAAAAAAGATGGGGGTAATCACTTCCTCTTTTATCTTTTCTGTAAAATAAGGTGGGGTTAGTCTAGAAAATCTGAGGCTCCTTCAACTCCAGTGACATCCACATCCCTGTAAGTTTTCTTCATTGTCTGTATACAATTTATTAAATTCCATTCTACAAACATTCATTAAAAACCTACTTTGTGCAAAGCCTTGTGCTACGGTTGGTACCCTAAAGACTCCTGCCCTCGGGAAGCTTATATTCTCCTTGCAGAATATGGCATGTACACAGACAGATTAACAGAATATGTATTCAGAATAAATACAGAATATTATTGAATATGTGAGCGTGTAGAACTCAGTAACAACCCCAGGAGGAAAGTTGAATCAAATTCCTCTTGAAGAGGATTATAACAAGAAGGAGGATAAGGATTCCAAGAGCTCCTTGGAGGTCAGGGAGAGCATTTCAGCCATGAGTTGTTCCTATGCAAATGCATGGAGGTGGAGATGAAATGTTGAGGTCAGGGCCAGCTTGTCTGGAACATAGAGCATGTGGAAGAATGGAGGATAAAATAAATGTGGACATGGTGACTGGAGCCAGGAGAGGCCTTCTATCCCAAGCTGAGGAGTTTGTGTTCTGTTCTCGTGCTCATGGGAGCCACTGAACAGGTTAGAGATAGATAGAACCAAAGCATTTTTTTGACAATATGCTCTGAACACGAAGGCTGCAAAATGTCATTTCATCGAAGCCCATATCACTCAGATTGAGAGCTCCGTTTATCAGTCTACCACTATCATAAGCTCCGGATTAGAAATGTGCTGAATAGAAAGTTCACTTTAAGTCAAGGAGGAGGAGAAGAAGGAAGAGAAGGAAGAGAAAGAGGATCAGAGAAGGAGAAAGGAAGAAGGATAAGAAGGAGGAAGAGAAGGAAGAAGAGAAAGAAGGGAAGGAGCTTGGGAGAAAGCAGAAAGGAAGGATGAGAAGAAGGAAAGAAAAAAGAAAGAGAATGAGAGAAGGAGAAAGGAAGAAGGATAAGAAGGAGGAAGAGAAGAGAAGGATGAAGAGGAAGAGGAGCAAAAAGAAAGATGGAAGAAGAAAGAAATATGTTGGGGTTGCATAAACTGTTTAGATATCATTCATCACTTTCCTCCTATATCCTTCCAGAAGGATCCCTTCTTCTGCCTCTCTACAGGCGGCAGCAAAGGTTGAGAGGGTACATGCTTAACATCACTGAGCTGTGCTGAATAAACATCTTTAAAGAAACAACACAGTCCTTAAATAGCACAACCAGGGAGTTAAGAACTGCCCAATGCCAAAGTAAACTTGGGGCTGCTTCCATTTAAAGTCACAGTGATATTGACAAACTTGGTCAGTTCCAGACCCTGCCAAGGATCTCAAGCACCAGTACAGACCACCTTCCAGAAATGAGTCTGAGGCCACACCAGCCTGAGCACTGCACTCACACCTGATGAAGGCATTCCCCATTGGCCTTAAACAGGCGAAGTTCTACTGACAAGGCTGATGCTAGAGGCAGGAACTGTGAAAATTCTCTACGTTGGCTTTTCTGTTCCAGAGGATGGAAGGCAACCTCTCTGAGGGCAGAAATCATTGTTTTGGTGTCCTTGTGGTACCAATGTATTATGTTGTTCTTGTTCAGACTTGAGATTTCACGCATGGAAATTCTTTTCCATAGTAAATGTCCTCTGTCACTTGTCCTCTGTGCTTGGAGGCATGAAAAGGAGAATTGACTTGGTTGTGAGATTCAAGACTTGAGCACAGATCTTTATGTCTACTAGCCTGGCCTTCTTACCATTCCTCTATACTTCTTTCTATGTCATAAGAACTGAAGGAATCTGGATTGAGTTGAGTTGGCAGAGTGGCTAGAGAACCAGCCTTGGAACTAGTAAGACCTGTGTAGACATCTCATGTCTTACACAAATGGGCTACATGACTCTGGGTATCATTTAACCTCTCAGAGTTCTAGGTAGTATTTGGAGCCTTTAAGTTGGAGAGAAAGTATGAACTTGTATATGTAAAAGGAATTGCCTCTTCCAAGGAGTTCTGTATACCAATGAGATCATGGGTCCAGCCACACTTAAATGACGGTTCCTAATAAGTATGGCTTACTGCACTGTGATGGAGACCCTACATTCTATCATGCCAATCTAGAAAGACTTCCAATATGGATACAATGGCTGAAAGTGCGTCTGTCATCAATATCAGGCTAGCAAAGTGTCCAGAGACTTGACCATTGTAATAATGTGCTTATTGGTTTATTTGTTGACTACAGTAGCCATGAAAATCATTGATTAAAGTGTGAAAAGGCTTTAATCTTTATGGGTTGGAGAAAGTGCCAGCACTCACAAGCCCTCAGATCTTCTGTAGCACTGAAGCATATCACCTACAGACAGATAGATATTTAGATATTACCCTCGCAATTCATGGATCCAACTAAGGCATTGTTGGTGGAATTGTGAACTGATCCCACCATTCTGGAGAGCAATTTGTTACTATGCCCAAAGGTCTATAAAACCGTGCATATCCTTTGATCCAGCAAAACCACTACTACAACTGTGTCCCAAAGAGATCATAAAAATTTGGAAAAGGGCCTACAGGCACAAAAATATTTATATCAGCACTTTTTGTGGTGGCAAAGAATTGAATATTGAGGGGATGACCATTAATTGGGGAATGGCCAAAGAAATTGTGGCGTATGAATACAATAGAATACTATTTTACAATAAGAGACATAAGCAGGCAAATTTCAGAAAAACCTGGAAAGAAGACTTGTATGAACTGATGCAAAGTTAAACGGGCAAAACCAGGAAAGCATCATACATAATAACAGCAACATTGTCTAATGATCAACTATGAATGATTTAGCTCTTCTCACTAATACAATGATCCAAGGTAAATAGAATGATGGAAAATGCTATCTGCCTGCAAAGAAAGAACTGATGAACTCTAAATGCAGATCAAAGAATACTATTTCCACATACTTTATTTTTTTCATGGTATTTTCCTTCCTTTTGATGTGTTTCTTCTTTCACAACCATGACTAATGGAATATATTTTACATTATTGCACATGTATAGCCTATATCAAATTGCTTACAATTTTAGGAAGAGGAAAGGGGAGGGAAAGACAAAAAATTTGGAACTCAAAATCTTGTAAAAATGAATGCGAAAAATTGTCTTTATATATAATTAGAAAAATACTATAAAAAAGATCTAGGGGTCCAGTGGCAGGGCTCCAGCTAGCCTGAGCTAAAATAGAGAATCTGAGGGAAGTCCCACAGAACTTTTCCAAGAAAAGCATCCCAACCAGGTCCTCAACTCAGTTTTTCAAGACAAATTCATGTGGGGAGAGACCTTGAATCTCAGGACACAATGCTGAGCCCAAGGAAACCCCTGATTGTACAGATGAGCCATCTGAGGGGTCATGGAAGAGAACTGCCCAAGGATACACAGGCAAAGAGCACAGCAAGCCTCGACAGCAACAACCACAACAAAGAACTAACATCTACATGGCACATAACAGTTTGGCGAGCAGTTTAGGTATTTCATCTTACTAGATTCTCAAAATAACCATGAGGTTTAGGGGTCATTTTTATCCCAGTTTTACAAATGAGGTAACTGAGGGTCAGAGGTTCAGTGACTTGACCTGGCAGCAAGGTGCAGTACCCAGCCCCAGCTTCAGGGGCTCACATGAGCCCTGTGATACCAGTGAGCTACTTAACGCCTTTGAAGCCCTGATTCCTCTCCTCTAAAATGAGGCTAACAATAGTACCTACGGTATCATGGGACTGATGTGTGGATTGAATAAAATGGTGAACAAGAAACATTTTTGAACCTCTAATCATGATCTAACTTATGATTCTTTTTACAAGGTCATAACAAGGCTCTGACATGTTTATGCAGCTTCCCACCATGGCTGAAGTCACTTAATTAATAGGAAATCATCACTCAGCTCAAGAGCAGTTACTCAGTGTTTGGGGAGTCACTAAGTCATCTAGCTTTGGTCTGTAGGATAGATATAGAAAAGACTGTGTAGACAAAGCTAATGTGAAGCAGAGAAGCTAAAGAAGGATGGTCCCTTCCAGTGCTAGCTATTTTCTTTTCCCATTAAAGTAAGCAATCCAAGGTAAGAACATTGGAAAGGAAGAAGCTAGAGAGATGCTTGATATTCAGTTATAGGAGGAAGAGGATGCTCAATACTCCACTGAATGGAGCCTCTGAGTTGGAATCAAGTTCACATTTTGCTTCTGACATTTAATACAAGCTATGTGGCCATCTGAAAATTACATAAACTCAGCATTTCAAACAGTGCTCCAAGACTAGAATTTTTAGAAAATCTGTATTAATGGTGGGGGGGGGGGCTATCCCCGCCGGGGAGTTCCACACACAGGGGTCAAAAAAGAAATGAAATAAATTAGAAAAGATGATTTTAAGCATCTTCTACATGGAAAACATTATGCGAAGTGTTGGGGGAAATGTGACATTTCTACGAAATGATAGATTGCTTGCCCTTATGTATCTTACAGACTAGATAGAAACCCCGGCCAGATAACCATAACAAGCATATTGTATGATAAGCCATTAAAAATTTCCAAACAAAATACTTTGTGAGGGGAAAAGGAGGGAATGGGAGGTATAGAGGAAAGATTCAGGGAAGAGACAGCATTAATGTTTGGTTTTAAACATCAGATAGGAATAGAGCAGGTAAAGGGGATAGTGAACAATGTTATTTGTTAGTAACTCTTCTCCAGTTTTCCTCACAACAATACAACTTCTAGCCAGTTAAGTAGAACTACAGCAGATATAATTCTAGGCGTGGAGTCAGGAATACTCATCTTCCTGAGTTCAAATCCAGCCACAGACACTTACTAGCCATGTGACCCTGAACAAGTCACTTATCCCTATTTGTCTCAATTTCCTCATCTTTAAAATGAGTTGAAGAAGGAAATGGCAAACCCCTGCAGTATCTCTGCCAAGAAAACCCCAAATAGGGTTACAAATAGCCAGATACAACTGAAATCACCAAACAACAAAAGGAATTCATCTTTTTTTTCCAGTGGAATTCAGACAGAAACAACCCTAGGCACTATTTCAGTACTATTATCATTCTCTACAATAACCGTTTCTTACAACTAAATAAAAGCATTGAGGTCAAGAAGTTAGTTTATCTTCTGCAGGCTTCTTACCAGCATCCCCAGGTCGTCTAGTGGCAGACCCAACAATGGGGAGGACATTCATTACATCTGACATCCATATTCTGGAAACTTCTTATTCCTTATAATTTGGGGATACCAAGTATTCCAGAAGACAACATCCACTTAAATCTACATCCTACATTTTTATGTATCAACACCACGTTCTGTCAATTATGGGCTACACTTTTATCTGTGATGGTTCTTCGGTCACAGGTTAGTTCATTTGTTGAATTTTCAAGCATAGTTTGGAGTTCATATATGTCATCATGTCACATGCTAGTTCAAGAAAGTGAGCTTCTGGTCTAACATTCTTATGTATTTGATCATGACAAAGGATTCAGTAGGTGCTACATTTTTGCAAACTGCATTAATACATTGCAGTTTCTACAATTTCTCTGAATAATCTGTATTGATGCAGAAGTTTGGGATCCTTAAGAATGATAGCTCTCTAATTTCTGGTGGTGATGACCCGATCCCGCATTTCCATCTGTTTTTCCAAATCAATCCATAAGAATCAGCCATTTACAACATTCTTTGTCAATATATTGCAGATTGAGTTATTATGGATGTCACCAATGGAGGGCATTTTGATGCCACTTGTGGATTTTAACTCATTTTCAGACAGATGTTGTATAGGGGTGAATTTCTCTAAATCAGGATTCTCACCCATTTGTGGAGTATCGGTTTGGTGAAGTATATGGACACCTCCTTATGGAATAAAATTTCAAATATATAAAATATGTAGGTTTACAAAGAAGATCAATTGTATTGAAATGAAGCTTCCCCCCAAAATGTTCCCAGACCCCAGTGAAGAGTCCTTGATCTAAACATATTTCTTCTCATTGAGCTTTGACTTCAAGATAACAAGCAGAGTCACAGCTTTCACCTTAATAACTTACACTTGCTTTGTCTTGCTCAAAGAAGATCGAGGCTTTGTCCACTGGTTTAACAGGATGATCAGATTCAAACCTTCTGTCTCTGTTTTTGCTTGGCATATGTTAAGGATTTCACACTTATTGACTACAAAAGCTATCTTGCTATTATTGGAGGAAGATTCCAGGAGAGGAGTAATCTATTCAAAGTGTATTTTTAGAAAATCCACTGAACTTGGTGTCCCCCCCTGTACTTCAATGATTTATTGTTCTTATGGATCACTTCTGTGATGTTATCATTCACTGGTATTCTTGCTACCTTCCCATCGTTGGGCAGTCCTCAAGACTTTTCAAATTGCTTTCATATACATGATCTCATTTGATTGATGTGAAAAGCCCTGCTATTTGTGGGAACCATGACAACCCTAATGAGCACAGGGTGGGGCAAGTCAGGCCAGTTCTCATTCCTGCTCAGTTTTCCCTGCCAACAGAGAGAACCAACCACACCAGGCCTACAGAAACCTGCAATTGCTAGTTTATTTTCAGCTACCGGAACAGCAGAGGATGGGTCCAAACCCCACTATAAGCGATTTGTTTTCTGTTTAATGCATTTCATTGGTGCCTGTTTTGCATGAGGCACTGCATTCTGATTTCCTTCTGTGCCTTTTGTAATCTGTCTTTCACTTTAGAATAGCAGGAATTACAGTCGCAGATATGGAGATCCATTGAAAAGAGCTGCTTTATCCACCAAGTTGGCAGCTTTCCTCTCTGCGTTTTTCAAGCTGCTTTTGACTTATCCTACTGGGCCTTCTCATATTTTCCAAATGTCTTCTGAACTAACATAGTTCCTTCTTCATTTATTAACAGCCAGATTTATTGATGCTAAGCTTGCTTCTCTGGGCAGTTCCTGAGTCTCATTACTCATGAGTCCTATTATCAGATCGACTCCCCAAAGAAGCCTTGCCAATATTTCCCTCCTCTATGGACATTTACCATGACTGTTTTTCCCTCTTGTAATTTAATCCAGAAGTTTCCTGCCTCCTCTCCCTTTTACTGGTCTCCCTTGAATTCTGAGTCCAGTTTATAGCACACTGTCCTCCACATGCCTGGACCTGGAGTCACGCCAGCTTCCTCAGCCCAAAGGATATTAATGTGTGGATCTTGGTTGCCTGCTATCAGAGCCAAAACGGGGCGTTGGCTTCAAGTGAAAGTGCCTTCAAATTGTCTCTGTTCATCTAAGGACATTTACCTTTCTGTATATATCACTGACTCCCTTGACAAATAGTCCAGTGAAGTCCATGGCCCCTTCTCAGAATCATGTTTCTAAAGGCACAAAATCAAATATGTGGAATGACCAATTATATTGATATAGTTAAGATGATATTGAAAAAAAACAAGACTAAGAGTCTCTGCTATAAGTAGAAAGGAAAGCACAAATAAGTCAATTGGAATCATATTTCATTTTATTGATCAGAGGCTTATCAATAGTTTCATCTCTCCATTAAGCTAAAAGGAGACACATTCTGGTGATGGCTCAGTAGAGGAGAATGTAAGCAAGGCCTTTTTTGGGTAGCCAGTTAATAGACTGACTAGAAATTCCTCATGCTTTCTAAATTCTAATTTATGACTATAATTTCAAAGTCTTTCTGACAAAATGAAGAACATTTATCTGATTGTTGACCATTCTGATGATTAAAACCTAAAACTTTGCTAATTATAGGTCATACCTTAAACCTAACTCACCCAGAAAGACTTCAATTCAATATAACGAGCACTTATTAAATGCCTACTGTGTGTAGAGGTATCTAGGTGGCACAGTGTTTAGAGGGCTGGACAAAAATCAGGAAGACTTGAGATAAAATCTGGTCTCAATTAATAGCTGTGTAACCCTGGACAAGTCACTTAACTGTTGTCTGTTAAATGGAGATAATAGCACCTACTTCTAAGAGTCAAAAATGCTATATAAGCACTAGCTAGTGCTATGAAGGGTCAGGAGAAGTACCAGATAAAGCAACAGAGTCAGGGAAGCCTAGATTCAAAGTCCTGATCAACACATAGTGGCTATGAAACCCTGGACAAGTAGATGGTCCTCTCAGGACCCCAGCCCCCCAAGCAACTCTCTTAAGGCTATAAGCTGCATAGTAGGTGCCAACCAGCATTAGAGGAGGGAACATCCTCCCCGGAGTTTACCTGAAACAAAAAAACCACAGATCTAGTTCCCCTCCTTCCTCTCCTACCCCACAAAAAGCATTAGAATGTTGTAAAAGACAAAGGGAACACAATCCTTGACTTCAATAGAATACCTTTTATTCCACTATAGTGAAACCAAATGCTAAGAAACATATGCAAATTATGAAAAAAGTGAACACAAAGGTATTCTTTGGGGGTGGCACTAACCACTAGGAATTCAGATAAGTCATGATGTAGGAGAAGGAACTTAGATGCACCCTAAAAGGAACTAGGGGACCCCAGAGGTAGAGAGAAGGAGCGATAGCATTCCAAGCATGGACTGGGATTGGGTGGCAGCCCAGGGAGCAGCCCTGGCACAGAGCCAAAGGTTAAATCAGAGTCACATCTCCAGACTGGCTGTAGGCACCTTTTAGGCCACTGTAATCTTGAACATTGCCTCCCAAACTCAGGAAGAGTCGCCATTTTCATCAGCAGAAGGTATCAGTGAAACACTAAATTATGCTTCTTTTTATGCCCATGCCCTAACCATCCCACTAGATTAAAGGTCTTTGCAGTGATTCTTATAGCCAGTGCAACAGATATCAAATAAATATACAGGCTTCAAGTGTTCTTATCTGGACAACTAAGCTGTTGCTCCATCTGAGATTTCATCCTCCTTTCATCTAGCCGAACTTTATAATTTTCCAATAACGCCTGGAGAGTTTAGGAGATGTGCCCAGGGCCCTGCATATAGGAAACAGCAGAGTAGGGACTGGAGCTCAGGCTTTGTGATTCCAAATCTATTTTTCTTTCCACTGTATCAAAGAGTCTCATACATAATCATGGTGGCTGGTGGAATAGCAGTATTTTCATACAAAGTATTGGGTGGTAATGATTAACATGCTTTTAATTTTGTTACAGTTTAATTACCTAGAAAGGGTTTTGAATAACACCTTATTCAGTTTTGAATTTATTGTGTAGGGTAATATTTTTTTGCCTTTTTAAAAATTCTTTTGTTCTTGTCGAGCATTTTTCCCAAAAATGCAGATCCACCTCTTCAGAATGACAATCTACCCTATGCTCAAAAGAGAGATGAATTTTTATCTCTTGAGTCAGATTGATTTGAAATAAATATGTCCTTAAAATTCTAATTCAGTATTGATAGGAAAAGTCACTCCATTATGAAAAGCCACTTTTCCATCTCCCTATGAGAGCCATGGGAGAGATTAGAAATTCTACTTGAATAGAAATTTCTATTCAATTTTCTAGCCCAGATGTCAAATTCATCCCTCACTTGTGACTTTCATGAGGAAGATATGATAGGTCTATTGGCAGAGGGAAAACACTATATTTATAATTGGCGATGTTTTTATAGCAACAAGCTGCTAAATCCACAAAAGACAGCTCAGACTGACCCACTGGTATTTTGTCATTATCTGGTCATTTTCCTTAGCAACCATGGTTAATGTCCCCTTATTCAAATTCACTTTTCTGGGCCTTTCTGTCCTTGAGGTAAGTCTCTTTATTAAAAGACAGAGAAATTTTATACAAGAATAGGCAGCTTGTTAAAGTAACACAGAAAGCAAAGAGACATGTCACAAAAGGAAAAGACATTTCAAGAAACATTTTGGTGAAATGAAAGATTTAATGCTGTGTTTCTAAAAGCACTGAAGAGAATCAAATAGGGTCCTAGATTCTATTAAGTGCCATCATTTTTATGTTAGGATGTGTGTATTTGTGCATAGGCACAGTGGCATTTAAAATAAGGATGTTCTATGAGGTAAACCAGGCGTGGTTGCCCCTAGGATGCCCTCCCTGTCCCAGTTCACTAGAGCTCTTCTTTCTTCACTAACAGACTTCCTAAAATGCTGAGCCTTTCCTGGGTGACTGAAGGGGAATGTGTAACTCCTCTACCTTACCACATTCTTTCAACGCTTTGCACTTGATCATTTTCCTTATCTCATCCAATGGTATTTTCTTCTTAAACCTCTTTAAGCAGATGTGTAGCCAGCTATGGAAGTTGTAGGTTTGGTTTTTTTCTGTCATTGTTATATCAGTCCAAATTTTCCAGGCCCTCAGCCCCTATAAGGTCTGTCCTAAAAGAAGAAATTGTCTCAGCTGGGGCTTAACAGCTGGCATCTGTCCAGGATCTGGATGTTCAGTCATTGGACTATTCCCAGGGGTGCTACTGTGTCCCGGCCTTGGCTACAGTGTGGCTGCTTGGCCATGGGCACAAGAGACCCCCAGGGAGGGCTGCATTTCTCTTCTTGGCCCGCTCCCCAAAAGGACTGGTCAGCTAATGATACTCCCAGACGCATACAGAAAACAGAGAGAGAGACAGAGACAGACAGAGACAGACAGAGACAGAGACAGAGAGACAGAGACAGAGAGAGAGAAATAGAGAGAGACGGAGAGAGACAGAGAGAGGGAAAGGAGACAGAGAGAGAGAGAGAGAGAGAGAGAAAGAGAGAGAGAGAGAGAGAGGGCGAAGGAGAGGGAGAGGAGACAGAGAAAGACACAGAGACAGAGACACAGAGACAGAGAGAGTTCTGCAGCTGCACTGATCTAGATAATAAAATGCTCCTGGCTTTATTATTTACTGTCACTCTGTTCAATTCAAGGAACACTTATTAAGTACCCATTGTGTACTATGAACCCTGAGATTAGAAAATAAACAGTTCTTGCACCCAAGAAGTTGACATTCTCCAGGTTCCAGATCATTATATGGCATCTGCATGGTCCTAAAGGGCCAACTTCAGTCTAAAAGACTGAGAACCTGAGAAGACATAGGGATAGATGTGAAGTGAACTCAGCAGAACCAGTAAAACAGCATACATTGTGACTGTATTGTGTCAATAGAAAGGACCAGCGGCCCAGGCATGAGGATGGCAGAGCCCAGGCCTGGTCCTGGGGAAGAGCCTTGCAAAAGCTCCTTCCTCCCTTTGTGGCTGCCATAAGAGATTGGGGCTTGGAACATTCCCTGTAACATTGGACTTGGCTGCTGTTACCCTTACCCCACCTTTTTCTTTTAAATTCTCTGTTCTAAGGGATGGCCTTCTGAGTCAGTGCAGGATGGGAAAGATGAATTAGAAAACAAATATGACATAAAAACAAGAATTATCGGAAAAATAAAAGCAAATCTGACAGCAGGCAGGCTCTACGTGGATGGAAACAGCACAGGAAACCTCCATCTTTTTGCCCCTTGAGCCTAGCACTGTTCTGCTTGGCTGAATTCTCTTGGTCTTCACAGCATTAGGTTAGAGCAGGCCTTACTTAGTTCATAATGTTCTCTGTATCACAGACTTGGCTGGGAAAGCCTATGGGCCCTGCTCAGGATCAGCCATTAAATGCAGAAAATACATGGGTTTACAAAGGAAATATCAAAGCTATGCATGTGTACATAGAAAGTTTTGATAGCTGGTATTTCACATATATGTGTATATACATATATACATATATGTATACACACACACGCCAAGTTTTTAGAACCCAAGCAAAAACCCCTGTTTTATAGGAAGCCAATTGTGTGATCTTGGGCAAGTCAATGTCACCTTTCCAAGACTCAGTTTACTTATCAGTCAAATGAAGTTACTGGCCCCTTCCAGCTCAAAATACCTTATCCTTTCTATGTTATTTAATCCCCAGTTATGCAGAGAAGATAATTGCTACCCATTTCTGACAGATGAGCAGACTAAAGGTTGAACCAATTTCTTCACCAGTCTTGCCAACACCACAACTTACCACTGACCAAGTGCCCCCAAAGAGGTCAGCCCAAGAGCCCTAGCATTAGCAGGACTCCACACACCAATAGCTTTCCCCTCAGCCTGCCCCATATGCTGCCAGCTTGCCAGCTTGTGGACCTCAGACCTATCCCTACTTCCTTAGCAACCAGAGCTACTGAAGACCAGGAAAAAAAATGTTCTTGACTCCCAAGTCCTTGGCAAGGGTTTCGAGATCAAATTAGTTAATTTGATCTTGTTAATTCCTAATTAACAGGATTTTGTCAAGAGAAATGATATAACAGAATATGTGTTGGAGTGTCCTTTGCTGCTGCAGCCCAAGGACCAGGGGATGGTCTCCTTTAATCTCTGAGATATGTAGGCTCTTCCATTACAAAAGAAAGCTCCTTGAGGTCAGAGCCCTGTACGCTTTTGTTCTCTGGTCCCCAGTAACAATAAGCATTTGATAAATGCTCTCTCCTGAATTGGTTCCTACCTGCCTACCTTTTCCTTTCCAGGCTCTTTGCTGAATCTTGACCCAAGTATGTCCCAATAACTGCACCACAGGTAGCCCCCAGGCTTCTGTCCTGGCCCCTCTGTTCTTCTCTCTACATAATTTGATTTCATGATCTCATCTGGTCCCATGCTTCTCAGGGCTTCCTACCTGTCCAGTCCTCACCTGTCTCATAATCTCCAGGCTCTCATTTTCTCAGCTTCCCCATTAATACTGAGGGTTCCACCATCCTCCCAGTGACCCGGGCTTATAACCTTGGTATTATCCTCAAGTCCTCACTCTCTTACCTTCACCATGCAATCCATTGCCATCTGGGAGGTACAGTGGATACCACATGTGGGACCAGGAGTCAGGAAGGCTCATCTTTCTGAGTTCAATTTTGGCCTGAGGCATTTTACTAGTTATGTGACCCTGGGCAAGTCACTCTACCCTATTTGCCTCAGTTTCCTCATCGGTAAAATGAGCTGGAGACAGAAATGGCAAAGCACTCCAGTGTCTTTGCCAAGAAAACCCCAAATGGAGTCATGAAGAGTTAGACATGACTGAAAATGTCTGAACAAAATTATTTCTCCCTTCATCAGATCTCTTGTTTGCCCTGTTTTCTCCCCTAACAGTGACACCAGCTGGGTGGAGGCTCTCATTACCTCATGTCTGGAGTATTGCAACAGCCGGCTAGCTGGTTTCCATGTCCCAAGTCTCTCCTTACACTCAAGTCTACCCTCCACTCAGCTATCAAACTGATTCTTGTAAAACTCACATTTGACCGTGCCATTCCCTGTTAAATAAACTCCAGGGACTCTCTCTCACTTTAAGGATCAAATATTAAATCCTTTGACTGGCATTTAAAGGTCCTCAAAAACTTCCTTCCACCTCATTCAAACCCTTCCCACCCCCTCCCCCACTTCTTTAGCAATGCAGTGACACCAGCCTCCCTGCTGGTCCTCATATAAGACTCTCCATTTCCTTATTCCACGTATCTTCCTCTCTTGCCAGTAATTTTCTCCTTCATTTTCCCTATCTGCCCAGTGTGCTAGGCTTCCGACAATAGCCAGCTAAGATCTTACATTCTACAAGAAGCCGCTGTGGATTTCCATTAGTTGGAATACCCTCCTTCTTTGGATTCTCTCTGGTTTATCCTGCTTATATCTTATCGGTTCATTTTTCTTGTATGCCCCCCCCACATTAGACCATGACCTTCTTGAGGACAGAGACTGCTTTCTGTCCTTTTTTTGTATCCTCAGGGCTTATCACAGTACTTGAAACATAGTAGGTGCTTCATAAATGCTTGACTTGACTAGATTGTCCCTTTAATATGAGGCATTCCAGCATTTCTGCAATGTAAACTGCAAAGGGAATTTTTTTCTCTATTCCTTACCATGGATTTGTGGGAGTTTCAGCAGGAGTAAGGCAGCTTCCAAGCTCTGTAAGGGAGATTTGGGGGAACTGTAGTCTAATTAGCAATACCTGCTGTGCCAACTATACAGAATGACAAAGCAATGTTCCTCTTCCTTCTCTCCTTTCCATAACTCAGTACCTTGCTTGCACTCTGCTTGGGGACATGTTCTGCTATCAGTCTGGGCAGCAGCCTATCACTTGTGTATGTTTATACTTTGATTTGTTCTACCCCCTCCTTCTTATTAGACTCTAAACTCCAGGCAAGCAGAGATCCATTAATTATCCTTTGGGTTCCTTACCCTCACCAACTAGTTCACAGTCATTATATAGAGGGCTGTGAAAAAGCATGGATGAGTTTTGCATATCTGAGCACTACACAAAAGCTAATTTATAAATAAATCATGGTTCATTTGGGAAGAAGGTTCCAAGGTGTATCTCACAATAATTCTGGGAGGTAACTCATACATTCACCTCACTTTTGTTATTGTTCAGTCATTTCAGGATTCAGTCATGGATAAGAAATTTTGTTTTTGTTTTTGTTTGATAATTTCAGTCCTGTCAGGCTCTTCATGACCCCATTTGGGGTTTTCTTGGCAAAGATACTAGAATGGTTTGGCATTTTCTTTTCCAGCTCATTTTACAGATGAGAAAACTGAGGCAAACAGGGTAAAGGGAATTGCCCAGGGTCAAACTACTAGCAAGTGTCTGAGGACAGATTTGAACTTAGGAATATGAGTCTCCCTTACTCCAGGTCAGACACTCTGTCCATTGTGCTACCTAGATGCACTCACCCTAATTTAGGGATGAAAAAAACCAATGACAGAGAGGTGAAGCTTCTTGGCCAAAGGATTCAAGGCTGTGAGTCTTTCCTTCTTGCCTCCCCCCATCCATCTGTGTCCCTTCCCCACTCATCAAGAACCTAAAGATCCTAAGTGACTGAGTCACCCAATGGTGCCCCCTAAGCACTCCATTTTTGCTGGAAGGTGGCCCCCAAAATTGTTTTAAGGAAGGTGGGAGATTGCAACTTGGCCATCGTGAATTGAGTTTTATAAGAAGAAAGTTTCTAACCCTAACAGAGAAACTTGTTTCTTTGACAATTATTTTTCCAGAAAATCTGAAATACAGATTATGTTCTTAACTGAGAGACTCCCTCACTAGGTAGAAAACGTTGTAGAGTACGGTTATAAATGGAAAAGTCAAATAATGATGCTTTAGCATGACGGGCTAAGAGGTTCCCTCCCTTGGTGCTGAAGGAGTGCCCTGCTCCTGACCCTGCTCATCATGTACACTCAAGTCCAAACGACTCATAGTCCTCTCAACAAGAAAACACAAGCAAAGAAAGTTATTTTTTTTTAATTCCTGAACCTGATACAAGTAATACTGTTTTTTTTAAAGCAAAACCAAATAAAAAATGTCAGTCTAATTTTTACTCAGACTTCATTGGATTCTATGGGGGAAATCTACCAAAGGACACCCCTTATTCTTTCCAAATGAGGATAATAATGGACATCCAGAAACATGGTAATTCACAGCCCATCCTTCTGAATCACTGCCAAGAATGGTTAGATGATTTACCTTAAGTTGGGGCCCAACTGACTAGTAGTCCTCTGGGCATTTAGAAAAGTGAGAACCTACCTCCAATAGGCAAAATTGACCCAATTGGCCTTTCTTCCAATTACACTCCAAATAAAAATCTGTTTATCTCTTTGCTCAAAGGAAGCACACTGCTTCCATTCCCCCTAGACTACCCAAGAAAGACAAGATACCCTGGGGCAAGCATCTATTCAAAGCTTAACCATTAAGAACAACCGAGTTAAACCACTGATAGAAGAAATGGCTGAAAGCTTCTTTGAAATTAGGAAGATTCCTTTCAAAGTGGGCAGGGTAAGAACCCAATATAATTTCTTCTTATTTGACATTTGGATTTTTTATTTTCTTCATTTTTCCTCATGGTAAGGTTTTGTAAAGTGCTGATAAATGGAGAGTTTAAAAGTGAAATTATAGAGAAAAGAGGTAGGTAGAAGCTAAACAATAAATGGTAGGAAAAGAGAAGATATGGGATCCTTAACCTAACCTCAAAGATCATCTTGTCTAACACTATTTTATGTATGAGGAAACTGAGGCAAGAGCCAAGCAACTTGTCCAAAGTTGTGCTGATGCCAACTCTCATCAAACTCCAAACCTCTGCATCCAGGCCTTTTTCTGGGGTATCACTAGACAGAAGGGAGAGGAATTCCTGAACCACACCTGAGGATAGAAGAGAAGCATATAGAAATGGGAAGGACAAGAACCAAATAGATGAATCCTGCTAAGCTGAGGAAAAGTTTGCTTGAACTCTAATTTGGTCAGTGGGGGGGATAAGCAGTAGCTAGCTCTGATTAGATCTTATAAAGGAGCAATGAAGAAATCCAGGCTTAGGAAGCTGTTGGACCCACCTGGGACTTTGGGACTTTTCCCCATCAATTTCCTTCACTGCTCTCTCTACCAAGGCTGTGCGTTTCTGTTATCTCAGTGGGCTCATGGGATCTGTGACTTTGTCCAAGGGGATGTTACTCTATCTATCAACACTGATTTCAACCCCTCTCTGGCCTGTCCTTGTGGTTGGGCCGCAAAAGTTGGTGTGACTGAACATCCCATTAAGGTCAGCCTGGGATGATGAAACTTCCTGACCTTGGCTATGCTGATCCTAAATTAACAGATGTATCATATGGATCACCGGATCCATACCTGAAGCCTTTTCAGCTTGGTAGAGCTTTCTTGGTAGGTTAGCTAAACAGCACAGTGCAGAGAGGGCTGGAGTCAGTTAAGATTCATCTTCCTGAGTTCAAATCTGGCCCCAGAAACTAATTGTGCGACCCTAGGCTTAACTGTTTGCCTCAGTTTCCTCATTCGCAAAATAAACTGGAGAAGGAAATGGCAAACCACTCTAGTACCTTTGCCAAGAAAACCCCAAATAGGGTCATGAACAGTTGGATAGTACTAAAAAAAACTTAAATTAATATCTGAAGAATAATATTAAGTGTTTCTCTTTTTGAGATGATTTTTAACTACTGTTCTCTCTTTGTAACTTTTAGTTTCTTAGCATATAAAGCATAGCTTTTCCTAACCATCTATTTTAAATAAGATTTTCCTATGTTAATAGTTAGATTTAAACTATTTTAAATTCACCATACAAATGGAGGGAGGAAATAGTTATTCTAGTGTTCTTTTTCTGCCCCCTAAATCTGTTTGGTATTTATCATTTCTCTGAAGGCAATTCCATTATCAGTCCTTCCAACTTGCCCTTGAAATAAATTGTAGCAATGAAATATCAAAGCTTGCCTTCTAATTGGAGCTTTTAGTCCTGCTGTGTAGCTCAATGAAAGAAATACAATTTCAATTAAGCAATTACATGAAGAGTTAGTTGAAAGCCCCAGTGATGCCAGAATCTTTCTCCATGGTTTTTCCCAGTCCACATTGACCAAACTTGAATTTCCTCCTTTCATACTTTAAGCTCTGGCAGAGTGGATCTCTCCATATTGACACTCACGGAATGGAGTATCACCACATGAGGTCTAATTTTGTATTCATCTTCGCCTCCTAGCTTCAATGCCTGTGACAAGGACAGAATAGGGACTCACAAGAGGCCTGACATTTTCAATTCTGCATCAAAGCTGGGCAGTCATTAGCCCTGTGATGATATGGAAATGACTTTATTCTTACAGTGCAAGCCAAACTCCCACTTGAATTAGCCCTGAAAAGTAACACCCTTCTTTTTGTATTCACTGATTCCTACAGGAGCAGTAGGCACCTCATGACACAGAGCCAAGCTTGTTTCCTGCAGAACAGGCTTAGTGGCTTAGTAAGGACAACTCTAAAAATAGTAGCTAGACCTCAAAGTTGATGGAAGAAGCAGATTCCCTTCCAGATTCCAGACCATCTACCTTTTAGCACCCAGGTTAGGATTTTCATGCAGCTCCCTCTGCTATCCTTGAGACCAATCATTCTTCCTTAAAGCAACCAGAATCAATCACTCCAGCTTGTTTCTCCCAATAGACTGTGAGCTCAAGAGAATGAACAATGGGTGGTTGGGTGGTTGGTTTTTGCCTTGTATTCCCAGGGCTTAACACTGTGCCTTGGTCAGAGTTAAGTGCTTAATAAATGGGTGTTTACAACTGTGGACAGATTGAAGAAATTGTACCCAAAAGAACACCACAGACATGGGTTACATCTTTATAAATTAAGATAATACTAAAAGGCAAGAAAATGTACATTCAATATGGTGGAAAATGATGATTCTATCTATTACGATGAAATCAAAATCCTTCTTTTTCCTTGATTTATAAAGTACAAAAGAGGCATGCATTAATAGTCACAAACACTCCATTAATTGAGGTTAAAAATGAGTTGACCAATTAAATTCCTAACTGTTTTGAGGAAATTTCCTTGGAATGGGAAGACTGTTTGGGTATTTCTCAAGAAGGATCTATTTTGTTAGGACAAAGAGCATCAATAGGAAAAAATACAGGAAAAAATGAAATGCTATTTACTTGGCTTCAAAGAAGAAGTAACAATGAAATCAAGTATTTATTAAGTAAAATCAGTAGATGTTGCATATTTGTGTCCCTCCTATCAGGCCTGGAGCTTAATTTTGCTGTTGTAAATGACTCCAGAGATTCTCAGCTTTATTTCTGTTTTCACAACACAATTCATCCTACCTAGAACATAATATCACCTCCTTTGTCGAGAGTATTACTCCTCACTATAGCACTGTTCCTTGGAGAAACCTTGTTACTTTATGAGGATGTTTTACAAAAAGCTTCCTGGAAGATTATAGTACAGAAGCAGGAACTGGTTTTTTTATTTGGGGACAGAATAGTGCCAATGGGAAAACCACAGTAGAAAGATCCAGAAAAACACGAAGTTTAGCTAGAGATTTACATGGATGCACCCCTTTGTTGGGAGACTTGGCCCATGGCCTAAGCACATTCAAAGAACAATGAACTGCTTGGGGGTGGGGGTGGGGGTGGGGGGTGGGGGTGGGGGGTTGGGAAGAACATTGATTGATGGATGTATAGATAAGCAAATCATAATTTACTTTCTTTTGAAATTCTCATAGAATCTCATAACAGATTTCATAATGCGGTCAAATCAAGAATCTTAATTCTGGCCCAAACCACTTATGCATCATATAACACTGCAAAAAGAGTCTTGGATAAACAAAAATAGTTGTGCTGGTGACTCCTTCTAAAGCTGCATCTCATCCAATTCTGGCCTTTGGGATCTAGTCTCCATTTCATTTAGACTCATCCATATCTTTGGGTAACCCAGGGCCCCTTTGAACCTCAGCTCATGTCCCACCCAGGTCCTTCCCAAGATCTTTCCTCCTTGTCCCAGTAGTTCATACTCTTTCTCTAATAAAAATGGATAAAAAATAAAATACACAGGGGCAGCTAGGTGGCACAGTGAATAGAGCACTGGCCTTGGAGTCAGGAGGACCTGAGTTCAAATCCGGCCTCAGACACTTAACACTTACTAGCCATGTGACTTTGGGCAAGTCGCTTAACCCAAATTGCCCTCCAAAAAAAAAGCAAAAAATAGACATAAAAATAAAATACACAGTAAAACAGATCGTGTTAATATGCGGTCTTCTAAGTCAACATGTGCCTGTAGGAGCCTATTTTTAGGTAGAGATTAGATTTATAGAAAGGGAAGAGTCTACAGAGAGACCAATTAGGAGGAAGAAGGGATGAGAGTAGAATTGTGCATATAGAGAAAAGTAGTTGTACTTGAGATAGAATACATTACCATCATCATCACCATTACCATAAGCAGCTGACGTTTTAATAGCATTTAAAGTTTAGAAAATGTTTTCTACTTATGTAATTGTCAGCAACTGATCAGATGTGGGGACGGAGGTGGAGACACAGACTAAGAATAACTAAGGCAGGGGGTGGAGCCAGGGTGGTGCCACAGAAGCAGGAAAACTGTGGCTTCCCAGATAACCACCTCCAATGCCTATGAAATATGACTCTAAACAAATTTTAGAGCTACAGGACCTACAAAGTGACAGAGAGAAACAAATCTCCCACTTAAGGCAGCCCAGCAGGTGCACAGGAAAGTCTGTCACAGCACGCTGGTACCCGAGCACAGCCCCATGTGAGCCCGGGGTTTTAGCCACAAGGTGGGCCCAACCAGGGATTGCAGCGGACTTCAGGAGAGTGGATCACCAGCAGCAGCGGCGCTGTCCAGAAATGCCAAAGAAAAAGTGAGACTTCAGTGTAGAACTCTGTTGGAACTGTGGGGGATGGAGAAGCTGGTCTGACCCCTGCCTCCCAAGCTAGTAGTGGCTGAGGTACACAGTCGCCTCCACATGGCTGCTTTGGAGCTCCTGGCCTGCAGACCCTTGGGGGGCCAAGCAAGCATTCAGGGGGTAATCACTCTTGCTTTAACCTGCCTGGATCTGGATCATAGACTTGGGTAGTCATCCTAAGGTGTGTGACCAGTGACCCAGAGTTTGTGGGGACTGCATAGACAGTGCCCTCCTAATAGCTCCGGTAGCTGCAAAAATCCCAGCAATTCCAGACAAAGCTCTCCTCTCTGAAAACATAGTTCTACTGAGGCAAATAGCTCAAAAGTCAAGTAATTGTAAAAAGTAAAGTAAAAGTAAAAAGTAAAAGCCAACATGAGCAAACAAAGGAAGCAAAGCAAGCACAGCAATCCAACTTTAGGTTCTTTTTTGGGGGACAGAAAGGATCAATGCATGGAACAGGAAAAAGACAACACAGTCAGAACTCTTACACCAAAATCTTCCAAGAAAAATATGAATTGGTTACAGGCCATGGAGAAGCTCAAAAAGGATTTTGAAAATCAAGTAAGAGTAGTAGAGGAAAAATCGGGAAGAGAAATGAAAATCATGCAAGAAAATCATGAAAAGAGTGTCAACAACCTGACTGAAGAAAATAGCACCTAAAAAAATAGATTAACTCAAATGGCAAAAGAGGCCCAAAAAGCTAATGAGGAGAAGATTGCCTTAAAAAGCCAAATTTGCCAGATGGAAAAAAATTGAAAAGTTCACTGAAGAGAATAATTCCTTCAGAAATAGATTGGAGCAAATGGAAGCTAACAACTTTATGAGAAATCAAGATACTATAAAACAGATCCAAACAAATGGAAAAATAGAAGGCAATGTGAAATATGTCATTGGAAGAAACACTGACCTGAAAAATAGATCCAGGAGAGATCATTTAAAAATTTTTGGACTACCTGAAAGCCATGATCAAAAAAAGAACCTAGAAATCATTCCTCAAGAAATTCTCAGGGAAAACCGCCCTGATATTTTAGAAAAAGAGGACAAAATAGAAATGGAAAGAATTCACTGATCACCTCTTGAAAAAGATCCCCAAAAGAAAATTCCTAAAAATGTTATAGCCAGGTTCTGGAGTTCCCAAATCAAGGAGAAAATATTACAAGCAGCCAAGAAGAAACAATTCAAATATTATGGAAACACAATCAGGGTAACATAGCATCTCGCAGCTTCTACAGTAAGGGACAGAAGGGCCTGGAATATGATATTCCCAAGATCAAGGGAGCTCAGATTAAAATGAAGAATCACCTACCCAGCAAAACTGAGTATAATGTTCCAGGGGGAAAATTTGGTCATTCAATGACGTGGAGGACTTTCAAGCATTCTTGATAAAAAAAAACAGAGTTGAATAGAAAATCTGATCCTCAAATTCAAGAAGCAAGAAAGGCATAAGAAGGTAAAGAGGGAAAAGAAATCATAAAGAACTTATTAAAGTCGAATATTTACATTCCTACATGGAAAAATGATAATTGTAACTTAGGAAATTTTTCTCAGTATGAGGATAGTTGAAGGGAATATAAATGTGTGTGTATATGTATACATACATATAAGTCTATATAGGAAGGTATATGTGCATATGAATACATATGTGAGTATGTGTACATATGTGTACAGGTATACATAGACAGAGGGCACAGGGTCAATTGAATAGGAAGGGATGATATTTAAAAGGTGAAACTGAGAGGTGAAAGAGGAATACAATGAGAGGAGATGGGGCAAAACAGAATGGGGTAAATTATCTCATAAAGAAGAGGCAAGGAATAACTATTACAATGGAGGGGAAGAACAGGAAGGCAAAAGGGAAAGGGTCAACTTTACTCTCATTGAACTTGGCTTAGACAGTGAATGACATACACACTAAATAGAGTATCTTGCCCTGCAGGAGAGTAGGGTGGAAGGGGATGAGGGAGTATGATGGAGGGAAGGGGAGGTTGGGGGGGAGAGTACTTAGAAGTGCACACTTTTGAAAAGGGGCAGGGTCAAAGAAGAGAATAGAACAAGTGGGGGATGGGATAGGAAAGAGGGAAATAGAGTCAGTCTTTCACAGTATATCCACTATGGAAATGTTTTGCATAACTACACATGTACAACCTATATTGAACTGCTTGTGATGAGGGAGGAAAGGAAAGAATCTGGAATCCAAAGTTGTAAAAACAAATGTTTAAAAATTATTGTCATTGTTGTTGTTGTTGCTGCTGTTGTTGTTATTATTTCCATGCAACTGAGAAATAAGCTATACAGGCACTACGGTAGGGAGATCCATCTTGCCCTACCGGAAAGTCAGAGGGGTGATAGGGGAGGATATAGGAGAGAGCAGAATGGGGGAGGGTGTGTACAATGGGATCGCTGTTTTAGGGTGGTGGGTAGGGGAAAGATGAGGAGAAAATTTGTAAGTCAAAATCTCGTGGAAATGAATGATGTAAACTAAAAATAAATATAAAATTTAATTTTAAAAAAAGGATGGCTGAGGTAGTTGCAGACCTGGGTGAATCAGAAGAGTGCCATTTCTGAGAGCAAAATTTAGAATTTTAATCAAATCAACTATTGTTTCTATGTTACCGATAGTACAAAGGCATTTTATTTTTATGAAGTAATAACAACCATAGATTTTTGAATGCATGTTGTCTGTGTGGCCCTGGGATAGTCATTTAATCCCCTCAGTGTCCCAAATAATTTTCAGAGATTTCCACTGGACAAATAACAGGTGCCAATCTCTAGTGGTAGAGGGAGTTCCTCACCAAGATATTCCTACATGGAGGAAATCACATATCTAGCCCAAATAAATGTGGGCATGAATGTGCATGCACGGGTGCACACGCACACAAACATGCATACTTGACAAACTGTCTTGCTGTTTGTGCACTCTTTGATGGCTGAGCCAGCCCACTTAAACATCTCCATGCCCATGTCTGGGGTGGATCTCAACCTACAAAGCAACATTTCACAAAGAGGTTTCCCGTAGGTCTCTGACCTGGCTCTCCATCATTATGAGCCTTCAGTGAAATTAAGGTGGACAGGGAACTTTCCTTTGGGACATCAGGGAAACTTTCAAGAATTTCATTCTGCAGTGAGAATGTTGGTGCCTGGGCCAAGTATGGGGCTAGGTCACTGTAAGTTATTTACAATAGAGGAAAATTATGCTTGAGAATAAGTTTCTGGAGCAGGGAGCTGTGGAAACAGTGCTGAATTTGTGGTCACAGGGCCTGGGTGCCAAGGCTGCCTCAGCCACTTTCCACTTCTATGACCTCCAGCAATTCACCCTACCTTCTCCCTCCTTTCATCACCTCTCAAATTAAGAGGTTAAACCAGTTAACGTTGAGTGCCCTTCCTACCTCTCTACATCATATCAATCTCGAAAGGACTCACAGACAAGTGGCAGATGGATGGTAGGTCTAGAGTAGGGTCTCCAAACTTTTCTGCTCATACAATCCTATTAGTACTTTTCCCCACACACACCCAATGCATTTGTATATGTTTATTTGTAAATTACATAAAGGGACTAGTGTATTAGCAATTATATGTGTTTAAAACTCATGCAAATACATAAAGTTTAAAATCATGAAATAAAGATGAAGTGAAATTTGATACTACAATTACTAGGGAGTCTCTGGAGTTTTTTGAGTAGGTCAGGAACATAAAGCCCATGGCCTAGTGAAATCTCTTTGGTGGCTATGTTGATGGTTTGAAGTGAGAAGAGACTGGAGGCAAGAAGACCAAAGAGGTAAGTGGTGATGAGAGGCAAGATGGGGACTGTGTGAATAGAGAGAAAAAGAAAGATGGGAGAATTAAACAGTTCAGATTGGGGAGGGTGAGACTCAAGGGAACACCCAGGCTGAAAACCTGGATGACTGGAAGGGTGCTGGCATGCCCCAGAGAAGCAGCGAAACTTGGAAGACTTTGCATTTGGGGCAAAAGGTAATGAACTAAACTGCTGACTATAAGACGTCTGAGATGCTTTCAGGGCATCCAGGCTGAACCATCCAAAAAGTGACTGGTTATTGTACCATCTTGGACCCAATAAGCCAGATGGACCATAAACTTTGCATATCAAGGTCTATGACTAAATCTAAGCATCTGATAATCATTCAGAGGTTCCCAAACTTATTTGGCCTACGGCCCCTTTTTAAAAAATGTTGCTCAGCACCCCCCTGGAAATCTACTGTCTTTAACCCTTTAACAGCTTTTTAAAAAATTTATTATATATATATATATATATATATGCATATATATATTAAATGATGTATCTTAAATTTAATAACTTGCTGTAAATTTGTGGGTTTTCCCTGAATAGACATTTTTATGATGCAATACTGCATCTGTATACTATCATATTATAAACTTACACACACAGATTCATGCTAATGCATGCTGGACTTCCCAATAATGCTCACCTGCCAATACTTGCTTGTTAAGACTTGTCAGCACATTTGATGACTGACTGGATATAACTTATTATGGAAAATAATGTAATCACTATGACTTTAACTCTGTTATCCAACAGATGAAACATGTATGAATGGTTTTTCAAATTTTTCTTCTCTTCTTTCCTTATGCTTCCACTGCCCCCTTATTTTTATTCTGTGCTCCCCAATTGCATCCAAAGCTCCTACTGCTACCCCTCATTATTACAGCACCCCCCCCCAGGAAAGTATTGCTCACTTTGGGAACCTATGAGTCTACATAGAGATGATCATTGAACCCATGGGGACTTACAGAATCACCAAGTGAGAAAATATCGAGAACTAAAAAGAAGAGAGCCCAGGATGGAGCCTTGGGGAATATCTACAAGGAGTGGGTATAGTGTGTATGATGATCCAATAAAGAATGTTAAGACACGCAGACGTACAAGAAGAAAACATGGGAAATGAAAGTGTCACGACAAACCGGAGAAGAGGGGAGGAGGGCCCAGGAGAAGATGGCGGCATGCTCCATGGAAATAGGGATTTCAGAAGAGGGGTAGGTTTTAGAGGAAAAGATAATGTAATTCAACCCATCTGTGAGTGCTTATCCCATGCTATTCACTCCTCAATAGAAAATAAAAAAGCATGCGTAGGGAATCTTACTTTTTACTCCTTGCTCCATTGCTGTGACAATGTAGGCTCAGGTTAAGGGGATGACGGACGAAGGTGTTGACAGAAATCTTCATGAACTATTGCTACTTGTGCCAGGGCCAGATTGTCATAACTGTCTTGAGGTGTTGTGTCTATGGGCAGCCACTGAAGGTCAGCTGTAGTAGTGACAGAGATGGGAGACTCTTACAGTGATATGGTAACATTAGGCTAGAAATAAGTCTAGGATTAGATACGGGGCCAAATTAGATATGGGATATGACCCATCTTCCCATGATCTGATTGGTTCACACACCAATTCTTGGGTCAAGTCATGGCGGCCTTAAGGTCATCCAGTGACTCCCATTTAAGAAACCGTTGATCAAGAGAGTGATGTCAAAAACAACGTAAACAAGATTTGCAGAGGACTACGCGGGAATTGAGGTATTTTTTGAGAATCACTTAAAAACTGAGCACTGGTGCACCTAAGTCATGGCTTATAAGCTCACAGCTGAGAAGTGCCTGAGATCACTTCTTAGGAAGCCAAGCTTGATCAGTCAGATTTCTTGGCATCCACTTTTGTTGTTTCATTGTTAGTATGGCTCTTTCCATTTATACTGTTGCAGACAGTGTGTGTGCATACATGTATATATACATATATATAATCACCTATATACATAAATGCACCTCTGTGTATATACGTATAAATATTGATGTTAACATAATTATATAAATCTAAATACTAATTTTTATATAATCATGATTACATATGAAAATTACATATAAAATATAAATATGTGTTATATGTCTAATTTTCCTGGTTCTGCTCACTTTGCATAAATTCAACCAAGTCTTTCCATACTTCTCTGTATTTATTGTGCTCGCCACTCCTTACAGCACGGTAATCTCCCGTCATAGTCATGTATTACATTTTGCCTAGTCATTCCTCAATTGATGGACATCAACTTGATTTCCAGTTTTTTGCTTCCACAAAGAGTACTGCTATAAATATTTTAGTGTATATGTGGCCTTTCTTTTGCCACTGACTGACTTGGGGGTATATGCCAGGCAGTGGAATCTTTGGGTTAAAGGGTAGGTACATCTTAGTCACTTCCTTTTCGTTTTTTTTGTTTGTTTGTTTGTTTTGTTTTTTTTGCTTTTTGGAGGGCAATTGGGGTTAAGTGACTTGCCCAAGGTCACACAGCTAGTTTTTAGTGTTAAGTGTCTGAGGCCGGATTTGAACTCAGGTACTCCTGACTCCAGGGCCAGTGCTCTATTCACTGCACCAGCTAGCCGCCCCTAGTCACTTCCTTTTCATC
>CM053600.1:197965839-197987047 GCA_028646575.1 Pseudocheirus occidentalis
TAGACCAATTGACAATTCCGACAACAATCCATTACTGTGCCCGTCTTTCCATAATCCCTCCAATATTGACGTTTTGGATCTTTTAATTGCTTGTTGATTGAAATGAAGGGTCTCAATTTTAAACTAATGCCTTTAGCTCTTAGGAGAGACGGATGGCAAGTTATTCCCAAAGGAGAATGTAACTATAAAAACTGACTGAGGAATGAGAGGGAAGTTGTTAGTGTCATACTGAACTGTCAGTAAAGAAAAACATAGATTCATCACAGAGTATTAGCATGCCAAGGACATTGCTTGTCTAACAAAAATGTGTTCCTCAAAAGGTAGCAAGGAAACAACCTTGCCAGCTGACTACCTCTCTCTATTCTCTGGGAAGTTCTCTTAACTAAAGAATGTCCAAATCCCATAGCCCTAGGGCTAAGCATCACGTGGTCCCTAAAAGTTCTCAGATTTGGTCTTATCAACTTAGTGGTATTCCTAGTTAACAGAAGAGAAATTATCTTAAAAAGAAGCCAAAAAGTCAACAGAGTTTGAAAGAAATGATTGCTTCAATCTTTGTATTTGTACTGCCAGTACCTACTATACCATAGGTGCTTAATCAAAGCTTGTTGATTAATTTAGGATATTTGGAGACAATAAAACTTGAATACAGATGAATAGAGATAGAAAATATTATCAATAAACTGATATCTAATACATTATCAATAAACTGATATTTAATATATTATCAATCAACTGACCCCTACAGCCACGGCGAGACTGGTCAATATCTTCTCACTTGATCCCCAGAATTCCCCAAAAGAATTCATTCTGCTTTTCCTGCCCACCATGCTCTTCCCCAAAATTTACTAAGATTTATATTTCCATCACTCATTTGATTCTTAGCATATCCTACCTCATTAAAAAAAATACAACTATCCTTTCTGCTCAACTAGATTGCAGTCTCCAAGAGGAAGGTAAGGGGCTGTCTCCAACCTCTTTGCATCCTTATATCCTGGTACAGGGCCTTATCCTAAGAAAGTAGACAAATGAAGACCAACTAACTATTCATGAAATTGGAATGCTTACAGCCAGAGGTATCGCAAGAGGGGGAGGAAGTGGAAGGGAAGGTACAGTTATTTGGACCATAGATTTAGAGCTGGAAGAGAATTTGGAAGGCAGCAGGGTCCAACACCTTGACCTGACACATAAGGAAACTGAAGTCCACAGAGAAGAGACTCCCCAAAGTTCCACTGAAATAGGATCCCCAAGCCAACTATATCTTATTCCTCTCCAGTCTGCCCTAAGGACTTCCCTTACCACACCCCCATGCTAGGGACCTCTATTCTCCTGTCCTTCAACTTCCTTTGATATGTTGTCGGGTAGTTCCTTCCTTCTTTCCTTCCACCCTTCCGTCCTTCCTTCCTTCCCTTACTTTCTTTCTCTCTCTCTCTCTCTCTCTCTTTCTCTCTCTCTCTCTCATTTTGCTTTTTGGAGGGGAGCAGGCAGGGCAATTTGGGTCAAGTGACTTGCCTAAGATCACACAGCTCGTTTTTTGTGTTAAGTATCTGAGGTTGGATTTAAACTCAGGTCCTCCTGACTCCAGGGCTGGTGCTCTATTCACTGGGCCACCTAGCTGCCCCAACTGTCTTTATTTCCTACTTGCATTTGTGTTTCTGTGCTTATTTTAATGTTTGGCACATAGTAAGCACTTAATAAATTAAGCCTGATCCGACTTGGATTGTTCAGGGTCACACAGCCATAGTAAGGACCAGCAGTAAGTACATAGTAAGCATTCAAAGTCAGATACTCTGGACTCCAGGGCCAAATGTAGCGCTACACCATATACCACCTCTCAGGTTGGCCCTGTATTCAATGATTTTTCCCATTCGAAGAGACGACACATCCAAAACTCTAATGTAATAAAGGATGTGACAAATAGGACAAATTAGCATAGGATATGTGAGAGAGAGTATGAGTAAAAGGAGACTTCTGTCTAGAAGTAATTCTAGAAGGCTTTGGGGAGGAGTTGGTGCTAGAAGGAGCTATGCCTTGAAGAATGAGACTCAGAATGTAACATGTACAGTAAGAGAGGAAAAAAAAACAACAGGTAGAGGAATTGATATTCTAAAAACTGGGAGATGAGAAAACAGATGTTTTCAAAGCAAAGCAGCTGAGACAACTGGAACATAAGTATCAAATAGCGATGTAAGGAAATGAGAGGTAGGGCAGGAGTCAGATTTGGAAGGGCTTTGCACGGTGCTAAGGAGTATAGGCTTTTTGTGAAATGGCTTCAATCAGGTGAAAAACATAACTGAAATGTTGCTTTACAAAAATTAGCCTCCAATCTCAAACAACAAACACATATTAAACACCAACTTTGTACAAAACACGATGTAAAATATTGGAGGCAGGATCAATCAAAACAGTTCCTAAGAAACTTGGTTCCGTTGATTGTGTGATTGAGGGACCAGGGTTCAGATATCTACTACCTAGCTGACCCTGGGTAAATGGCTTCCTTCATCTGCCTTGGTTTCAGTGTCTCCCTATGAAATAAGGAGCTGTGCAGCTGGGTCCTAGGTCTCTTTAATTTCTAGGTTTATCTATGGTTTCTATGGTTTATCTATGTTTGGATGTAGAAATAGCACAGGGGGCAGGGCGGGGAACTGGGGGAAGTATTTTTTAGGAGTGACCAACTGAGCTGGACCTTAAAAGAATCAAGTCAGGATTCCAAGAGTCTGTCAGCAGGGTACTGCCCAGGTTGTTGTAGGGTCTAGAGAGAGAGGAAGTGGGGAAATCACTGAATAGGATATTACTGGAGTCTAGGAAAGAGTCAATCAGGTCTCGAAGGAGGTAACTGTACCTTGGTACTGATAAAGATGCCAATATCGTGTAAATAAATCAGAATCTTCTCTGTTATCCAATACCACACTACTCCTATAAATTGTTGGCTATCACCAGAATGAATCTGTTTTTGAAATTTTACTCCTTGACACTTCCCCAAGACTCCATAATGATTGGGATGCTTTGATTGACTAGTACTAAGAGGTAAGCAAGCAAGATTTCCAGCATATTAAAATTCAGATGTTTTAGCTCAAGTTCATTTTTTATAGTTTTCAAGTTATTATAAGCCTGCAGAGGAAACCTCTGAAGACAGACCATTTTAACACATTTTCAAAAGTTTATTTAAAAATACAAAAACACCATTCAATGCCAATGTAGAAAATGTCCTTTATGGCCAAATGGAGACCTAAGAAATATGCTTCCCTTACATTGGGCTGCACTTTATTTCACCCCTATTATTTGAGTTATTCTGAACAATTCTGATGTGTTTGGCTACTTGCTTAGGGGATGTATAAACACCACCGCCTGCAGGAATTTTTTAAGAGAAGGAAAAACCCAACAATGCCAGTATTGAATATTATAAACAATATTAAAACATTAAGTCGTAAAAGGCAAAAGCTATCAGAGAAATATGAAGCCCATTTATGAACTGTACTTTTACAAAATAAGAGGTCAGAACCTTTTAAAAATAGAGAGGACTTTGTTTTTAAAGTTTCTCTTCATTATTATGTTATATGTGTAATTAAAACAATAAAATATAAATAATAATCAGAGAGCCTGGAACAATGGACAGAATATTAGAGTGCCTAACCCGAGTTCAAATCTTACCTTATCTCTGTGAACCTGAGCAAGTCACCTAACTCTTCTGGGCCTCAGTTTTTCCATGTGTAAAGTACAGTTAGACTCAATGACCTCTAAGGTCCCTTCCAGCTCTCTACTTATAGTCCCACAACCTCCCATTTCTTTCCTTCTTCATGGATTACAAAGTGATTTCCTCCCAACCACATAGAGAAGATGACAGACGCAAGTATTATTCCTCCATTTTATAAGGAACTTTGAAGTTCAGAGAGTATACAAATTCACATAGCTAGAGCTAACAGTGTGATGACGTTATCTCAAGGGGTTACAAGCACACTCATGGCTCCAATCACCTAACTTCTTTTTAGCCTCAGTTTACCCATGTGTCCAATGGACATAACAATCCTTGTAGCACTTACTGCAAAGAGTTGTTTCAAGGAGCCAATTCATTAATATGATGTAGAGTGCTTTCAAAACATTAAAGCCTCATCTGAAAGTTAGTTGTAATTATAGTATTAATTAATTCCTAGCAATAATACAGCACTGGGCTATGAAAAAAATGGGCTTTGGTCCCAAAGAGATTCAAGGAGAATATCCGAGAGGTCTTAAATGGGAACATATTTGACAATAGCGTCTTCATCTTTTATGTCTCTCCTGATATTGGAGGCCAGAGTTATCTCCATGAATACATAGAAACTGGTAGGATCTTAGTATGTGCACATGAGATGCCTTGTTGGAACAGGAAAATAAAGACTACATTTTTCTCTTGCAAGTCAAATGCTTAAAAAAAATCAACAAACACAAAAAGAGACTCATATTCACTGAAGCTCTAACCTGATCTTCTCCCTATTCAATAAACTCCAGTGGCTCCTTCACATCTCTAGAATCAAATACAAAATGCTTTGGATGGCATTCAAAGCCCTTCACAACCCAGCCCCGTTCTACCTTTCTACTCTTCCTATACGTTACTCTTACCACGTACCTTTCAATCTGATGATCCTAATATCCTGGCTATTCCTTGACCAAGACACTCCATCTCTCAGCTCTGGGCATTTTCTCTTGCTGTCCCCCATGCCTGGAACGTTCTCCCTCCCCATCTTTACCTTTTGGTTTCATTCACATCCCAAATAAAATCTTACCTTCTTCAAGAAGCCATTTCCTGTCCTTCTCAATCTCTGTGCCTTCTTTCTGAGATCTCAATTTATCTTGTCTATAATTCATTGATACATATTTGTTTGCATGTTGTTGCCACCATTAGATTGTGTGAACTTGAGAACAGGAACTATATTTTGCCTTTCTTTGCACCCTTGGTGCATAGCACATCGCTTAATAAATACTTATTGCTGAACCACTTATCACACCTTTCAGTCAATAGGGAGACTGTGAAGACAAAGTCCACAACAGAAAGTAATCCATGAAAACCTTCCTGTTCCCTTTTGATCTTTCCAACAAGCTCATCATCCATACAGATGCAGATCATTCTCAAATCATTTTACAGAGATAAAGAAGACATGTGATTATGTATTTGCCTATATTTTCATGGACACTTTTTCTTTTGGTAATAATGTCATTTACTTTCCAATTTTTTAGAATTTTCCCTTCTTTAAAAAACCTTGAAATGGATCCCAAGATCCTTTAAAATTGCATTCCCTCCACATGCCTTGGTCAGCCTCAGTTATTATGAACAACTTCATCTCATTAAACACCAAGTACGCTTTTTCATGTACTACATCAGATTCTAAGAAGTTAGAGCCCAAAGACAGCAGTTCCATGATCAGTGGTGAAGAGATTAGATCACTATGGAAACACTGCATGATTTTTTTCCATTTCCAGTCTATTGTTTTTTCTTCCACTTACATATATAGAATGTTTTTACGATAAAGTAGTTTTAGTTGGACATCGTGATAAACTTTCTGCAGGCTTGTTTTCCCTCTGTATTGTGTTTTGTGAAGCAGTATTGTACTTAATCTATCATCATCCTCTTTTATAAGGTTTTTAAAATGAGCATGTATCTTCAGTTGCTATTGTCTTTGCTAAAGCTCTACACTTGGTAATGAGATTGAGGGGTTATAGGCTGAGTTGGTCTCTGTCCTCTTTTCACTGCAGAATGTGATGATTGTTTTTCCAGTCATTAAATTTCTCTAAGAAATAGTAGTAATCAGTCAATCTCTGTACTTTTGTCTATTTCCCATTTTAACATCATCAGTAAGTTTAAACGGGTTGGGTGGAAACTCTTGTTTTTGTATGCCATGTAATCTCATCTTAATCTTTCATTTCTAATTTGGTCCCGACCACCTAGAGAGCTGATTCTGAAATGACTCCAGTGTTAGTAATGAGTTGTTTCTGGTCTGCTAAGTTATAATCAATGTCATTTTAAAAAAATGTTGTTGAATACTAATTGCTCTGTTAAATTCTTTTCTTCCTATTCACAAGAATACTTCTGACACACAGGCTCAAGATTTCAAGGTGCAAACTTCTTTCCCTCCTTATCCTAGGTCATATTGTCCAGCATAATTTTCTCTATCATCTTCTGAGCCCACTTTGCCTGGACATACCCAGCTATGCATTGAAATGACAGAGTGTCCAGAAGGTGGAGGATTTTGTCAAGTTCTTCAGTGAATTTCTCTGCTTTCTCTTTGTCTGTGAAAGAAAGAAGTGTATAAAATGTAGTTATGTTCATGGTGGTAACCTTATCTATCCACATCATAAGGTCTACAAGGAACAATGATCACATGTCCTATGAAATAACATTTCTTGTAGCATCATACAAACACTGAAACCAATTCTGCCAGCTCTCCAAGGAGCATGTAGGAGCTCTCCTTCCCATTAGCTCTACATTCTTACATTTCATGGCCTCTTTACTAAGAACATCACTATGAATGGGACTCAGTTAGTCCAATGGTATATCAGCCCCTGGGTGGCTGGACAAAGCTGTCCCAGATAGAGCACCAATAGCTAAATTAAGATTTATAGATGGCTTAACACTGCAAGAGATTCTTAGCACCTTCTACTACCCTTGTCTGTCACCCTGCAATCTTGAAGTAAAAAGGAACTCACCAAGAACTGAAGCCTATTTGACCATTTTTGTCTGTTTCTTGTATTGCTATGGCCACAGGATCCATCAGTTAGTGGTTAACTGGCTCATGATAAGCTTCATTGGACTTAGCTATACAAGCACAGACAGCATAAATTTTCCCCTGGCCCTTATTCAAAGGTATTCTGACTTGGAAGAACCTACATGAGCTTTTGACCTACTGATGTGAACTTTGAGACCTTCCCCAATCTTAGCCTGAGAAGCAGCCTGGCCCAAAGGAAAGGATGCTAAAAGTTTAGAGTCCAAGGATCTGGATTTGGATCCCATCTCTGCCATTTACTACTTGGGAGTCCTTGGCCTATTAAGCCTCATTGCCTTTATCTGATAAAATAAAAGAAGAGGATTAGACTGGAGGACCTCTGAGGTTCCTTCCCAGCTCGAAATCCATTATGCTTTGTAGTAATATTTTGTGGAGACAAATTTACTGTTGTAGGTAAACTGGTCACCATCTGAAATAAGAGAAAGAGTACCAATGAAGGAAGTTGTCAGAATCTCAGGCTAAGCCTACACTTCTAATTTGGATCATTGATCAATTAATGACTAATATCTAGTCTTCACATTGTATCAGTTTAACAAGATTGTCCAAATTATTGGGAGAGGAGAGAGGGGGGAGGTGACTAAATCCCTTTTAAATGAAGAACATATAAACCTAAACTTATGAAACAACAGCAGAATTCAATGGACCCCAAAGATAGAACCTGGTAAAGTATCTAAATTTCCTGATGATCAAGAAGCAAGTTAATCATAATACTTGCAGAATCTAGTACAATAAATTGTATTGGTCAAAAAATCTAAGAATGCTACAAACATGGGGAGGAATTGCAAGGGATGGGGATTGAGGTTTCACTTAAGGAGAAATTACAGGATTCCTAGCTTCCTAACATATCTGTATGTCCTATAAATGGTTTCTTCTGTTTTCTTTTTTAAAATTAACTTTTGTTTATTTTTAGTTTGTATCATTCATTTCCACGAGATATTGAGTTATAAATTTTCTTCCTGTCTTTCCCCTACCCACCACCCCAAAACAGTGATCCCACTATATACCTCCTCTCCCAATCTGCTCTCTCCTATATCCTCCCCCATCACCCCTCTGACTTTCCAGTAGGACAAGATGGATCTCCCTACCCCAGTGCCTGTATAACTTATTTCCCAGGTGCATGTAAATAATGATAATGATAATATATACATACATATTTTTTAACATTTTCATAACTTTAAATTTTAGACTCTTTCCCTTCCTCCCTCGTCACCCACCCCCACTGGAAAGACAAACAATTCAATGCAGGCTGTACATGTGTAGTTACGCAGGACATCTCTACAATGGACATATTGTGAAAGACTAACTATATTTCCCTCCATCCTATCCTGCTCCCCCACTTGTTCTATTCTCTACTTTGTCCCTGTCCCTTTACAGAAGTGTGAGCTTCTAATGACCCTCCCCCCTCAACCTGCTGTCCCCTCTGATCCCCTTCTCCCCTACTCTCCTGTAGTGCAAGATACCCATTTGAGTGTTTATGTCATTCCCTCCTTAAACCACATTCAATGAGAGTCAGGTTGACCCATTGCCCTTTGCCTTCCTGTTCTTCCCCTCCATTGTAACAGTTATCCCTTGCCTCTTCTATATGAGATGATTAACCCCATTCTGTCTCTCCCTGTCTCCTCTCATTCTAGTCCTCTCCCACCTCTCAATTTCACCCTTTAAAATATCATCCTTTCCTATTCAATTGATCCTGTGCCCTCTGTGTATGTACACGTATATACACATACTCACATATATATTCATATGCATATATACCCTACTATACACACACACACACACATTTATATTCCCTTCACCTATCCTCATACTGAGAAAAGTTTCATAAGTTATAATTATGTTTTTCCATGCTGGCATGAAAATAGTTCAACTTTGATAAGCTCCTTATGATTTCTTTTCCATGTTTACTTTCTCATGCTTCTTGTATTTGAATGTCAAATTTTCTATTCAGTTCTGGTTTTTCCAGCAAGAATGCTTGAAAGTCTTCCACCTCATTGAATGACCATATTTTCCCCCAAAACATTATACTCAATTTTTCTTGGTAGGTGATTCTTGGTTTTAATCCTAGCTCCCTTGATCTCTGGAATATCATGTTCCAGGCACTTTGATCCCTTAATGTAGAAACTGCTACATCCTGAGTTATTCCAATTGTGTTTCCACAGTATTAAAATTGTTTCTTCTTGGCAGCTTGTAATATTTTCTCCTTGATCTGGGGACTCTGGAACCTGGCTCTAACATTCCTAGGACTTTTCTTTTTGGGATCTTTTTCAAGAGGTAATCAGAGAATTCTTTCAAGTTCTATTTTGCCCTCTATTTCTAAAAGATCTGGGCAATTTTCCTTGAGAATTTCTTGAAGTATGCTTTTTTATCATGGCTTTCAGGTAGTCCAAAAATTTTTTAATTGTCTCTCCTGGATCTATTTTCCAGGTCAATGGTTTTTTTTTTCAAGGAGATATTTCACATTACCTTCAATTTTTTCATTTGTTTGGATCTGTTTAATAGTATCTTGATTTCTCATAAAGTCATTAGTTTCCATTTGCTCCACTCTAATTCTGAAGGAATTATTCTCTTCAGAAAACTTTTGAGATTCTTTTTCCATCTGGAAAATTCAAATTCTTCAGTCATTCTTCTCATTGGCTTTTTGGGCCTCTTTTGCCATTTGAGTTAATCTATTTTTAAGGTGTTATTTTCTTCAGTCAGGTTGTGGATTCCCTTTTCATGATTTTCTTGCATCGTTCTCATTTCTCTTCCCAATTTTTCCTCCACTTCTCTTATTTGGTTTTCAAAATCTGTCTTAAGCACCTCTATGGACTGTAACCAATTTATATTGTTCTTGGAAGCTTTTAGTGTAGGAGTTCTGACTGTGTTGTTTTCTTCCTGATCCATGCTTTGATCCTTTTTGTCCCCAAAAAAGGAGTCTAAAGGTGGGTTGCTGTGTTTACTTTGCTTCCTTTGTCTACTCATGTTGCCAGTCGATTACTTGACTTTTTAGCTCTGTGGAACTCTTCTTCCAGAGGGGAGAGTTTTGTCCCAAATTGCTGGGGGTTTTACAGCTGCCAGAGTTATTAGGGGGCCACCATCTCTAACAGCCCCACCAGCTTTGGCTCACTGGGCATTTACCTCAGGACCACTACCTAAGACCACGATCCAGACCCAGGCAGCTTAAGGCAAGAGTACTTAGCTTCTGAATGATCCCTTGGCACCCCCTGCAATTTGCAGGCTGTGAGCTCTGAAGCAGCCACATGGAGGTGGCTGCAGGGCCACCACTTCTGCTGTTTTCTTGCCCTGGGGGCAGATGGCTGGACCACTTTTCTCCCCCAAATCTAGCCAAGTTCCACTGACCTTTCACGTTGTCCTTGGTTCTTATGGATTAATTATTCTGCCGCAGCTGCCAGTGATCCACTCTCCCTAAAGCTCCAGTTTTGACTTGTCCTTGTGGCCCTGGGCCTGAAGCCAACTGGTCTTGGCTCCCAGCATGCTGCGATGAGCCCTTCCCATCCCCGTCCAGCCTGCTGGGCTGCCTTCGGTGGGATCCTCATTTCTCTGTACTTTTGTGGGTTTTAGAGCTCTAAAATTTGGTTAGAATCATATTTTATAGGTATTGGAGGTGGTTTTGGGGGGAGCTCATGGAGATCTCCTGCTTCTACACCACCATCTTGACTCCCTAAGGCTTTGTTTTTGTCTCTCACTATGCACAAATCTGTCATCTATATCCCCCTCTCAGTGTGGAAGTCCATCCTCTTACCAAAAAATACATACTGTCCAACTAGATGGTGCATTGGGTAGAGCACTGGGCCTATATGGGAAGATATGAGTTCAAATGCACCTACAGACACTTTCTAGTTGTGTGACCCTAGGAAAGTCACTTAACCTGCCTGCCTCAATTTCCTCAACTATAAAATGGGGTAATAACAACAACACTTACTTCATGGTTGATCATCATAAAAGGTTGTGATGACCAGATGAGATAATATTTGTAAAGGACACAGCATAGGGCCTGGCACATAGTAGGTACAATAAGCTCTTGTTTCCATCCTTCCTAAATAAGGTAATGCATATCTGAGAACACCCATCTCATTCTGCCTCAGAAATCCATCACCCATTTTCTTTTTAGCCTTGTCTCCCATTCCTCTACACGTTCTATGTTTCATTTAGATTTACGTCCTCTCTGTCTCTGTCCTCTTTCCGATCCCTCCCTTCTTGGCCAACCTTTTCTGACCTTTTCCCTCACAGGTCAAATATACTAATGTACTTCCATAACCTTCTATACAGCATTATAGCCATTTGTGAAGGGCTCATTCTTCCAAAAGACTTGGAGCTCCAAGTGGGAAAAGACCAGCTAAAACAAGCCTCCAGCCCAGCTCTTAATACACGTGTTCTGCATACAATAGGAATTTAAGAGGTACTTAATTATTTACCGGAATTCAAGATATGGTGACATTTTCCAAATAAGAAATTAAATAAGATTTTTAAGAATAAAATTAACCATTATCATTACTCCTCCACTCCAGGGAGCTATAAGGAAGATAATGAATTGTATTAATTTAGCATAAAATTATAATTATGCTGAAATTAAAAATTCCTTTTCTATAGAGAATATATTCAAGTGCAGTATTTAAGACAAATAATGCTATGAAATTTTAATGGCATGATTTTAATGTATGATAGCTCTAGAAACTACTGGAATTTGAAGCAATTTAATGCAAGATCTAAGAGTGACTTTGAGTCATTAATTTTGACAATGTGACTTTTTTTTTATTTTAAGGATTCAGTCTGATGAGCCTTCTGGTAGAACTATAGCTGAGCAATCAGGAACAATGATTGGTATTTCCGTCTCAAATGTGGAAATCAATCAGGTTAGCTCAATGATCCCACCACCTTGTGGATGATTTTGAAATCCAGTCTTTTCAATATTTAAAGGTATGAGGGAGCCCAAAGGAAGAGGGCTAATTTCCATCAACTCTGCAGAAAGGGAGGCTACTCTGTCTGGACAAGGCATACTGCTAACTGTATATACCTAGGAAACTTGTGTAAAGTAGGAGAAGATATCTTTGGAGGAGACATCATTGCTGTCTTAATGTATTAAACAGTTTTATACTGGGTGAAAAAGGGACTGGCTTTGCTTTGGTTTTGCCCCAGTGGACCAAAGGCACGGTTGGAAACTGCAGAGCCAGATTACAACACAACATAAAGAAAAATCACATAGGAAGAGCTTTCCCACAGTTCTGCCTGAGGATGTAGTGAGTTCCCTATTGATAGATGGTCATTGATTTGCTAGGGATGTCATAGAAAGGATACATGCCCAAGATGTAATTTTAACTAGATGACTATCTGAGGCGCCTTCCAACTCTGATATGCTCTACAATATAATAACTTCTATCATCGGTCAGCAGGCATTTTAAGCACCTACTATGTACTAGTAGGTACTTTATAAGTGTTTATTGATTGATCATTGGTTGACCTACTATGTGCCCAGCACTGTGCTAAGCTGAGAATACAAAGGCAAAAAACAATCCCTGCTCTTGAGGACTTCACGATGTAATGGGGAGGGTGTGTGTCATTTTTCTGAGTAACCTAAGATAAGCTGTGCAACCTCTTATTACTACCCACACCAGAAGCCAAGTGAAATTTATACATAAGAAGACACTGGACAAGAGGGGAATATGACTCTCTCACATATGGTAAAGAAATACAAGGCTCCTTCCGTACTTCGAAAACGTGATAAAATCAGCTTAATTAAATCGGGAGGCAGACAGAAAGTGATGGGTTTTAAGCAAATGAAAATAACTTCTTTGTGCCTTTCCTTTTCCTTCAGCTTTATTCCTTCCTCTTTGCTCCTTTTCTAACAACTCAAATTCTACCTGCAAGGTGATTACCACCACCTGACATATTTCTGGCTCTGTCTTCCTCGATGAGGTAAGAATCTTCACTTGAATTAATCTCTTTCTTTCATTTTTTTTTTCCCCAATAGAGCCCCTTATTGTTGGCAGCTGTAAGCATCTGGTGTGCTAAATGGAACATAATGGAATGGAATTAAAGACGTGATTTGCCATAAAATTGACATACACTGACCCCAAAACTCTTAACTTGATCAAGCAAATCTTCTTAATGCAGGTTTTTCTGACCCCAAAGTTAGATAAACTATTGTCAAGTTCAAATCTGGCTTCAGACACTTTCTATATGTGTGACCTTGGGCAAGTTACTTAACCCTGTTTGCCTCAGTTTCCTCATCTGTAAAATGAGCTGGAGACAGAAATGGTAAACCACTCCAGCATCTTTGCCAAGAAAACAAATAAACAAACCAAAAGGTGTGGTCACAAAGAGTCAGAAATAACTGAAGCACAGAGCTTGGCGAAAAGTAGAAGCCTAATAAAGTGGACTTAATCATTGATTGGGATGGAATCATTCTTCTGGGGCATCTGCAAATCCTGATAGTGAACCTTAACCACAGTCAAATATCTTCCTCCACAGCCAGTCTCATTCACTGCCTCTTCAGCATACAGTGGTCACCCTGGGTTCTCCAGGGTCTCTGCCAACAAGGGTAAGAGCCAAGGCAGAAGCTACCAATGGTCAAACTTGCATGCTGGAAGCACCTAACTGGCAAATTGACTAAGGACAGAGGGCAAAGGTGCTGAATCCGATAAAATGTTAGCTCGTTTAGAGCAGGCATTAGGCTTCCTTTGCCTTAGTGTCTCCAGCACAGCGCCTTGTGAATACCCAGACTTTAGAAATGTTTTTGAAGGATTCTGGAAATAGAGCAGCCCTTGGAAGGTTGGCCACCAGGTGAATAACTAACTAAATAATTAACTAATTTTGTCACAGCAATTCATGGAGAGCATGAGAGTTTGTGCAGAGGAGCTGTTCCATGTTCAAATCATGGATCTCTGAAAGAATTTCAGTACCAAACATCCTAGAGTAGATACGTTCAGGATCATTCTTGTAGCATAAACAAGGCACTGGCCGGCCCTCCTTGACTAGTACTCAGTGCTGAAAAATATTTGCTCTCTTCCTTCAGTCCTTCCCAGCTTCTTTCCCATGCCAACTAAAATCTCCCTTCCTACAGAAAGCCTTTCCTCACCCCCCTTAATTCTAGTGCCTTCCCTGTACTGATTACCACCAGGCTATTCTGTATATAGCTTGTCTGTACAAAGTCCGTTTGTACGCTGTCTACCCCATTAAACCGGGAGCTCCTTGAGGGCAGGGACTGCCTCACAAGTTTCTTTATAGCTCCAGCCTGTAATACAATGAATGACACCTGTTGGAGCTCAATGTTTATTGACTATGAGCTAGAAACTAAGGAAATTTAGGCAATAAATGATAGTCTCTTCCTGAAGGAAGTAAGGGGGAGGGGAAGTCCAAGGTAAGAGCCAACTGTAGGGGAGCGAAGCTTTTCTGTAACTCTTTTCACTTTGTCTTACCTTTCAAGCCTGAAGGAGATAGCACATAGAAACTCGGAAAATTCTCTTACTGGTTACAATTCCAGCCAATCGTGTAGTTAGTTCGGCAAAGCTGAGGCCATAAAGTCTCTTAAAATACAACACTTGCCTTTAATGCACTGTCCAAAGTCAATGTAGTCCCGTGAGGAGAACAATTGGCAGTTCGGGGTTCACATTCCAGCTCCCCGAGGTACCAGGCCCAGAGATAATCCTTGCTTTTCATTTCCCTGGTTTCTCACTGAAAAGCCAACACCACCGTCCTGCCCTGTGACGCTGGGGTATCTCACGGGAGTGAACAGAATTTCACAAGTGACAGAGCCTGGAAGGTTGGTAGAGAGATGATTCCTCCACCCAGCCTCAGGATTTGAAGCGGGTCAGGTAGAGTAAAAGGCCTTCAGGGCCTAAGGGGAAGATTCACATACAATGGCCAGTTACTGCATCACCCAGCAGGTCAGACAACCCTGGAAAACCTGGAATGGAGTTGATGAGGTGCAGGCTCTGGGAGCCCCTTTGGGCTCTCCTTGAATCTTTGAGGTATGCGCTCTAAGAAACCCCTTGAATCTTCCCATTTGATGAGGCATTTGCAGAGGCCATAAGTATTTCCTTGTGGCTGGGCCCAAACCTCTGTTAGTAGCCTGGCCTTCCATTGTCCATCTGCTTCCCACCCTGCAGCCTATCAAAATATCAATCCACTCTTGCATTGACCTCATTAGCTCCTCCTGAAGACCCTCCCCAAACTCATTACTGGAGACTGACCTCATTGACTCCTCCTGAAGACCCTCCCCAAACCCCTCCTCTAAACCACCCCTAGCTTCCTCTATATATATGAATACCATCTTACCTCCATGTGGTGTGAGAGTGCCATAGAATGCTCTAGCACAGACTTATTCTGGATTGCTTGCCCAATGCAAGAGACACAGATAACTAGGCTCCTTAAGAGTCTACCCAATATCGCGAACTTATAATGAACTTTCAATAAATTTTACTTTTCTTTGGTTGAGAGAAGACTTAAGTCAAATTCTTTTGGTAGAACTCAGCGTGTTTGTACTTTAGGGTCTCCAGAGCAACCCTAACTCTCTTTATGTGCGATGTCTTCAGAGTGAGAAGGTAGGAGATGGGAGAGAGGCCAGAAGAATGGGCACTCTTTGAAGGACCCATCCATCTCTGGGGAGATCTCTCTTTCTAGCTATGAGGCCTTAACCTCAGGTTTAGGCTGAAAATGGCAATCTCAGCATTTCACTTCTCCCTAATTTACCCAGAGGCTACACCTTGTGCTCTTACCAGCTGTCCATGATTGAATAATCATTTAATAAGTTCAGTCTTCCTCTAAGTGATGGGATTTTAATCATGACTTAAAGGAAGCTGGGGACATCATGGTCAGAGTGGAGGAAGAAGGGCATTCCGGACACAGGAGGCAGCCAGAGATGAGTCTCAGAGCTGAGAGATGGATTTTGCTGGTGGAAAAGCTGGGAGGCCAGCTGACTGACTGGAAGAGGAAGTGGTGGCAGTAAAGGTGGTGAAAAAGGGAGGAGGGGGCCAGGTTCTGGAGAGGTTTGAATGACAGAGAATCCTGTATTTCATGCTCTAGGCAAGAGGGAGTCAGAATTAGAGTTTGCTCATTAGTGGGGTGACACGGTCACTCCGGCATTCTAGGAAAATCACTTTGGCTCCTGAATAGGGGGTGAACTGGAGTGGGGAGAACCTGGAAGCAGGCAGACCCACCAGCAGATGCTGTAATAACCCAGGCAGAAGGTGGTGAGGGTCTGCACCAAGGTGGGGGCCAGGGTCAGAGGAGAGAAGGGGGAGTGTTTGGACACTGCTAACAAGGCAGAAATGACAGACCTTGGCAGCAGATATGGACATGGGGGGGGGGGGGAGTGTAAGAGAGTGAGTAAGCCAGCAGGACACCCGGGCTGTGAGCCTGAGGGACTGGGGGTATGATGCTGTCCTTGGGAAGGTGGGCGGGGGAGGGGATTTAGAGGGAAAGATAATAGGAAAAATTCCAGATCTTGACTTTTCGGCCCAATTAGAATGGCCCTTAACACCCAGGATTACACTTGCAAATTCTATAGCTTAGTGAGACCTTTTCTAAACCAAATGAAATTCAAGCAATCTTCCCAAGTCTCCAAGGGAGACTCACTGAGGAAATTTTTGGTTTCCAGGTACCAGTGGGAGTGAAAGACACCAGAGAAGATATAAGGAAATCATGGACACTGTAATCTGGAGGCCTGTCACTGCCTCCACAGCTCACTGCTCACCTTGGACAAGTCCATCTCTCACTCATTTACCTCAGTGGGAAATGAAAGAATGGATCTACAGAACTTCTGAGGTCCCTCCCAGCTCTAAATCTATGACCTTAGAGATAGAGGCTTCTGGGGATGCAAATGATGCTCCCATTCCCACCCCTGGCCCCACTCGATGAAACTGGAGAAAGCCTCCTCCCTAATAGGGAGCCATTTCTTTGATCCTATCCTAATATCACGTATTCTGAACCCTACCGCACCTTCCCCTAGATCAAACCTTTTTTCAGGTTTAATTTACCTCTCATGAAAATCTCCTCTTCCCTTAAATATCTGAATGACCTTGGAGATTAAAGGTAATATTGTTGATTCTAGTAAATATATTTGATATAAACATAAAGGTCAATTAAAGCTTGATCTATAATGAAAGCATGGTTAGCTTTAACAAGATCATTTTCAGTATAAAGGATTCAAAAAAAGGATTTGAAATCTGGAAATCAATCAATCAAGAATTTGTTGAAACATCTGCCATATTTCAGCGGCTACCCCAGGTGCCAGGCTAGACCCCGGGCTTGCTGTGAAAGTTCCCTGGCAGCCTATGTTAGCAGGGCTCTGAGCAGTAGAAAGAGGGGCAGGAAATGGTCAGAGAGGGAAGGAAAGAGAATATTGTGCCTACCATGGGCCAGGCACTGTGCGAGGTGCTTTACAAATATCCCATCATTTGGTCCTCACCACTACTGTGAGCAGGTTTTATCCCCATTCTAAGTTGAGAAACTGAGATAAACAGAGGGTAGGTGACTGACCCAAGGTTGCACAAGTGGTTTGCATCTGAGGTCAGGTGTGAACTCAGGTCTTCCCGACTCCAGACCCACCATCTCCCTTCCTCCCTTGCTGCCTCTCACAAACACAAAATGGAGCCATCCCTGTCCCCAAGAACTTCTACTTTATGGGAGAAACCATTTGTCCTGCAGGGATTCTGACCCTATTTTGTGTCATGGTCTCATTTGGCAGTCTGGTTAAATTGCTGGACCTCTTCTCAGAGAAATGATTTTAAATACATAATCTTAAATATTTAGGATTGTATTGAAATAAGAATGTGACCCTTTTCCCATCTAAATTCCTCTACCTTGGGTCCGCTATGTGTCTCGGTGAATAGAGCACCAGCCCTGGAGTCAGGAAGACCTGAGTTCAAATCCAGTCTCAGATACTTAACACTTAATAGCCATGTGACCTTGGGCAAGGCACTTAACCCCAATTGCCCTGCATTCCCCCCTCCAAAAAGCAGAAGACATTCCTGTACCTCCTGAAATCTATCTGCCCTTGAGGGTTAGAACCCCCAAGGCACACAGATAACTAAACACACACTAGTAGGTGGGGGTTCCTATTGACTGGGGGACTCAAGACAAACCTCTTAGAAGACTTGATATTTGAAGGGAGACCTGAAATGATTCCAGATCTAGGGCAGGAAGGGACCCTAAAGGTCACTGAGTCCAGCCCCTTCGTTTGAAAGGCAGAGCCTTGAAAGGACCTGCCCAGAGTCACAGAGCTATTAAGTGTCTGAGGCAGGACCCAAATGCACATCTTCCTGACCACAGGTCCAGGACTCAGCTGATTATAGCCCCAATTGTCTCCTCATTGGCTGTGCCAAGATGGACAGAGGGGAGGAGAGAAGGCCTTATACACACAGAGAAACAGGAGCTGGCATGTCAGCCATGAGAGAGTCAGGTCTAGCAGGGGTTTAGAGCCACTCAAAGCTCAGTCTGGCAGAGGGAGACAAGAAAGAACTGTGGGAGATTTGGGAGTCGGAGAGTGATGTGGTCACTTTGGTGCTTTTAGAAGATCCATGGGTGGGTGATGGATTGGGGAAGGGAAGAGAAGACCAGGAAAACCATTGAGGAGGCCACTGCAGCAGCCATGGGCAGACATATCTGGAAAGAGCTGATGTCCATCCAATCTCTGAGCCCCAACTGCATCTGCTGCCCGCTGCCCCTTGGCTCTCAGCTGAGCGGGTCACAGAGACCGAGGCTGTGACCACGGGAGGGCCTGGAAGCAGGAAACTCAGTCCCAATTCATGTAGACCGTGGCATGGCTGGGTCATGGGCACTGCACCGTCAGATCTTCATTTTGCCAAATGGCTTGGAATGGACCAAATGGAAATGAAAGTGTTTGAGGCTGTGCCAACTTCAACAGGGAATTGACTTGTTTTCTGTAAACCCCCAAATTCATTTCATCATGTGTAAATGGAAGCAGAGTCCTAGACTGGGAGGGACTCCAGAGGTCACCTGGGCCAACTCCACCATTTTGTAGATGAGGAAATGGATGCCTAGGAGCGGCTCATAAATTTAACATTGAAAAGGACCGCTGGTCCAACAGGCCTTGGGCCCAGGGAGTTAAGGGTCTTACTCAAGGACACACAGATAGTATCCAAGGAGAGATTTGAACCCAGGTCCTCCAAATGCAGTTAATACTCTTCTTTACTGCACCATGTTGAATTCCAATAAAGTGGTTGACGCATGGAGCACACAGATGAAGGTGCTGGGGTGGCAAATGATGGCGATAACTCTGATGGGTTAAAAAAATGCTGGTGCTGGAGTCAGAAAAGCCTGGGTTCAAATTCTGCCACCAACTTTCTAGAAAGACTCTCTGGGCAAGTTCTTAGCTTTCCTTAATCTCAGTTTCTCAAATGGAGGTGAAGAAATGGGGACAATTCTCCCCTCAACCCCTCTCAAGCAAACTATGGGGTCCTAGTGGAACCGGGGACTGTTTTTCCTTTGTGTATCCATCTCCTAGCACAGTGTTTGGGACACAATAGGGGCTTAATAAAAGCATCACGAAGTGCCTTCCCTTCAGGAGTGGTATAAAGGGTCGAACGAGATACTTAAGGGATAAGAGACAAAGTGATGTAGGAGATTTAAAGCCCATGAAAATGTCAGCAGTAATCAGGGACAACACCATTCCATTCATAAAGATCTTTTTTTTAGCTTCTTGGTGGACAGCTGGGGTTAAGTGACTTTCACAAGGTCACACAGCTAGTAAGTGCTAAGTTTCTGAGGCTGGATTTGAACTGAGGACCTCCTGACTCCAGGGCCAGTGCTCTATTCACTGTACCACCTAGGGGCCCCACGATCATCATTCAATTCAACAAACATTTATTAAGTGCCTTCTATGTGGCAAGCACTGTGCTAAGTGCTGGGGACATGAGAGAGGCAAAAGACAGGTCCTGCCCTCAAGGAGCTTTTAATCTAATGCATCTTTACAATCTTTACAAAGCAAAGTTTATACAGGATAAATAGGAGACAATTATCCCACAGAAAGCACTGAATTCAGAGGGGTTGGGGATGCTTTCTAGGGAAGGTGGGATTTTAGGTGGGAGTTAAAAGAAGCCAGGGAAGGCAGGAGGAAAAGATGAGGAGGAGGAGCCTTTGAGGCCTGGGGGATAGGCAGCAAGAGAAATGCCCAGAGCTAAGAGACCCAAGCTCTTGTTCATGGGACCTTCAGGAGTCCAGTCACTGGATCGAAGGCCCTGTTGAGGAGCAAGATGTAAGAAGCCTAGAAAGGAAGAGGGGTATTTAGATGACTTTGGATGCCAAAGAGAGCATTTTCTGTTTGCTCTTGGAGGTAACATGGAGTCACTGGAATTTATAAGAGTGAAGGAGTCAAGGGAGCTGACATGATCAGATTTGCATTTTAGGAAAATCATGTTTTTCTCTGAGATCTACCTGTTTCTTCACTGCTGAAGGGAAGTCCTGGTATGGGAAATTCCTTGTAAACCGTAATTTACATCCTTAATGGAGCTTTCTGTGGCACTAAGGAGCTCAGTGGCTTGGCCATGGTCTTATAGCCATGGTGTGTCCAAGGCAGGACTTGAACCCAGTTCCTCTTGACTCCAAAGCCTATCCATTTCAAAGTTTATCCACAGTTTTATGATGCATTATTATAAGTGGAAGGAATAAAGTTTGGGCAAACAGGGTCCAGTTCTGCCCATGAAGATGCTTAAGAAGTCTACTTTTGGACAGGCAGTGGCAGGGTGGTAGAAGAAGAAGAAATATTATAGAGGGATGGACTGGCCTGTAAGGGCCCAAGTCTGCAAGCACCCACTAGCATGAAGTGCCCCTAAGACTGACCCCTCACTGGTTGATACACCCCTCTTTATTTTTATGATGTCTATTTCTATCCTAATGACAAAAACTACACACACCTGATGTGTGACTCTCAGTAAGAGGGTATCAGCAGATCTATATGTGGGAGGCAGATATGGAAACATCTTTCCTTTCCCATAGCTTGAAGGACTCTTAATTAGAGACTGCAGTGATCAGACCACACTCCCAGGAGATCTTCCTTCATCCCTCCAAAGCTCTTTCTGTAGGCAGCTGTTAGCAGAGAGAGGGGAGGAGGCTATGGCCCCCCAAAGCCCTCTACCCCCCTCACTCCACAAAGCTCATAATACTGAAGCTGAACAACTCATTGCTGGAGGAGAAATGGCATCAGAAACAAGGGAAGCATCATTTCCCTTTGCTGCCTTGAGCTGCCAGAGTTGTTTGAGCCAGCAAACCAAGGCAGCTTAACAGCCAATGAAGCCTCTGCCAACACAGTACTCTGTTCTCCAAGGACTCATCTTGTCTTTCTGTAACAGGCTTGCTTTTGAATAGGGAAGGAAAGGGGTAAGATAGATGTAAGGAACAGACATTTCCTTCTCTGTGTGTCTGAGTTTAGATCCTCTCTCTCTCTCTCTCTCTCTCTCTCTCTCTCTCTCTCTCTCTCTCTCTCTCTCTCTCTCTCTCTC
>CM053600.1:197987547-198024388 GCA_028646575.1 Pseudocheirus occidentalis
CCTGTATTGAATTGCTGCTCCTTCCAGTGGGAGTGGGTGACAAGGGAGGAATTGCAAGAATCTAGAAATTAAAGCTAGACAATCAAATGCAACTGGGAAATAAGGCATACAGGGATGGGGGTAGGGAGACTTTCCCTGCCCTACTAGAAAATTATAGGGGCATTGGAGGAGGAATAGAAGGGAAAAGATTGTGGGAGGGGCTTTATGGTGGGATTACTGTTTTGGGCTTGGGGGTAGAGGAAAGAAGGGGAGAAAATTTGTAACTCAGAACTGTAAATGAATGATGTAATCAAGAAAATAAATTAAAATTAAAAAATTACTGATGCTTTTTTGTATCACTGTTACTTCCAAATAGCATGGTCACCATAAATTCTTCCTTCATAACAAAGAAATTAAAGAAAACAAGTGAGCACGTTGATCATGTCTGATAGTATATGTTCCATTCCAGATCCATAATTCCCTACTTCCCTATCAAAAGGAGGGTAGGAGACTTCTCCATCAGTCTTTGGGCATCAGTTTTGGTCTTGACATTAGTTAGTTCTGATCTGGTGTCTCATATTTTAATGGTGCTTTCCTTTCCAGTATTATGATCTCCAAAGCATAAACTTAAAGCACTAAATTTACCTTTGAATGTTTCTGAAATTTAATGAATAGTTATTCTAGAGAATAGCAAATCCACTTCATTTTAGTGATTTGGAGACTATTGAAGAATCCACAAATACAGATCATTTTGGGGAGGGGAAATGGTTCAGTTATAAGGCAGAGTTTACAAATAATCAGTGAGGAAAAACAATTATTCAGTGCTGTTTGGCTGACCTAATCTAGGTCACTGATTCAAACCTGCTCTTTTGTTCTTGTTCAGTTGTGCCTGCTTCTTTGTGACCCATTTGGGGTTTTCTTGGCAAAGATACAAGAGTGCTTTGCCATTTCCTCCTCCAGCTCATTTTACAGATGAGGAAACTGAGGCAATGGGGTTAAGTGACTTGCCCAGGGTCACACAGCTAGTAAGTGTTTGAGGCTGTATTTGAACTCATGAAGAATCTTCCTTATTCCAAGTCCAGTACTCGTCCCCTATCCACCTAGCTGTCCTCAACCCTGCCAACCTATTTTGAAGAAAAAAAACCACCAAAAACCAAAAAGACCCAGCAAGTATAAATAGAGATCAGCCTTTGAGTTGGAGCTAAAAATCTGAGAAATTATGGGTTCTTTGTGGCCTTGGGCCAGCTCTTTCATTAATTATCAGAGCCTGTTTCACTGGGTTGTTGGGAGGAGATGATTTCAGAATTTCAGCAATGGGAGCTTCAGTCTCAGGGGTTCATTATCTCTATTTCAGAAGCAAGGTCTCCTGGTTCATGGTCTCTGCACCAAAAGGAGAGAGAAGACTTGATCTGTTTCTGAGCCGTTCTCAGTATCTAATCTAAGAGCAGAAAAAAGAGAGCGACCTTTCAAATAAATCAAATCATCCAAAAAACCCACACACAGAGCCCCAAGAAGAACTCTTGGTCCCACACAGTCTTTCATTCCCTTAAGTATAAATCTTTCCAAACACCACAATTACTTTCCAGAAATGGAAGATTTTTTTTTTATTTTTCCAAGGCACAACCCAAAGAACTTACTTTTTCCCCAATAAAAACAATGCCAAGAATGAATTTTTTTAAGGGAGGCACCCACTTAGGACTTAGCACTGTTCTATTCACAGATTCTGATAAATGTCCTTACTCCATCTCCAAGTTATGGTGGCTGGCCAGAATCTCTATCTACTTTGACAAATGTTCACGCCCACACTACATTGATTTCAGTACAAAGCATTATCAAATCTGACATGCTCTAGGTGAAGTCAGATTTCAATGTCCAGCTCATTTAAATTTCAGGGTGGCCAAGTAGAAAGAATGACAGACTTGAAATCAGGGAAGGTTGGGAGCAAATTCAGCCATTGAAATTTACTAGCTCTATCTAAGCTGCAATTTTCTCACTTTTAAAATTGAGACAATTCTCACAGGGCTGTTCTGAGGTTTAATCAGTCAATCAGTCAAGAAACATTTATTCCTTACCTACTGTGTGCCAGGAACTCAGTCAAGTGTTAGGGATACAAAGAAAGGCAAAAGCACAACCCCAGCCCTGTAGGAACCCCCATTTTTATTGCAGGAGAAGGGAAGAGGGGGGAGAAAACATGCAAACAGCTGTGTTCATGCCAAATCCATGCAGGGTAAATTGGAGCTAATCTTACAGGGCAGGCACTGGGATAAAGGATGCCTGTGCAAGGCTTCTTGAAGAAGGTTGGAGTTAAGAGTCTAACCCTAACCCTCCAACTCTAGCCTCTGACTCTTTCATCTGAGAACTGAAGGGAAGCAGGAGGCAGAGGATTCCCAGCATGGGAGACAGTCAATGAAAATGGGCAGAGATGGGAGCTGCAGCCCTTGTGCCAGGAACAGCAAGGAGACCAGCCACAAAATAAAGGCATGACTACCGAGTGCTTTTCAGTCCTTGGAAGCTGTACAATAATAACACTTAGGATAATGGTATTAATATCATTTACCATTGGTGGCATTAATATTTGTTCCCCTATTGTATTTCTTTTTAATGTTGTGGTCTGGGGGTGCTGACTGGGTGTGGACTGGCCACCTCCTTCAAGGCGCTGTGTATATTCAGCTTGATTCTCTGCTTTCAGAAAGCAGGAGGATACTTAACAAATTAACCAGTGGGGAAGCGTACGCTGTAACTTGGCCACCAGTAAGGGGTTCCTTCAAACCGCCAGCCATGTGATATCATCAAGAGTTACCCCAGGGCATACATTGACTGTACTATTGACTAGGAACATGGAAAAAGGAGATTGAAGCCATTCCAGAGTAGAAAACACTTGGGCAGAGTGGGGAGAATGCCAACTTGAAGTCAGAGGATATGGGTTCAAATCTGGCCTCAGCCACTCATGGCTGGCATGACCCTGGCTGTTTGCCGGTCTCTCTGGGGTTCAGTTTCCTCCTCCATAAACTGAGAAGCTTGGAGAAGTGGCCTGCAAGGTCCGTTGCTGCTCTCAACATAGGATCTTATGGAATTTTAATTTGATTTTATCTGCAGTTCCATTCCCACCGAACATTTGGGCAATCTGTTTTCTGCTGATCAAATTTTTTTTTTTGCTTTTTGGAGGGCAGTTGGGGTTCAGTGACTTGCCCAAGGTCACATGGCTAGTTTTTGTGTTAAGTGTCTGAGGCCGGATTTGAACTCAGGTCCTCTGGATTCCAGGGCTGGTGCTCTATTCACTGCGCCACCTAGCCGCCTCCTGATCAAATTTATTTATAAAGTTTGTTGTTTCTTTTTTGTCGTGTCCGTTGTATATAACTAGTCATGACCTCATCTGAGATTTTCTTGGCAAAAGTGCTATAGCTATTTGCTATTTCCTTCCCCAGCCCATTTTACAGATGAGAAAACTGAGGTGAACAGTGACTTAGAGCTCAGGGTCACATGGCTAGTGTCTGAGACTGGATTTGAACTCAGGAAGATGAGTCTCTCTGACTCCATCCTGACTCTTATTCACTGTACCACACAGCTGCCTTTCATAAGGCTTAGACAAAGGAATTTTTAATGCAACAAGACTAATTAAAACACCATGAAGTAAGTATAAAAGAGCCAGACACACAGCAAAACTGTCAAGAAAACATATCCCTGATCATCTCCTCCCATAATCCTCCTGGAGTGCCTGGGGTATTGGGAAAAGGATTAAGGGGAGGAATTACATGTTTGGAACTTGTCAAGATTGATTCAACAAGCAGCCTGAGAAAACAGAAAAGAAGGAATGGGAATGCCTCAGTTTCTGAACTCCTGGGATTTCATGGCAGTTACAATCCCATTCAGCCTTGCTCTTGTCTGATCTTCTGTTATCAGTCTGTCTTGTATGAATAGGATCATATGATCACACACACACACACACACACACACACAGAGTACTGGTGCTATATTTTCTTATACACAAGGCATGAGTCTGCCTGAAGCTGTGGAAAGTGGTCTGACCATTATCAGCCATGAATATGATGCCATTGTCCTCTTCTGGGAAGTCCATAAAGAGATCTTTTGCCACTCCCCTGCTCCAATCCCAATCTCTGCAGTTCTATGACCAACTTAGGGTGATGGTCATGGCCTGCAATTTTCAGAAACAATTTGAATAAGAAAAGGATGAGGAGGAGCTTAATCCCCAAATGAATCTATCAGCTGCTGGTATTCTGAACCGTGTGGCCAAGTACAACACCAATCTGGAATACTCTCCAGAATTATCTAAGAATGGTAGCTACCCAGTCAATTCCCAGAGGCCAAGAGATCTTGAACAACTATAGCCAGATGGCTAAGTGGCAACTGATCCCTACGTATAACTTTGCTGAGCCATATCCTGGGAAGAGACAATATGACTGACATTTAGATGGTGGCTGTATGTGCAATGGTCCTACAGGGAACCCCAACTGAGGCAGAGAGATGCCTGATGAGGGAGCATTGGGATTTCCTGTGCCAGCTGGAGACGGCAGGGGCTTTGCATGCCAGCAAAGCAATCAGGGAATTTAAGAAACAAGATGACTTGGAGGAAGATGATGGTGAGGAGGACAGCTTAACGCTGACAAATAAGACTCTTCCCAAACTCAAAGCTTCATGGAAGACGCTGCTCTGAAGCAGTGCCCTGCTGACCCTGCAGGCTTATGCCACAGACTTCAAAGGTAGACAAGAACTGCTTAGAAGCAAGGAGACTGAGGTCAAATGTCTCTGGAAGAAAGAGCCAGCCTGACAGGTCCACTGAAGGCAGAAGAGTATCTTGCATCACTTGTTGGAACTGACCAGCTTGAAGCCTCTCACCTGATTCCCTGGTCTCCATCTTTCCTCAAACCAGGGAGGAAGATGGAAACCATTTGCTTCTCAAGCAGGTGTGTGGGTCTGTCGTTTTACTGCTGTAGCTCCCATTCTATTCATCCTATAGGAAATTCCTTAGTTGAAAAAAATCAAGAGAAAGAAAGAAGGATGAGGATGAGGATGAGGAGAAAGGAGAGGGGGGGAGGGAGGGAGAAGCAGAGAGAGGGAGAGAGAGAGACAGAGACAGAGACAGAGAGAGACAGAGAGACAGAGAGAGACAGAGAGACAGAGACAGAGAGAGACAGAGAGACAGAGACAGAGAGAGACAGAGACAGAGACAGAGAGAGACAGAGACAGAGAGAGACAGAGAGACAGAGACAGAAAGACAGAGAGACAGAGAGGAAGGGAGGGAGGGAGATCTACATCTAGAGTCCTGTCTTTTAGACTACGCAGCTTTTGCACCTTGGCACCATCTCTGCTCTGGATCTACACCATGACTACCACAAACTTCCAGGATCTGTTACAATTTCCACATTGGGCAATTCAATCCTGGCTACAGTTACAGACCCTCAGCAGTCACAGTGGAAGCTTTGAGCACCCATGGCTAGAGACTGTTTTGCTTCTGGTCTCAGAAGATTTTCTAGTCTCAGTCACGTGGAAAGAAAAAAAATCCCAGAAATTTCTCTCCATGGAAACAGTCAAGGAGTGAGAACCAAGCTTCTCAGGAAACCCTCACTATATCCTGACCTCCCCTGCAGTTTTGCCTTTGTCTCAGAATCATGCTCAGGCGAGCCTGATGTTTAGACGTGTTGTATGCTCTCTGAAGCCACGGCATGGAGCTGAATCTGGGTGCCAGCTTGATAGAGCTCTTAAATAGCACGCTGAAATGTAGTATAACATTGACCCTGCCAAAGGAACACAAGTCTTGCCAGGTCCTACCAAAAAAGAGCCTCAGGGTGTGTGTCCAGAGGTAGATTGTCTAACCTCCAAGCAAAAGTCCAGAGATGGAATCCTCAGCTCCAGGCTGAGCCTGGAGTGGTAACTGGGGATAATGGATTTTTTGGTCAAAGTTACTCTTGATGACTTTGAATGGCAGAAGCATTTCCATTATCTGCTTGGATGGAAGGATTACGTGCAGAGCCTTGGGCTACTGAAGGGATGTCAGTACACTGATTCCAGAGGACTGGCAATGAGACATGGTACCCATCTTCTGACTGACAGGTGGCAGATTTGGTGTGCTGAGCAAGACCCACAACCTTGGACATAATTTGTATAGATTCATTCCAAGGGTTGGGTTTTCTTCAACAGAAAGATGGCACAGAAAGAAGAGAAAATAAATGTTTATTAGTTAAAAGAAGAAGTTTAGATTTTTCACAAGCACAGGTGCAACTTTGTTGGAATCTCTGCACACTCCGCACTGTGATGTCATCTCATTCTCTTTAGTTAGTTGGTTAAGTCAAGGAGCAGAAGCTTGTTGGGCCTCATGTTCCCCACAGGGACATCCAGTTTCAAAATATTATTGGAGACTAAAAATGGGAGCTCGCCTAATGAAGCACTTCCCCTCATTTGCAAGGCACCATGTTAGGGTGTCTGTGGTTGTTTAAAGTGAGCTATTAACGAAGGCATTTTCCTTTTTAAAGGCAGAAACAAAAATGGCAAGTCAGAAAGAGCATTTGATGAGGGGTCAAGGCTGCCAGGCTAAGTGACCAGTTTGTGATCCAACAGCAAGTGACTATGAGAAGCAGGATTTGAGATGGCCAGAGTTCAGCCCTCCTCCAATCTTCTCCACCTGGTGGGTTCAGTTCAGTCTTAAAGACGTAGCTCCAACATCACGCCTGCTCCCCTCCCTTTTACTCCTGCCCATTATATTCCTCGGCTGCTCACCGGGCTCCTTTGTTTTGTGGTTGTTTATGTGCTTGGCCTATCCTCCTCCGCCTCCCCTTGACCTGATTGTGTCTTGCTCACTTCTGAATCCCTCATCCTCTAGTAAATTCCAATCACCCTTTCAGAAAGCAATAAATTATTTTCGATTTATTGAATTCAATGAATGTTTATCTAACTGATTAAAGAAATTCCTACAGAAACTCATTTTTTTTGGTCTTTTTGGAGAGGGGAAGGCAGGGCAACTGGGGTTAAGTGATTTGCCCAAGGTCACACAGCTACTACATGTGAAGTGTCTAATGTCAAATTTGAACTCGGGTCCTCCCAATTCCAGGACCAGTGCTCTATTCACTTTACCACCTAGCTGCCTTAGAAACTCATTTTCATCTTCTAACTTTAACCCTTCTCATGGAGGGAAAAATAAGTCTTCCACCTTGAGTTTCTTAAAGGAAGGCCCTGACTCCAAATCCAACCCCCCTCCCCCCCCAACTCCTTTTCCATGGCATTAATACCCATACAATCAGCCACTTCATTTTACAGATGAGAGGATGGCTATCACCGAGGAAGATCTGGGATTTATAACTAGGTTTTCAGACTTTAAATGTCATGATTGACTTCTTTGTGACCTCTTTTCCAGTACCTTTGGAAGGCAGTATGATGAAATGGAAAGAGACCTCTGGGTTCAAATCCTGACTCTGCCACTTACTACCTCTGCGACATTGGGGGAATCAATTAACCCCTCTGTGTCTGTTTCCTTTTCCTATAATAGGAGAAGGTGAGACTAGATGAGTTCGAAGGTCCTTTGCATCCTATGGTCCTGTCAGTAAGAATAATTAGCCATCAAAGAGCCAGCAAACTTATAGTCATTGCCTTATGTTTCTTCTACCCCTGCTTTGCTTCAAGTTTTAGTGGATTAAAGTGGTGAGTTGGCCTTGAACAATTAGTCAGCCTTGATGAAGAGAAATCAAACATCCATTACTTTGTGCTTGGACTTCAAAACAAAGTCAAATAGACCCTTTTAGCAGAGGAACAACCAAAATGGCTTCTACCCCGATTTATAACGATTACCATGTCATTGTATACCCATTGTCCCAAGCTGTGGGTGACAAGAAATCTCTTCTCCGACTGTCACATTTAATGAGAGAAACCCAGGAAAGCAGCCCTGGTATAAGTCATCACATTTTCTTGGAAAACCATGTAGAAAGTTAAGAGCTAATATTCCTGAGAACAGTGGGAGGAAGCCCATTTTCAGCACCATTTCCTAAAGAGAAGGAACCCACATTGCTCTTGGGTGTGCCTGCAGTATTTCACTGAGTGAGGAAAAATATTGGGATGGACACTGGAAGTTCCTCTCTGATAACTCACTGTATTTTCTACTTAGAGGAGGCAAAATTTGAACATGCCCATTACTCTTTTATTAAAACAGGAATAATGATTCCCATCTTACCCCTACCCCCTCTTTCTGGGTAAAAAAAAATAAAAATTCAAAGTATAGGCATTATAAAGTTTTAGAATTGGAAAATAATTTAGCAAGTAGTGCTATCAATGTTTTCTTATGGCTCCTAATTAAGAGAAGTATAGGGTAAGGGCAAGAAGAAAATGCTAGTCAGAGTTAATAATCATTTATTCAATATTTAATCAATAATCATCAATAATACAAGCACAACAAGTCGTGGGTCCTTCCACCATGAGAAGAGTATTCTATGACACAAAGCTCAAGCCCCCAGTTACGCTCATAGATGGAAAGAAATGATTTCACCATTTGATAGTGCAGACAATGATGCTATTGAAGAAGTAAAAAAAAAAAAAGGAGGCTGGTTTAGCTGTTAGAGAATCATAGAGATCTTTAATAATAGGGTTTCTGAGCTGTAAAGGACCTCAGAAGCTGTACATCACAAGTGACAGCTCTATAGGAATCCCTCTGAATTCTTATCCTTTTGGAAACTCTTATTGGAACTGAAAGGGATTTGGAAGGAAAAAAATAGTGGGGGAAGGAGAAGTGTGTTCTGTTTTGTTTTTTGAAAGATTAGTGCAAATTAATTTTTTTAACCATTCATTATTCTTCTAATGGATAGAGCATGTGGATTTAGAATCAGAGGACATGGGTTCAAAATCCTGGTTCTACTACTTGGTAATAATAAAAATAGCTAATATACATGCATACATACATACACATATACATACACACACACATATATACATACATATATATATACATGCATGCACGCATACATACATACATACATACGTGTGTTTATATCTTGCACCTAGTATGTGCACCATCTCATTAGGTGCTGTTCTTATCTGTGTTTACAGATGGGGAAATGGAGGCAAACATATGTTAAATGACATCACATAGCTAGTAAGTGTCTAAATCTAGATTTGAACTCGGTTCTTTTCGACTACAGGGCGACTAAGTGGTCAAGGGGATAGAGTACTAGGTCTGGAGCTAGGAAGACCCAAGTTCAAATATGATCTCAGATGCTTGGTGCCTGTGTGACCCTGGGCAAGTCACTTTACCCAGTTTCCCTCAGTTTCCTCATCTGTAAAATGAGCTGGGGAAGGAAATAGCAAAGCACTCTGCTATATTTGCCAAGAAAACCCCAAAGGGATCACGGAGAGCCAGACAGGACTGAAACAACTGAAGAACAACTTGACCCAAGGCAGGCTGTTCTATCCACTGTGTCACCTAGCCACCGAAAAGTGACCTGGGTTTGAATCCTGACTTTGTCACCTATTACCCCTGGGCAAGTCCTTTCCTTGCATCTTAATTTACTCGTCTTTAAACTGAGGAAATGGGACTCCATGGTAACTAAGGACTCTTCCAACTGTAAGTCAACTGATGACATTACATGACTTTACAGTTTCCTGGTCTTGACTGTGCTCATCATGGATCCAGTAATGAGCCTGTGAGTCATGGAAGCACAAGATAATTAGGGAAGGAGCAAAAGCAGCCTGAAATTTAAAAGTATAAATTGAACCTTCACGCTAACAGAGGGTCACCCTGCTGAAGGAAAACTGAAAAAAAAAAACAGAGAATAAGAACAGCCTTGAGTCAATGTTTCGATAGAGGTTAGACCAGAGAACATAGAGAAATAGTGTGAAGGGAAAAATGAAAGGGGGAGGGGAAGAGAAGGAAAAAGGAGAAAGGATAGCACAAGGAAAAAAATCCTGTAACTTCTGTTCTTCCTATTTCCCACAGCTACACATGGAGAAGTGATTTTGTCCATGTCCATGTTAAAGTGTTCTAACAGGATAATGCTTGTTTTTTTCTGGCTTCTCACCCTGGAGAATCAAAAGTAATTGTGCTCAATAGATGTAGGATTTCCTCTGGTATATTTGCCAGAAGAACACAATTGCTGGCCTTGATGGATATTTTGGGGGATGTAAAGTATACGTGGTAAAGCTTCCCCACAGCATAAGCCCCACAGAGAGAAGATGCAACGGACTGCTGGCAGTGAGAACTTTGGCGGTCCATAATGCCTGCTTTTCAAGGGGCTTAGCCTGATGGTCATCCCCCTCAGCTTTAAATCTGATAGAACTCACTTCTACTTCTAGGCTAAATACAGTCTGGGCTGTAATAAGGGCTGTGTGATGCTTGGTTAGTGTGAATCATAACCAGCCAAGGAAAGACATGCTGTATATTTCCTGACTGTACACCAGAGTTGTATGCATATTTCTTTAATTTCTTGTGAGAAATGTATCTGATTTACTCATCCCTGTTTTCTTTGGATTGGGGGCCAAACGAGCAGATTAAGGGGTCAATGTGTTTCCTTTAGTACAGACTTGACTATGTCTATGGAATGAAGTGGATTGTTAGCTATTTCTAACTTCAGTAAGTGAAGTGAGGAAGCCAGGTTCTGGGGGAAGGAAGGCAGTAACTCCTGCCTGGAACCCTAATGTATGTACCAAACCCTTCCCCACACAGAAGCTGCCACTTTACAATGGAGAAAAAGCGAGAAGAGGCATAATTTGGGGGGGCTCTTGTTTTTTAGAGGCTATTCTATTCTATTGCCATTGCAGAGATGATTTCTGGAAAGTAAGGGGAACAAGAGACTCCATGAGACCTCATTACAGCTCAGCAAGGGACTGGTATTTCTGAGAGGTCTTTCTATCTGTCCATATTTGGACATAGTAGAGTTTTGTCTGCACAAAGGAAAACACCACACAAATATTTCATATCTGTATGTGGGCATTATGTAGAGCTGGCCTACGACAAAGGGAGTTTGGTATTCCTGATTTACCAATGATGGATGGAAGAATCTGATTTCACTAACATCGGTGACAATCATTCTACCGTCATTACGTGTTGACATTTCAGGCACAGAGAAAACTGAAAGAATTGGCTGATGGTGGCTTCAGCAAGGTCACAGAGCCAGATGCCCAATTAACAGTCTATTCGGAGACTTCTTCTACTCTGAAGCATCTCAGAAGAGTTGACTAGACTCTTTCAATTAGGAGTCACAGGATCTTGTCACTATAGGTACCATACAGAGACAAGCACATTCTGAGAGAGGAAGAAAAACGAATGCTTGAATGTGGGTTTACATGATGAAAACTTGTTGGGAGAAATGACCATAGCATGTTAGAACCCACAGAGCTCCAATATCTGCTGGCCAAATGCCTCCGTTTTGTGGATGAGAATACTGAAGCCTACAAAGGTTAACGGTTTACCTAAAGTCATTAGGCTAGTCAGTTATTGAAAATGTATGTGTGTCGGGGCGGCTAGGTGGCGCAGTGAATAGAGCACCGGCCCTGGAGTCAGAAGTACCTGAGTTCAAATCCGGCCTCAGACACTTAACACAAAAAACTAGCCGTGTGACCTTGGGCAAGTCACTTAACCCCAACTGCCATCCAAAAAAAAAAGGCAAAAAAAAAAAAAGAAAATGTATGTGTGTGCCTGTATGTGTATGTGTATATGTGTGTGTGTCTGTATGTGTATGTGTATGTGTGTGTCTGTATGTATTGTGTATATGTATGTATGTGTCTGTATGCGTATGTGTGTATCTGTGTGTGCCTGAGTGTGTGTCTGTGGGTGTGTCTGTGTGTGTCTTTATGTGTGTGCATCTGTGTGTCCTTCAGTATATACTTGTCTTCCCCAATTGCATGTCAGCTCCCTGAAAGTGGTGATGGTTTCTTTGTATTTATGATGCCATCATTCAGCAGAGTACCTGCCATATGGCAGGAGTTTAATAAATGTCTGTGGATGAATCGATCGTGGACAAGAGTTTGGTGGAGCCGAACAACACCTTGGTGTGAAAGGGCTAGCCAAGGGGACAACACACCGATTCATGGATCATGTTACTCCTTCCAGAAATCTCTGCCCCCTCCGCCTTTTCGTTTGCTCCTACAGGACATCATTTATAACTCTATCACAGAATCGGAGAACAGGAGTGTTGGAAGAACCTTGGAGGTTTCTTAGCCCATCCAACACCAATCCAGAGGAATCCCTTCAGCAGTAGCCCCAACAGATATCCAGACCCATGGGAAGCCCTGGAGTGACAGCAACCCTGCTCGCCCCAAGGCACTCCATTCCACTTTTGGACAGCTCAAACTATTAGCAAGAGTGCCACACGAGGAGGACCCCAAACTCTCTGTCAGTGATGTGTAAAAAAACAGAATTACTTGCTTTAAGTAATTTTATAATTTTTACTGATTAAATCAATTCTTACTCATGTATGTGCAGGATGAAAGACTTTCTGCCATCATTCCTTACTCTATTACATTCAATATCTTTAACAAATGAGGTTCTGAGAGACGTAGCTGAAGTGTCTCTTAGCAGGAGAGATCCCTCACAGTGATAATATGAAATCTGTAGTACAAAGGCTATTCCTGCCTTGCATTGTGGATGTCACGAGAAGGTCAATGCCCCCTCTTAGCATATTTACACATAAATCTCTTAGCTGACATTTTCTTCCATGTGTTTCTGTTCTATCCTTGTAAGACTACTGGAGCCCTTCCCACCCTTCACATAACTCTCTACTTTCCCATTAGTTTTTTTCTCATAAAAATTGGTTTAAAATTTAGTTTGACATATTCTTAGCCCAAAGTAATGGCAGATGCCACTTTTTCAAAATGCAAATTTTAATATTTGGGAGGAAGAGAGATTTGAATTAAAGTAACACATGGCATTATTTTCTTAACTTTTACCATGGTGGCCGGGTGATCTGTTTGGCCTGTGCAATTTTTTTTCCAATTCATGTCACTCTAGAGGGCCATTAAACGCTGCTTGGTAGTTTGTTGGTAAGGTAGCCTGAGCTTTTTGCATTTTTCAAGTGGGCTGGGGTGGGGAAAAGAGGAAGTGAGACAGAAGAACATTTGTCTGGAGAACTTAGCCAGTTGGCCTGGAACCTTGAGAATCTGACTGGTTTATGTGGGGGATATTATCCAAAATGGCTCCTGCCAATTTTTATTTGGAACCAGACTTCTTTGGCAAAGGGAGAGACCAGACAAAATATGAACTACTACAAAATATGATCACTTCATATACAAACAACATCTAGTGGTCCCTCCTGTTAATACTGGGGAGGAGGAACATTTGCCATGCCCATGTCTGCATGTTTGGAAGACAAGTTTAAGGTACGTTCAGTCACCTTTTTGACCTTTGAGTATACTGGCTTCATGATGTTGGTGTTGTCTTATGATAGAGGTAACTGGTAACAAGATGGTAAATCTTTTATTTTCCTCTTTGGAAATCTGCAAAATGTCCAATCGTTAACTAGGATGGTGCAACAGTAGTATTGTCCCAGGGTGCCAACATGAGGTGTGTGCTTCTTGAGGACCCCATCCTTTCCACCCAGTTAAGTCAATCCAAGAGTCCTACTACAGTGAAGTGGGTATGAAGGTTGGGAGGGAAGAGGCTGCCCCCTCTCCAAGCATGACTGGCTCCATAATCAGACTGTTCTCTGCACCAGGGCGACACTGGTAACTGCCACAGTTACACTCCCTTTGCCCCAGCTGACCCCAACTTTGACCTCACGTAAAACAATATCTGGTTATGACAGGTCTCATGGACTAGACATAGTGGTTCTCAACCTTCCTAATGCCGCAACCCTTTAATTCTCATATTTGAATGTATCTGCATGTGGGCGGACCCACCTGGAGATGGATAGAAGAGCAGTGTCTTGGTTCCTAAGACCATCAGAAATATGTGTTTTCTGATGGTCTTAGGTGACCCCGTTCGACCCCCAAAGGGGTCGTGACCCACAGGTTGAGAACCACTAGACTAGAGGAAGCAACAATGCATTAGGTAAAATCACAAATCTCCTCTCTGAATGTCAGTACCTAGCAATCCCAGCAGAAGCAAACTACATTCTCATCAATAATTATATTTATCACTCTTGAGTTCAAATATAGTGGGTTGTTTAGATGGCCTCAGATAGCCCTGTTACCAATATCTGACATTTTGTGCCATTTTTCTCCCATACATGTATTTCCCCCCAGAAGTCCTGCTCTGTCATCTTAACATGGTATGGGAGGGATTAGATCCCTTGAATGTTATACACAAGGAACATCTACTCCCATGGGTCTACTGAACTTGAAAGGTTTCAGGGAAAGGCTGGTGATGGGTTATGCATCTGACGTCTGGCGATGAACCCAGCTGAATCTGATGAGACTCCTCACACAAAAATGGACCTTGGGATGAAGTATTTTGGCCACAGACACTCCAGAAGCCTCCACCCAGCAAGGAGAATATTGGAGGTCCAGCAGTCCAGCAAACCCCTAGGGTTTGATCCAACATAGAAGCCCCTACAGAGCTTGCTCGTTAATTGATCATTGCTTGACTGGCACTGAGGAAGACACAGATCCCTGAGTTAGGTTCATTCACATGAGAACAATATTGATTCATGTCACATAATTGGTTTATTGCTGAAAAGTCACACACAGGATGAATTTTTGTAACTAATCTCAATTCAAAGCCACTCTGGCAGTTCCCCATTTAAAGAAATATTATATTACTTCATTATAGATTTATTATAATATACTATTATATGTCTTATAGTTTATTGTAGTATTATAGTTTTGCTATGTTAAGAATGGGCAGCTGAGTGGCACAGTGGCTAGGGCATAGGACCTAGAGTCAGGAAAGTCTGAGTTCAAGTCTGATCTCTGATACTTACTAGCTGTGTGACTCTGGGCAAATCACTTAACCCTGTCTTGTTTCCTCATGTATAAAATGAGCTGGATAAGGAAATCGCAAACCACTCCAGAATCTTTGCCAAGGAAACTCCAAATGGAGAGTCAGATAGAACTGAAATGACTCAATGCAATGATAAGTAAAACACACTTTAAAGTCCATGAATGCTTTACACATAATATTGTATTTAGCCTTCAGAAAAAGGGGCCATTGCCATACCAATTTTCCAGAGAAGGCAACTGTGGCCCAGAGAAGTTAAATACTTTGCCCATTGCCATGCAGCTAGGTGTGGATTGACTCCAAGTCTGATATCCTAACCTAGGGAGAACGGATTCTCTAAAAGGGAAGGACACCAGAAATTTCTGGCATACATACAGAGCTTTCTTCATAGATAAGGAGATCTGACTAGGCTGCTTACTAGGAATATCAAAAAGTCCCAGCAACTTTCATTGGTCAGCCAGACTCTGGTAGCAAGAGGTATGAATCAAACATGGCGTCTTCCTTCCAAGTCTCACATCCTGCACTTGATGCCCTTAGTATAGTAAAGAATCCATGGCAGGTGACTGGGGGCTGGGGGACCATGACTTGCTCCTGTGGGCATGCTTGGGGGACCCAGGTGCAAAGTATACTCAATTAATATAGGTTCAGTCCTAAGTCTCCATCATGTGACTAAACCTGTTGATTAGATATGGTGACTGTTTTATCAGTGATTTGAATGAAAGTATAGATAGCAAAGCTATTCAGTCTCAGGATGGCCAGAAGCTAGGAGGGACAACTGACTCACTGGACAACAGAATCAGGATGCAAAAATGAATGAATGGACTAGAACCCCAGGATAACGCTAACAAGAGAAAGATGGACAGGGTCCTCTCTGGGAGTCCAACTGCCGTCTTCACAAGGCAGGGTGGAGGAACAATGACTAGGGAACAGTTTGCATGAACTCAAGATGAATCAAGAATATGAGATCATCATCAAAGACCCCAAAACAAATTAAACTGATCATAACATAGGCTGTGTTGAGAGGTTCCACATCCAAGAAGTTGTGGAGCCATCTTATCAGTTCAAATGTCCAATTGCAGAACATGCCACATTCCTTTCATCCATGGGCGATCAACCACAGTAGCAAAGGCTTCTCTCTGCTCTTGTCATAGGCAGTCTTTAGCTAAAGTCCTAAGGGAAGACTTACTATTCCCTGCCCAAGTGAGAGTGTGTGGAGAGCAACCGTTTTTGTGTCATGGACCTCTTCTCCAAAAAAAATACAAAAAATAGCAAACAAAACAAAACAAAATTACTAAATGCAGAAAATAAAATACGCAGGATTACAAATAATTATACTGAAATACAGTTATTCAAATGTTAGAAACAAAATGTTCCCAAACCTGTGAAATAGAATTAAATGGTTAGTTCCATGTACTACCTTTGAGGAAGAAAATTGGGAAAACATGCCACCAATTGTTGGTTAAATCATTTGGGGATGTTGAGTCTGAAGAAGAAAAGACTAAGAAGCAGCGCTGTATTTGTCTTCAAGAATGTGATTATCTTTCTGGTGGAAAGAGAAGAGGCTTGTTTTGCTAGCCCTTAGAAGGCTAAAACTAGGAGCAATGGATGAAGTTACAGAGGGAGATCTTGGTACCATGTAAGGACGAAGCTGGCTGACAAGTAGAGTTACCCAAAGTGGAAAGGGCTGTTTGGGAGGCAGTGGGTTCTCCTCATTAGAAGCCTTTTACAAAAGCTAGGGCATGACTGACTGGGGTTTCAGGAGAGAGATTTCCTGTTCAGGCATGATGTAGGCATGATGGCTTCTTGTCCTTTTTGAATCTCTGCATTGGTGAAACCAAAGAGACAAGAAGGGGATGGAAATAGACCTGTGTGTCTCTCTGACACTTAGCTAATAGTTGCTGTATTTTTTTTTTGCATCTTCTACATGGAAGGCCATGAGCTAAGCATGTTTTTGAAGCTGTTATCCCATTGGATCTTTCCAATAACTCTGAGCTGAGGAAACTGAGTACAACAGGAGTGACATGGTTCACCCAGGTTACCCTGCTAGTTAGTGTCTATGGCTGGATTTGAACTCAGGTTTCCTGACTCCAGGCCTAGCGCTCCGTCCACCGTAGCACAGGCTACCTCATGAGCCTTACGTAGCTCAGGTTCATCAAGGGTTTGGATTTTGCTTCCTAATATCCCTTTGCTTCCACCTAATTAGCTTGGCTGGAGGTGAAAACACACAGCTGGATTGGGTTTTCTTCTGCTTCCTTATCCCCTTCCTTCCTGCTTTGTCTTAGGCATTTTAAAGGTATTTTCTTACCTGATTTCTTGACTGTAAACCATTGTCCCTGCCATAAAATGAGACCCACAGCAGTCATCTGTTCTCTCCACTGTGTTTTCCATTCTTACTCCTGCCCTCTGATAAAGTGAAAGTGGTCAATGGTCAACACCTGGTGTAGTAAATGCTTATTGACTGTCTGGTCTTGACAAAGGAAATCATAACTATGACAGAGCACAGAACAACAACATCAACCTCTGACCCCTACTTGGCATTTTCAAGATGCATCCTCCTTTGTGATATGTAGGGGCTAATGCACCCCTATTGTGTGACTCTCCATTGTTATTGTCCAATCATTTTTTCAGCTGTGTCCAGCTCTTTGTGACCCCATTGTAGGGTTTTCTTGGCAAAGATACTAGAGTGGTTTGCATTTCTTGGTCCAGCTCATTTTTCAGATGAGGAAACTGAGGCAAACAGGGTTAAGAGATTTGTCCAGGGTCACACAGCTAGTGTCTGAGGCTAGATTTGAACTCAGGTCTTTCTGACTTCAGGCCCAGAGTTCTATCCACTGATGCACCTAGATGTCTCCTGGACACATTCATGTAGCTAGGAAGTACCCAGGTCACTTCTATGTCCAACTATTTGGCTATCTGCTTCCCTTTGTGAAAATCAGTCTATGATCAATCTTTCCCTTAAAATTTATAATAAACTCAGGCTTCATGCAGTCTCAGCTCTTTCCCATGTGAAATTTACTAAAGACTTTTTTTTTAATCACTTAAGAGTAGTGTCTTTGGTAGTTTAAAATGGCTCACATAGACTGACCCAGCTAGTTTGGTTTCAGAAAGTCTCTCGGTCCTTGCCTGTCTGAGAAATGTCCTTGTTAGCATCTCTGCCCCTGTGGTCAGCTGAGGGTGGGGTGCTGTGGGTAACCAAAAGGACAGCCAAGCATGTCTACCCTCAGAAGCAGCACTGCAGGAGCTAGTCAGTCCATAGCATTCTTCGTCAGGTATTTCCTTAAGTCCATGACCGCTGTCCCCATCATTCTGAATCAGCATGTCTGATCTCTATGCAAAACATCCTCAGCTCAGGCCAAGAGCTGAATGATGTGTGAGTAGGTTTCAGCTTCCTCTTCTATAAAATGAAGTGGGGGACTAGCTGACTGCTAAGCCCTCTCCTGACTCTAGTAGAGTAGAGGGGAAAGACCCTTAAAATCAGAGGAGCCAAGAGGGAACCTCACCCTGGCTGTCACCCTACATGACTTTGGGTCAATCACTTAACCTTTCTGTGCCTCGTTTCTTAGATTAGATGTTCTCTAAGGACTTTTCAGATCCAAATCCTATGATTCTCTGCCAAAAGTTGCTGTGTTATAGTAGGAATAACTAGGGGTAGAGTCAGGAGAGAATTCATTGACTTGATGCTTACTGACTGCGTGACCCAGGGCAACTTACTTCTCTGTGCCTCAGTGTCTTCACCTGTCAAATAAGATAAATGCCCCCTTTAGTATCCACTTTCCCAGGGCTATACAGGGTAGCTTTATGGGAAGTACTCAGAGCACTATAAAAAGGGCAGCTATTAGCATGATAGCACCTGACAAACGTATCCTAGGGTCTGAGATTCTGAGCTGATTGCCAGCTTCAATGGACTTGTTTTCTTGGTGAAGGCCCTATGGCCTAGACTCACCCAGTGTCATGGAACTAATATGTAGCTATGCTAAGATTCAAACCCAAATACTCTGAATCCCAGTTCCAGGCCCTTTCCATTTTGTGCCATGTCCTCAATCTTAAAAGTTGGCGCAGGTGCTGTTGCTACCTGTGTTTTAAAGTAATGAAGAAAGTACGTCTCCTGTTTAGCCCTAAAAACAAGTAGAGTCTGAAAAAGCAAAAGGCTTTCTGCCCAGCCGATTTTATGAGCGTTTGGCTTTGCTAGACGTCGGCTGAACACTTTGTCTTCCACCACAAGGAATGTTTTCAGAGTTCCAACAGTACACTGTGTCCTCCATTTTTATTGCTGCAAATTATCACACAACAGGCACCAAAAAAAGACATGAAAGGATTTCCTTGTGTGCCTCCACACACTTGCACACGCACACACACAGATGCACAAACATGAAGATTTCCATCCACCACTCTGCACTTTCCCCACTGCCTCTGAGTCACACCCAAAGGTGCTGGCTGCTGCCCCAGAGACAAGTTTTCATGTGGGAGGTTTCAAAACTAATCTAGTTTGTTTAAAAATAGGGACTGTGTTTAAGTCTGAGGAGAAACTCTTTTTTTCTCAAAACCTACACGGGAGAGACACAGTCCTTGGGTTTTGCAACAGTAATAGCATACATATGAGACATTGCTTCGGTAGACAATCTACTGTTTTTAGTGACAGGAGTCCATAGTCTTAATGACGATGAGGGGATGCTGGATTATTCTGCCATTTCTCCCATTCTGGGGGCTTTGGCAAGCTTCCTTTTTGAACCTTCCTGTCACGGTGATATCATCAAATGTATCTTGCTTTCATTTTTAATCCCCTTGTTGCTTTGGGAAATTTTCTATGTCTATGAAGTAAGCTCACAGGATTAAACATTCAAAGCAGGAAAGGACCTCCCAAGTTATCTAGAGTAATGAGCTCATTTTACAGATAAGGAAATTTAGGCTCAGAGAGACTTGCTGACTGATTCAGAGGGAAGATTTGAACCCAGTCCTCTAATTCTAGAACCAAGGACCTTCCACTTACTTCTTGGCTCCTTTTCAGAAAAGCCTGAAAAATTCAGAGCCTGAAACACTCAAAGCCCTTTGTTGGGTCATAAATAATAGTACTGCAGCAGAAGCTTAGGTCATAAACACTCCAGAAAAAATGCATTTGCTGGCAGCCAACTTCTTAGAGACCCTGATTTATTTCAAACTGGGGTCTCATGCTTAATTTGTAATCCTGTTTTTCATTTTTCAACTTTTTCTCAGATATCTTTGGGGATTTTGGTCACATCCAATCCTAAACTGTGTAAGAGAAAGAAAAACAGTAACATCCAAGAGTCTGAGCTACTTTTAAATATCAACCTGATATGTTTTCTTCTAGGATTTGGCCCCAAGTTATTGTTTGAAACAGATCATAGAAAGGGCTGGTATTTGGAGATGAACTTAGTGCCATGTGCAAAAACTAGTGAGATGCCCATTCCTGCATGCCAGGCAGGTAAATAGCACTTGGGAAAATGAATCTCTTCTGGGTTGTGACAAACGCGATAAGTACAGCGTGCGTACAATTTTTGAGAAAAACTTAAAATTCACTAGAAATTACTTAATTTCAACAAGTGATAGGGTCAGAGATTTAGAGCTGAAAGAGCCTTTGAAGCCAAGGGGCTCAACCCCCTCATTTAACAGATGAGGAAATTGAGGCAAAGCCTTTTTCTAATGCATCATTGTACTCTTGGGGTAATCCTGTGTTCTTGAAGCTTCTGCCAGTGGACTGTAAGTTCTGACAGGTTTTGTCATGTTGACGAGGCTTCAAGTATCAGTAAAAGACTGTGTTCTTTCTGATGGTGAAGTTTCTGGTTGCTGAATATTTTGGTTACGGCAAACCAAGAAGCAAAGAAAAAATTCAAGATGGCCTTCAACCATGGTGAGTCCACTTCAGTTCTGCAGGATACTAAAAATCCCACAATATTCAATTTTTTAATCTGCAAGTATTAACTCAATTGTTGGTATTCTAAAAAGATTCCTGCCCAGTGACTGAGTTGGCATACTCTTGAAATGAGACAGATTGATCTTGATTTTCTCACTGTAAACTGGAGGACAAAAAGAATTTACAATTAAATGAAGGGAACAATGCAGGTTGTCCTGGGAAATACAAATATAGTAGATGGCAGAGTGGCTTTGTTGGTGAATCCAATGTTAACAAGAAACATAATTTTATGAGAAATTCGGTCACCTTATACTGGAGGGAAGATGATGAATACTTGAAGGAGGAAATAAAAGAGACCACCAAGAACATAATTGCAGCTTATGCGCTAGCATCAATTACAGAGAATGGAGAGACAAAGAAATGCCTCAAGAACTCAATAAGATGATAATTAAATCAACATACACTTCAATATTCAGTGACTTTGGCGGGGGAATAAACATAAGGGAGAATTAAGAAAATATCGTGCTGTAAAATATGGCTAAAGAAAAAATAAGAACAAGTTTTTAACATCAAATAGAATCCTTATATCATATATTATGTTGATAAAATTGAGTCAGGAAGCCGTAGGCAAATTTAGCATCAAAGCTCATCAGAAAATGTGAAAATTTTAAATGAAAAAAATTGTTATTGTGATTAACACGTTCTTATATCTCTCTTTTCAAAAGAACAATAAGAGAAAACCCTAATAGCAAATATGCATAGTAGAGCAAAACAAATTTCTCCCATGGCTATGTCCAAAAGCTGATGTCTAATTCTGCATTTTCAGTCTGTCTCCTCTCTGACAGGAGGTGGGGAGCATTCTTCATCTTTGGTCCTCTGGAATTATGCTCCATGATGACTGCATTGATCAGACTTTGAAAGTCTTTCAAAGTTGGTTTTTCTTTTTATGTTGTTATTATTACATAAATTGTTTCCACACTCCTGCCCGTTCCCTTTAGCATCAGGTCATATAGGGTTTGTTTTTTTTTATTTTTTTGTTTTTGCAATTTCCTCTGAAATTGTCCATTTTGTCATTTCTTATGGTGCCATAATATTCCAATATATATCATACTTTTTAAAGCCATCACATATAGGTAGAATACCCCTTAGTTTCCAGTGTTTGGCTACCATCAAAAGACTTGTTATAATTACATTGTTTTTCTTCTTCCTGTGATCTCTTTGGAAGTATAGATCTAGTAGGGGTATTGTTGCACTCATGACTTTGGGCATAATTCCAAACTGCTTTCCAGAATGTCTGAATTCCAATTCACAGTTCCACCAACAATGAATTCCACTAACAGTCCTTGTTTTCCCATAAACCTTCCAACATTTTTAATTTGCATCTCTTGTCATCTTTGTGAATTTGATGGGTATAAGATAGAACTTCAGAATTTCTCTTCAAATTTCTCTTGTTAATAGTGAGTTTTACATATATTGCTGAGAGTTTGGATTTCTTCCTTTGACCATTTATAAATTAAGGGAATGTTTGTATCCTTTGACCATTTATAAATTAAAGGAATGGTTTTTATAATTTGAATTGGTCAATTATATATTTTGGATATCTGATCTTTATCAGAAAAATTAGCTGCAAAGATTTCCCACCAACTTATTTACCTTTTAATTTCTACTACACTGGTTTTGTTGGTGCCAAACTTTAAAAAAATGTAATCCAAAGTATGCATTTTATACTCTGTGGTTCTCTCCACTATTTATTTATAAACCCTTCCTCTAGCCATAGATCTGAAAGAGAATTTCTTCCATGCTTCCTTAATCTTTCCCCACAATGTCACCTTTTACGTTGAAGGCATGTATGTTTGGGGAGTTTACTTTGGCATACAATGAGAGATGTCGCTTTCAAAGTAATTTCTTCCAGATTTTTAGCAGTTTTATTTTTTTTTATCAAATAGTAAATCCTTACCCTAGTGAGTGGAGTCTTTGGGTTAATTAAACATTATGGTTCTGAATACTATACACCTAATCTGTTCCACAGATCAGCCTCTCTCTTTTTTTAGCCAATACCAAATGATTTTCATAACTACTGCTTTGTGGTATAGTTTGAGATACTGACAGGTCCCCTGCTTTTCCACTTTTTTATTACTTCATTGAGATTATTCTGTGTTAGCAGATCAAGAGTCACAATTATTGATTTAGAAGTCAGCTCTAAGTCTATTTTCTGTGCTTAATCAATAGACTTGTTAGAGTACAGATCAAAACCAATAACAAGTTAGAAGAAATAATAAAAATGATAAGATGGTTTGATGCTCAATTGAAGTAATTCAACACATTCCCTTTAAACAAGCTGTTGATATTGAAATGGAATGAAATAAATAAATAGAATAAAAAGAAAAATGAAGACATGAGCAACTTCTTAAGAAAGTAGAACTAATGTAAAGTTTAACTAACATAAGAGAGCCAAAGATTGAAGCCGATTCAGCTAGACCAGCGGGGACCGCCTTGTCTGATGGGGAAACATGGTGGTCAAGTTTCAGATACACTGAACTCATTTGTAAAATCTTGTTGAAAAAGATGGAAGAATATTCTGAGAAGTGTCACCTAACTAAGCAAGAAGTACTGGGGCCAGATATTTAGAGAAATCTTGGCCATAGGGCAACTAATGGCAATTGTCCAGAGGAAATATAGGGATGAACCTGACAAGAGGAAAATGAATAGAGGAAAAGAGAAAAGATCAGTAAAAACTGGTGTGAGAAGCTCTGACCTCCATCAGTGATAGGAAAACTGCCCTGTTTGGACTTTAACATCATAGTCCCTGATGTTCTTCATAAAGAAATAGAAATAACAATAAAGATAAAAAGGTGACAAGAACAGCTGGTCCAAATGACACATAGAAGAAGGTCAAGAGTTTTGATGACATTGAAGGCTATCTTTTCAAGATACCTGAAAGAGAAGATATCAAAAATGTGGAGGGGGGGAGCAATGGGGAATCCAGATTCTATTACTACCAAGAAAAAATAAAGGTATCAAAGAAAATATTAATAACTATTAACCTCTAAGCTTATGTTTTTAAAGATGACAATAATTAAAATGATCAACACACATACTGAAAGTATTAATGATGAAGACAGAAGATAAGAGGTAGATATTTGGAAATGAGATTCTATGACAGACTGCATCTTACAAACAGTAGAGACTATAAGGTTCTATTGTGTTTATTGTTTATTGACAATTTAAAAAAGCATTTAACCCTCAAAATAGAGCTTTAATGTCTCTCCTCCAGCAAAATATTTCTCATATAAGTCAAAATCATATAAAATTCCTTGAAAGTTTTAACAGCAGAGATAACTTTTTTATGACCCTCTGTGGATTAATATCAAGTAATGAATAAAACACGGAGGTGTAAACTCACCACTGTCACAGAGAATGTTCAGTGTAGAAACTAAATGGAAGAGGGATCTCTATAAAAGAGCATGACCCCCACATGCTCCTGTGGACAGATGACACTGAGCAGATTATGCTGAATTCCAGACACTGCAGTGCTTTCTATAGGAAATCTAGAGTCACACAAAAGAATTCAGCTCAATTCACTATGCATGAAAAAATCAAGTGGATTAAGACTATGTTTGGTCCAGGCACTGGCATGTAGTTGGAGAGAGGATCCAAAGGGTTTGTTCACTAGTACCTATAGTTTAGAAAGATGCTTATGATGGAGAATTTACCAGGCATCTAATTGACTAGGAGAGCAGACTGGATAGCCTTTGGGAAATTTAATAATCCAACACTTTTCTCTAAAACAAAAGCCCTCTTTTCTAACATTAATATTCTTCTAGAGAAGTTACATAGATACAGGTCATAGCATTCTAAAGTCTCTGAAGAATCATTGCTGCAGGTGACCCAAGGCATAAGGAAGCTTCAACATAATACCAATGATGAATTGCCTAGAAGACACATAAATTTAATTCATTTCAGTTAAAATGGAATTAAATCCAATTGTATAGTTCTTAACACATAGTGGGCTCTTAATAAATGTTTTTTGACTGAAAAAAATTGAAAAACTTACACCATGTGTGTATGATGTACAAGACACTTTGCTGGGTTATGAGAACAAAATGACAAATATGAAAAAACCTCCTGTCCTCAAGGAGCTTATAGTCTCCTAAGTGATACAACTGGTAAATAGAGAAGTAAGTGGAGGAAGTAGAGAGCACCTACTAAGTAGAGGAACCTGAAAAGGCTTCATACTGGAAGTGGAAGCTAAGCTGAGTTTTGAAGAATTTGCTAATGTCAGGGAGGAGTCAAAAGATTCCAGTTTGGGAGGCTAGCCTGTGGGAGAGAAGGGGGAAAGGAATGGTGAGTTAGAACAATGATGAGAAAGTCACTTTGGCTGCTGGAATACGGAGTCAGTGCAGAGGTGGAATAGAAAATATTTCTTAAGAAGCAGCATAGTCTCATTTTCCAGATAGCTTTGAAAGCCAAATGGAGGAATGTGTATTTTGTCTTAAAGGAAAAGAGTGGTTGTATATTCCAGCAATGGAGTGCATGGTCAGACCTGCATGTTAGGGTGATGATTTAGGCATTTGCGCAGAGGATGGATTAGTAAGACTGGAGAGAAGAAGCAGGAAGAACAATTAGGAGCCTATTGCAACAAAGACCTGATCTAGGGTGCTGGTCATATCAACAGAGAGAGAAGGGCATGGACATGAAACATATTGTAAAGGTAGAATTGAGAAGAGATGACAGCTGATTGGATGGCAGGAAAAGGAAGAGTGAAAGAGCAATAAGGACCCTGAGGTGACATTCCTGGTTGGCTCAAGCAATGGTAGTATCCTTGGTGGAAAACAGAAAATTTGGAGAAGGAGAATTTGGGAAGGTGTTCATTAATAATTATAGCCAGCATTTTATAGCACTTTAAGGTTTACAACGTGCTTTCAACGTTCCCTCACTTGAGCCTCACAACTCTAGGACTGCTATTATCCACATTTGACAGATGAGGAAACCGAGGCAGACAGAAGTTAAGTAACCTTTGTCCAGGGTTGCACAGCTAGTAAAAGTCCAAGGACAGGTTCAAAACACTTTAAATATGTGGGTTTGGGGTGTTAAAGGAATGTCTAGCAGGTAGTTGGTGATATGACACTGGAAATGAGGTGAGATATGGGCTGGATTTATACATTTGAGACTCCCCCTAAAACAATTGAATCCAGGGAAGCATCTGAGAAAGAGGAGAGAGAGAAGAGAGGAGGACCCAGTAGAAAGCCATGGGGAATACTTCTAGCTGTAGGTAAGGACGCTGTTTATGACCCAACAAAAAGTGTTAGAGGAGCAGTCAGGCAGAAGAATCAGGAAAAAAGGGTTATCATGAAAACCCAGAGAGGAGAGAATATTAGAAGGACAGGTGGTCATAGGGCTGAGAGAAGAAGAGAGAGGTTAAGAAGAATAAGACTAAGAAAAGATCAGTGAATTTGTAATTCAAAACGACCTTGAAGAGAGCAGTTCCATTCTAGTGGGTGGGTCAAGAGCCAGAATGTTGTCTATTAGGAGGGGTTGAGAACTGAAAAAGACATCAAAAAGTAGAAGCTATGGCTAGAGACAGTTTTTTTCCAAATCATCTAGCTGTGAACAGGATATCTAAAGGATTATAGTACAAGTGGGTGACAGGATCCGATGAAGATTGCTTAATGGATAAAGAATGTCATCAGAGAGATGTATGACTGGAAGAGGAACATAGAACAAAAGGTGGGCAGTACTCCCCCTGAAGTCACTTACACAATGACAAAAGAACAAGAAAAAAAGCCCCATCATCTTGGGATCCCCCTGCCCCCAGCAAGAATTATGGAAGAAAGCAAATGCATCTCAAAGGATGAGAGGGCAGGCATGGGTTCCTATGTGTACCTGCTGTCTGTGAGGCATGGCTCCATCACCGACATTCTCTAGCCACCAAAGCCATGAAGTATAGACTGCCCTCGTCTCTATTTCCAAACGTAGTATTTTGACATTAGTGACTCTCACTTACTTAACAGTTACAGTCTGCTGCATTTCTGCATATTTCTTCTTCCTTATAAACAGCAGGCAAGCATACCCAGAAAGACTAAAAAAGCAAGTGCTTCATCTACCAAAAATGAGAAGCAGGATCTTTTGGCAGGCTAATAATCTTACAGAAATGATTACAGCAAAAGGTATTTCAGAAAAGCTCATTCTAAATTTGGATCTCTGGGCAAGGTGTTCAGATATCAGTGAAAAATGGATGCCATGAAGTGGCAGGGGAACCCACAGAACATATATATTTAGGAGTTAAATGGCCACTCCCTGTCATAAAGATTTTGAAATGCCAGGGAGCAGCATCACGAGGCAAATTAGTACCTGAGGACCTTTCAATCACCCAAGAATGTGTTAAATTCCTCGAAGGAATGTGTTATGGTCTGCTGTCTCCTGGGTCATATTAATATACAAGTCACTTGATTTACAGTAACAAGAAATTCAGCTTCAAAGGAACGAAACAAGTTAGCCATCAACACCCTTACGTTTCCGGGCGCATGTGTGATGGTGCCACTCATGAATGTGATTATGGAATTCCTCAGAAATCTCTGCTTAATTTACTCCATCTTCTCTTTACTGACCCCTCCTCCTCCATTAAAATAAGCTACCTCAGAAGTATGAAATGTATTTCCGAAGCCATTTTTCATTCAGATTATAATCTCGTTTTCAAATCTCACAGGAAGCATCTGCAAAACCAAGAGACAGAAATTCAGAAGCTAGAAGGATTTCAAGATGAAGCCTTCTTAAATCAGGGCCTATTATTGATTTAATGGCATAATTGTGGCATAAGGAAGAAAGTCAAAACCCTGGAATCAAGAAGTTCTGACTTTGATATAGGCTAGCTCTGTGACCAATAGGCAAGTCCCAACCTCTCCAAACGATCAAACCACAGAACTGGGAAGTCAGAAAGGCCATGTGGTCTGAGTACACCTGAGAGGAAGCCCCACCATCCCACACCTGCCAAATGGTTATCTAGCCTCCAATGGCAGAGCACCTCTTTCAAGGCAGCCCATCCTACTTGGAAAGGGTCTGATTGCTGGGAAATCTTCCCTAACATCAGGCCTGAGGTTATATTTTCACAACTTCCCTCTCTTGCTGCTGGTGAAAGAATAAACATACGCACACACAAACATACACACATATATACACATACATACATATATATACACATACATATATGTGTTTTTGTACAAACTGGTAAAATATGTAAACATAACTATATAATATCTATAAAAAAAGATCAAGAAAAATAACGACTTAAAGAAAAAAGACTCCATCATCATATTTTACTCAACATTCACAATGTAATAATTTGCATCTGAATATCAGGTACAGAGACTCCGTAGTTGTGAAAAGTGAATATAATTGTTATTGTCTAATAATTACAGTCTGTGTCCCTGGAGATGAGGAATGATGGCCATGTTTTGCACTGTTTTGCACAGTGTAGATGCTTCTCAACCTTTTTGGTGTCATGGAAACTCTTGGAAGTCTAGAGAAGCCCATGTATCGGTTCTCAAAAAGTTTCTAAGTGCATTAAAATACATAAGAAAACCATTTTGTGGAAGTGCATTTAGCAAAAATGTTTTCTTTTAAGTCCATGCACCCCCAGTGATGTAGTGGAGAGAGGAATGGAGGTTAGAGTCGTGAGATCTGGACTCTGATACTGATTAACTATGTGACCCAGGGCAAGTCGCAGTACTTCTCTAAGCCTCATTTCCTTTGTCTATAAAATGGGCATTATAGAGTTTGCACAATCTATCCACCTAACAGAGAATGGAATAAAGAGCTTTGTGAAGTGGAGGGTAGTAAAGAAATAGGAGCTAATGTTATTTCAGGAGGAATAAAGCAAGGAGACCTGATGGTTGCTATCATCTCAAAGGTTACTTGCACTACCCACCATAACCAGGGATTTCTGGCTTCTTCCTGTTGGCCAGATGAAGCAGATTCATAGTGACTGAGTACAGTAAACAGCTCCAGTGTTACTCTGCCTCTGCCTCTCCTTACCCAATGAGAAGAGGAAGGACCCTAAGATTAAAGGCAATTGCAAAAATGAGAGAGGATGTAGTCCATAGATCATGGAGCTAAGAGACTTCAGAAATCATTGGGTCTAATCCCTTCCTTTTACTAATGAGGCAACTGAGGCCTAAAGAGATAGAGTTACTTGCCAAGGGTCAAACAGTATCTGGGTTAGGATTCATACCATTGTCTTCCTGCTTCTGAGTCTAGCACTGAATCCATTATACTCTGCAAACAGTCCTGATTCAGTTACAGCTGGTGCCCAATCCAGGTACATATGGAAGAAAGGAAAGAGTTTTGGGCCAAAAGAATCTCTTGTTTCAAACTAAGGTGTCAGTTTATCTTCATTTTGAGAATCAACAGAGCAGGGCATGGAGGGAGAGAGGAATGGTTGACATTCTCCCAGCTATGCAAAAAGAGGGAAGGAAGGGAGACATTCAGGTGTTTATTAACTTTGCAAAATTACACGTGACAGGAATGAAATGCATACCCTTAACTGGAGCCCAGAAAGCTCATTTCTTCTGGAGATTATTAATAGTGGCATAAATGCCAATGAGCTCTATTGGTTTCCACCTGGATCTCAATCACAAACATTTCTCAGCTTCCAGCAATGGCTAGCTTCTGATGTCATTGTAAAGTCTGCAATTGAACAACACAGAGCAGAGAGCTTTCAGGGTCTCATAAGTCAAAACAATTCACTTATTTATGAAGTGGGCAGCCTGATTTTCTCTAGTCTTAATAACAAGAATGTTCAGGGTGTTGGAATGTTCTTTCAATAAACAATGGCTTATCAAATGACTCTGCTGTACTGTTTCTATGACTACATAGTCCTCATACCAACAAATCATCCTTTAACATTTTAAAAATAATATGTATACATATCTGGGGATGGTATCTTGATTTTCTATTTGATTTAGTATTGCTGTTGGAAGGTCAAGCATCACTTTAAACTTTCCGAGTCACTTTCTAAGGGAAGGAGGTTACTATGGGTCTTAGGGGAAACAAAGCCTGTTAGTTAACTGTGTGGTGGGGGCCCAGGGAGCAGGATCCATACCAACTTCTCCCAGTACCTTGTCTCACTCTCATGCTAGCTTGTGAGTCTTTAAACTGTCCAGTTAGCACCTTCTACTCAGCTCTTACTACCACCCAATACTGGTTCTTCTTATTTGTCCATCTTTCTTAATACCAAGACTCCTTTGATGAGCTGGGACTAGGGCAGGAAAGGGGTTTTCCCTCAGGCCACTGAGATTTAGAAAGCTCTAGCATCTTCCAGTCCTTCATTGTGGTGGAAAGAACCGACCTCAGCAGTTAGCAAGACTAATTGGCTAAAATCAAAATTACCAAGGATCAAGAGGTAGCTCCTCTTCTTTTCCTTTCTCCTCTGGCCTGGCTTCCACTGATCTCTTCCCCGGACCACCAGCACCTCCTATAAAGTGCATTCTGTGCCCTTTGACCTCTGTCCTCAGTCTCTAGGGGCAGCTTTGTCCATGAGTGTATCTAGAGGTAGGGAAGATGAGGTCCTAGGGTTTTCTTCACTCCACCCCCCAGAAGTACTTCCCTTGGTTCCTGAAAAGAGCATCTTCTCAGACCTTTCAAAGGTGATTTACTACAAAGCACTCTTGGGGTATGTTCAGTGGCCGAGAAACAGGAGGGAGGAAAGAGAGGGTCATAGCACCTGGTGATCAGGGTATTGGTTTCTACAGTTGTAATTAGTCCAAGGCCTCAATGCTAGCTCCACAGCTGAGGCTTCATCCTTCCTTAGGTCTTACTGCCCCCCGGACTTGCTCCTGGCTTCTGAGCTGTGGATTTTTCAGTTCACTGTTCCTACTCAGCCCTTAAGAATTTGTTCTTCCACCTCTCAGCTACGGAATGTAGGACATTAGGGCTTGGGTAAGGACATTCTTTTTTCAAACCCTGACTTCAATTGTTCCCAGGATACCCCATCCTGACTTATTGTCTCTGACCTGGGAAAGTGTGCCCTAACCCACTCCATACTACACGCCAGGAAATAAAGGACTAGGAGACCCTTAGATGTATAGTCTCCTAAGTCTATATAGTCTCTCTAAGTCTATCTTTTTAGTATTGCTTCCATTCACCTTTCCTATGGAATCTCTCTGCCTCTCCCTTCATCCTTTCCTCTTCTTTCTCATCCCCTCACCTTTTCATCTCTTCTCTCTTTCATGTCTTTCCCCTTCCCTCTTTCCTCCTCCTTCTTTTTCTCCTTTCTCTCTCTTCTCTCTCTCCTCTTCCTTTTCCTCCTCCTTCTCCTCCTACTTTTCCTCCTCCTCCTCCTCCTCCTCCTCTTCCTCTTTTTCTTCTTCTTCTTCTCTCCCTCTCTCTCTGCCCCTCTCCTCTCTCTCTTTATATATATTGGTTCCCAGTCAGTTTTCTGCTTCCCTGCTCCAACAAGAGCCTCTCTTCTGCTCACATTCTTTCCATCCTTGCTTTGGGGGGCAACCGGGCCAAAGCACTCATCCCATGCTGGGCTTGATAGGAAAAAGCATGGATCTAGGCACAGTCATACTTTCTCTTCCATGCACGGTTTCTCAGTTTCTTTCTTCCAGAGCAAAGTTGCTTCAATGTCAATGGCCCAGGAAAAGAGAAAGAGCTCCCATCCTATTCCTGATCACACCTAAACTGTGGCCTTCCAGTATCTCAATGACAACTTCACTGAAGTGAGGAGTCCCAGCAAATCACATCTGCCGGGAGCACCCTAACCACTGATGAGATCAGAAGAGGTTGTCTGCTTTAACTGAGTTTTTCAAAAATCTAAGAATCAGAGGAGGGTGAGATAAAGAGGAATTGTATACAGACAGTGAGGATGGCCTGTGCCCTGTTACCGAGATGGGAGTTGGGGTTTACTATAATGAGAAATGGACAGTGGATTAGTTTAGTTGGAATGTAGAGTATGTGTAGGGGAGTAATAGGGACTAAGTTTGGGAAGAAAAGCTGTAGCCACATTAGGAAAGGCTAGAAATGTCAAACAGAAGAGTCTGTATTTTATCCTAGAGGCGAAGGAAAGAAAGTGGAATGTGGCTTGATGAATATTATGTTCCCTGGATGCTATGAAAAAAGCTGGGCTCTGCATGGATAGCAGTGGTCTTACTCCTCATAATTTCTAACCAGGCCTTCAGAAGCTGAAAAATGTCTTAAATGGAAGATTCCCCTAAGCTAGTCTGTGACCTCAGAAGGTCAAGACAGAGGAAGAGTCAGCAAGTAGCAACTCTAATCCAAAACCAAGACAAAATGAAGACATCCATGCAGAGCAGTATTAACCTCTTTCTACCTAGTATTGAGATGAGATCATGTTGTCCTAGCTAATAAATTCAGCAATGTGTTATAGGACACAAAATATATTATAGGACATGTAAAATGGGTGTAATAATTATCGCCTTAAAAGAGAAATAAACCAGAAATAGCTCTTGTGGTTGTGATAAGGAATTTAAAGATGGGCATGGAGATATCACAGTATCTGCCCTTCTTTCCTTCTATAGCGGCAATCCATTGGCATACCCAGGATGGCTGCTGGCGCAGGTTCTTAGATCTGCTTTACTATGAAGGCTAGCTGTTTAAGGGGTCAACAATATTTTTTAAATTATATTCATTAGTTCAGGGGGGAAATCAGCACCCCGAACTTCAGAGAAAATTCAAACAAACAAAAAAAGAAAATACAAGTAGAGAAATAAAGATCAACAGACAGGACATCTAACTGTCTGAGACATTAGCACAGATAAACAGAATGATCCAACTGTCTGACCAAGGCAATATATACCAGAGAGATACCAAAGAGAGAAGCACCAACATCTGGGTTTTTCAAAAGCGGGGGTGGGGTGGGGCAGTGTTTTCTTAACAGCTACTCAGAGTCTCATCTGGCCAAATCACATGAAAACTCTTCTGATGAGTGATCCTCAAAGCAAAACACAAACTCAGTGCAACAACCCTCAAGACTCAGAGCCTAACTAGAAATTAGAAAAATTTGTGAAAGTCTTTTTACAAGCAATCTCCTCTAAGCAAGTTTCCCTCAATGGGCTCTACATGAGGCCCATTATTGGTCAGGGAAGATCTTAAACCCCATTAATATGACACCTTCCTGTTTCTGCATTGCGGTATCAGGGAAGATAACTTATACAAGGATAGTGAGCAGGAAAAAGAAGCAAGAGTTTCACTGGGACAGGGAGAAGATAGACAGGGGATCCTCTCAGTGCAGGTATGCTGGCAAGTGAGATAGAAGCTGTCTGGGCCTTGAAAACAGGAAATATGGGCAGCCATCTACACATCTGTGGAGGGGCCTTTGGGCACCAGGCTAAAATGCATGATGAGCTGGAAAAGTGAGTGTGGGTTCTGTGTTGATACAGTTAATAACTAAGGAAAAAAGATACACCTGGATATCCAGGGAATCTTGGTTGCTTAAAACACTTTGCTCTGAAGTCTTAGTTTTAAATATTTAAGTTTTACTTACATTTAGCCATGTTGAAAATAAGACGGTATTATTTGCTTATATACCCACCATGGAGGATGATGGCTTAGGTCCAAATGGGATGTCTTAGCAGGCTACCATCTTGGACATCAGAGGATGTGCATACCTTGCAACCCAATGACTCTAGTAGCGGCATAGCAACATGCCACAAAAGAGGAGCTCACCCGTGCAAAACAGCTGCAAAACAAGCCAGCAGCAGAGGCAAGATCTACTTCTTTCACTGCTTAGTTTCTTGAAAGTCATCTGCATTTGTTACCTGTGCTCCCTCTCTGCAATCCTTTCTCATTGCCTGAAATCTACGTGACTTTCAGTCAATGTTTGCTCCCTTCTCCTCTCCCTACGAATGAATATGGCTCATAGAATGCAGGCGTCAGGCAAACATGATGTTGGGTGAGTGAGCGTTGTGTGTGTGAGGAATAGCAAGTGGAGACTCTATGCATGGAGAGAAATACTCCCAGGGTGAGAAGTTGTGAGGTTGTTCTTTACCCCGCAGTGGTGTCTACAAACTGCGTGCTAAGTCTGAGCTTTTCTGCTAAGTGTGTATGTGTAGAATTGTGTGTGCAAGGAGAGACTGTGATGTTCTTTTCACGTCTTTCCTTGCTATAAACCTTCTTAGCAAATATCTGCCTTTCAAAGCTAATTGCTATCAACTGACTGATAGACATTGAGGAGCACATCAGGGTGGAATTTTTGAGTGATAGTACCAGGAGTCACAAGATTGATTACCCCTAGGACACTGAGTGAGGGATTTTAAAAAGTGGAGACAAGAAGGGTAAACATTCTAGCCTTGGATCATAGGAAATTGAACCTCATCAGTTAGGGTAGGGTTGATTACTCAGGGGTGCTAGGCCACCAGGCAAATCTTATGGTTCCATAGTTCAAAACGATCTCAGATAAGTTGTCTCCGGCTCATGTCACAAATAAGGCAAGCAGTCTAGAAGTGCTTCAAAGGACAAAGAAAAAGTGAGCATCAGTGTGCTGTCATTGTGCACCCAGGGCAAACTGCTAGTCATTAATATTTTAAAGATATAAAATTCATACTTCTCACATTATCTGCAGTTTCCATGGTTATTTAGCTTTCTTAACTGAATGAAAGCTGGTTTTTTCCTTTCATTTCATTTTAGTAAAAGGTCAAGGTCTCCCACTGCATTGTGGGACATCTTCAGTCATCCTGTTCTCTATCTCACCACTGGACCCAGACAACTCTGGAGACAGTGAGGCCAGTGACTTTGCACAGCCCTGCCTCACTTAAATCCAATTCACTTGTAAGTCATGACCTCACCTTCTCAATGTCATGGTCCTCTGAGAATGAGGGACAAACAATAAAGACACTGAGAGAAGCAATACTATTCTCCCCTCTGAGGACCTAATCTGCCTGTACAGTGCCAGTTGGACCAGTGGTCCCAGACAGAGTCCTATACATGTCTTCTGTATATAATTATATATATATATATATGTATATTTGTCTTCCCAATAGAATATAAGCCCCTTGAGGATGGAAAGTGCTTCATATTAGTCTTTGTATTTTCAGCACCTAGCACAATAAGCCTCTAATAAAAGCTTCTTGGTTGATTGATCCATGGCTTCATTCTTTTGGTCCTCCTCTTATTGGTGCAAATTCCAACTCAGTCTTGGTAGATGGCCTTCAGGAGAAGCAAGGGTTCAACAAATCCATTGCTTGAGGGTGTTAGGTGACCCAGTGGATAGAGCACCAACTCTGGAATCAAGGGAACTGAGTTCAAATCCAGCCTCAGACATTTACTAGTTGTGTGACCCTGGGCAAGTCACTTAAACCTGATTGCCTCCCAAAATAGAATTTTTAAAAATACATCGCTTGGGGCCCAACCATCCAGGAGGGGGTATCTCTAGGACAGGCCGGTCCTCAGATGACTGCCTTATATATGATCTATTGAAGCCTTTCCAGGGGAGCTTGTACTCCCGGGCCATCAAAGACAGTGGCAGCAGATAACCTCACTCCACAATGAGGTATCAGAGCAAGTCTGAGGTGGAGGGTGAAAAGCTATGCATCTTTTCTTCATGAACTCTTTTTTTAAAACCCTGGCAATGTAGGGTCCAAAAAATAATAGTGTATACCTAAGCAGCCTCGAATGATGAGACCACAGGGGTCCTCTCCACTGCAAGCCCTCCCAGCAACGCTGGGGCAGGGGAGCTTAGGGAATTCTGCCACTATTTATTTTGATTATAATGTTTTTGCCAAGCCATATGTGCCACATAATGTAGGACATTGTTAGGCTCTTCAGAATTGGTTTGGGTTTGATGGCCTCAGAGGTCCCTTTTAGCTCTACATCTAGTAACCTATGAATAAAGCTTTTAAGCCCTATTAAGAACATCAGAACCACTTTTTTTTCCTAATTAACAAAGGGTAGAGATCCTCCCTGAACAGTATTGCTTGGGGACCAAATAGAATGCTATGCAACTAGGCTGTATGTCCTTTTCAGTCTCATTTTTCAAGACATATTGAAATCAGTGACTTGGGACCATGTCTTCCTCCTCCTCCTTCTCCTCCTCTTCTCCCCCACCCCCATCAGGGATTGCACCAAACCCTAAGTAGAAGCCCATGCACTCACCATTTCCTTCCAAGGAACTCATCTAAGAAAACTGGAAACTATCCCATGTGACCTTAAAGGCCCTGGAAGGAGTTCTGTGCCTGACCAAGACCTCAAGCCCGACCAGGGATAGTGGGCCTTTAATGGATGTTAATTAATTGATTGAATCAGGAAAAAATAATTGCCAAATTAAAGTGCCTTCCATGATTTTTAAAAGACCTACTATCTGTAAAATAAAGGGAAAGGACGAAATCCAAAGACTCAGCATATTTTTCTTCCTATAAAATCTTAATGGGAAGAAGGTTTGGTCTTTCCAGGCTGGACAAATGGCACTTCCTATTTTCCCATTAGACCTGTGATGCTGATCCTCTCAGACACTTGCATTTTCTTCTATATAGCGAAGGATTTTAGTTCATATGTTGCTGCCTCCTGTGCCGCTGTGCAATCCTCCCTCTCAGCTATCCTGCAAGGGTTGCTTGGACCCTGAAGGAGGGATTCCTGTGGCCAGGGTTGGTGCGCACGTTTAGATTTGGCTTTCATTTTTTTTAAGGAAAGAGATTTTATATGTACATATATTATATATACATATATGTGTGTATATTATGCACATATTTATCCAACAGCTTTCTTACCTGGTAATACCGGTGATGGAAAGAAAACTTGCTAATATCCCTACCATCAAAGGTCAGGCCTAATTCCTTCTCATTGGCTAGCTTCAGTAGATCGGGCATCCTTTATCTTCTGGGGAATGGGATCTGACAGAGTCCTCTGCCTGGCAATGACACCCTTTATACCCTGCTCTGGAGACCCTTCCCAGGCGGATTCTCACATTATGCCCTCTGCACAACAGTTCCCACCTACTTCCAATCTTACTTCATATTGAACCCTTCACGTTGTTCCTTGTTCACAAAGATTCCATTTCCTGACCTGATTTCTTTACACTGGTGATCTCCTAAAAGTGGAATACTCTGACTCCTAATCTCTCTCTCTCTCTCTCTCTCTCTCTCTCTCTCTCTCTCTCTCTCTCTCTCTCTCTCTCT
>CM053600.1:198024888-198047975 GCA_028646575.1 Pseudocheirus occidentalis
TCTCTCTGTCTCTCTCTCTGTCTCTCTCTCTCTTTCTCTCTCTCTCTCTCTCTGTCTCTCTCTTTCTCTCTCTCTCTCTGTCTCTCTCTTTCTCTCTCACTCTCTCTCTGTCTCTCTCTTTTTCTGTCTCTCTCTCTGTCTCTCTCTCACTCTCTCTCTGTCTCTGTCTCTGTCTCTCTGTCTCTCTCTGTCTCTGTATCTTTCTCCTCTCTCTCTCTCTCTCTCTGTCTCTGTCTCTGTCTCTCTCTTTCTCTCTCTGTCTCTCTGTCTCTCTCTGTCTCTCTATCTCTGTCTCTGTCTCTCTCTCCGTCTGTCTCTCTCTGTCTCTCTCTCTGTCTCTCTGTCTCTCCCTCTGTCTCTCTCTGTCTCTCTCTCTGTCTCTCTCTCTCTGTGTCTCTGTCTCTCTCTGTCTGTCTCTCTCTCTGTCTCTCTCTGTCTCTCTATCTCTCTGTGTGTCTCTCTCTCTGTCTCTCTCTCTTTCTGTCTCTCTCTGTCCCTCTCTGTCTCTCTCTCTGTCTCTCTCTCTGTCTCTCTCTCTCTCTGTCTCTCTCTGTCTCTCTCTCACTCTCTCTGTCTCTCTCTGTCGCTCTCTGTCTCTCTGTCTCCCTCTGTCTCTCTCTCTGTCTCTGTCTCTCTATATCTTTCTCCTCTCTTTCTCTCTCTCTCTGTCTCTCTGTCTCTCTTTCTCTCTCTCTCTGTCTCTCTGTCTCTCTGTCTCTCTCTCTGTCGCTCTCTGTCTCTCTGTCTCCCTCTGTCTCTCTCTCTGTCTCTGTCTCTCTGTATCTTTCTCCTCTCTCTCTCCCTCTCTCTGTCTGTCTCTCTCTCTGTCTCTCTCTCGCTGTCTCTCTCTGTCTCTCTCTGTCTCTCTCTGTCTCTGTCTCTCTGTCTCTTTCTCCTCTCTCTCTCTGTCTCTCTTTCTCTTTCTCCTCTCTCTCTCCCTCTCTCTCTCTCTCTCTCTCTCTCTCTCTCTCTCTCTCTCTCTCTCTCTCTCTCTCTGTCTCTGTCTCTCTCTGTCTCTCTCTCTCTCTCTTTCTCTCTCTCCCTCCCTCCCTCTCTGTCTCTATTTCTGTTTGTCTAGCTCTCTATAATTAATCATGATTATTTCTCTCTGCCTTGCATTTACTTGTGTTTATAGTGTCTCCTCATAGTAGAAGGCAGGCCCTTTGAGGACCAAGACTGTTTTGTTTTTCCCTGCTGATTCCTCAAGGGCTAGCCCAATGGTCTGCACATAATAGACACTTACTAAATGTGATTCAGTTCAATAAGAATGTATTAAGCAGCCACCCACTGTGTGCCAAGGACTGCTCTAGGGATTTCTAGACAAAAAGGAAAGAGTCCTTGCCTGTAAGCAGCTTACCTTCTACAGACAGGAAACAGCCTGTATGGGAATTAGCAAACAGATTCAATGATAAGTAAATTCAAAATGTAAATACAGTTAGGATAATCTGTTCGGTTCAATCAAATTGAATTCAAATACTCAAAACTCCAGCCAAAGTATCAAACTCGACATTCCATTCATTTCCCACCACCAAGCCTTTACCCAGGCTGTTTCTTCGTACCTGGAATGTTATCCCACCTCATCCCTTTCAGGACCTCTGGCATCCTTCAAGGCTCTTTTCCTACACTATTTTCAGCAGGAGTTTTTTTTCCTGATCCCTGTAGTTGTTAGTGGGGCAGTTAGGTGGTGCAGTGGATAGAGCACCAGGCACAGAGTCAAGAAGACCTGACTTCAAAAGTGACCTCAGACACTTACTAACTGTGTGACCCTGGGCAAGTCACTTCACCCTGACTGCCTCAGGTTCCTCATCTGGAAAATGAGTTGGAGAAGAGAATGGTAAATCATTCCAGCATCTTTGACAAGAAAACCCCAAAATGGGTTGCAGAGAGTTGGTCCAACTGAAACAGCTCAACAAGTCGTAGCACTTTCACCATCGTCAAATCCTGATGTCTAACATTATCTGTGCATATCCCACCAGCATTGTAAGCTAACATAAGCTGATTTTTATTGTCCTTGTTCCTCCTGTAAACTCTAGCACAGGAAGGAATGCTTATTTCCATTCTTCCTCCCTGAAAACCAGAAAGCCCCGTTCTCTGAGATTTGTCAGTTTTTAGAGGAAAGAAGATATTATCATTTTACCAGTTCCTGCAGAGGCTCACTTGATAACTCAGGCTCAGAAATAGGATGTTGCTTTGCTTCAATATTCTCCGAGGCAATCATCCCAAACTCCCCATTACCATATCATCTGCACAGTTTCATTTGCAGTGATGCAAATGAGACATTTTGCTCTAGAGACTTTTCTTCTAATGGTGTGTGGGGGGGGAAAGAGCAATAAAAACTTTGAGATAGAAATGGGTGATTGAAATGAAAATGGCCAAATACTTGATCATCTTCAAGATGGGTTCCTTAACCATCTTCACTAAATAAGACCTCTATACCTTAAGGAAAAATCTAAGTCAAACTCCCTTCATCCAGGGAAGTAACTCTTATAAGGTAGGGGCCAACCATTCACATCAATTGCCAGCCAATGACAGCCACAGGACAGGCCAAGCAGCCTTGAAGAAGCAGCAAGTCCCAGGAAACAGCATGGACCAGGCAAGTCAAACCACTAGCTCCTTTACCTTGACCATCATCTCCCCTCTGACCCTGAACTCAAGGGCCCTTGGGATAGCAATGCCTCCATTCAGGTGTCCTCAGATTTCACTTTGGGACATGACTCCTGTGAAGATTCAGCCTGAGGCTTGCTCCTACAGGGATGAGAGTTACAGCTATTGAAGACTTTGGGTGTGTGTGTGGGAGGGGAGAAAGGTTTGCCATCTAAGCTCTTGGTGCTACCAAATGGTTCTACATCAGAAATTGAGATGATTTTATCTGAGGAAGTGATGTTCTAGAAGAGGCATCAGCCTCTACTTTGTCAACACACCCTAAGGACCACCAGTTCTCCATGTGACTTTCTGCTGAAACCTTCCTAAGATGTCATTTTGCCCAATGGAACATGAGCTCCATGAAAGCAGTAACGGTCTTGCTTTTGTAATAGTATGCCCAGCATATAGCACAGGGCTTGGGACATAACAAGAACTTAATAAGTGCTTCACTCATTCATTCAAATTGGATCATGTTGGTTTAAGATTGGGAACGCTGTATATTGTCACCTTATTTGTTTAACTTACATGCAGAATACGTTATGCAAAATACCAGGTGGGTTGAATCAGAAGCCAGAATCAAGGTTGCCAGGAGATATATAAACAATTGCAGATATGCAGACAATACCACTCTGCTGGCAGAAAGTGGAGAAGTTAGGCTGAAAGAGGAGAATGTAAAAGCTGACTTGGAGCTTAACATAAAAAAAAACAACAAAGGTCTTGGCAACTGGGTCAATCACATCCTGGCAAATAGAGGAGAAAGAGAAACAGTGTCAGATTTAGTATCCTTGGACTCCAAGATCACTGCAGGTGGTGACTGCAGTCATTAAATTTGGAGGCTTACTCCTTAGAAAGAAAACCATGGCAAACCTGGACAGTATATGAAAGAGCAGAGACATCATCTTGCCAGCAAAGGTCCATATAGTCAAAACTGGGGTTTTTCCAGTAGCAAAATATGGCTGTGAGAGTTGAATTATAAGGAAAGGCATGCATCACCGAAGCAACATTTTTGGATTGTGGCACAAAAGACTTTTGAAAGTCCTTAGGACAACAAGTGGGTCAAATCAGTCAATTCTTAAAGAAAGAAATAGAGACTATTCACTGGGGTGAAACACTGAAACTGAAGCTAAAATGTGATGTTCATGTTGGGAAAGACTGAAGGAAAAAGGAGAAGAGCATGGGAGAGAATAAGCTAGATGGATAGTGTCATGGAAACAATGAACAGGAGCTGGGACAGACTTCAGGAGTTGAGGAGAGAAGAGGCTAATATGCGATGGTCCACAGGCTTACGAAGACTTGGACACAACTGACTGACTGAGCAATGACAATAATGTGTTATCCAGGTGGAATCCAATGAGAAAGAGGGATGCAAGAGATCCCTGTCCCTGAACATCAAGGGAACCAGTTAGCCACAGATCTTCAAGGGGGCCAAGCTCATAGTAACTTCAAATCTTTCTAGTTCTAGATGTAGGGACATTACAATCCTAACCCTTTTTGGAATCTCCTGAATAATTAGAGGAATTCCCTTACATAATGCTATGCACAGATTTATCTCAAAATATTAAATGTTGGTTTGTCCAATGTTCTTCACACACACACACACACACACACACACACACACACACACACCCCACAATCTTATAAACACTCTTTGAGAAGTGCCATGGTTAAAAATATTCATCATTAATGGTCAACCTCTTGGCCAAGAGCTACCCCTTCCTTAATAAGGCTGCCCCATTACAAGCTACATCCCAGTGCCCACTATGTTTGATGCCTCCCATCTAGGTAAGATCTGACGAAGCACCAATTCCACTGACAGCCTTGGAGAAGCTGGGGCTATGTTCTTTCCTTCCTGAGCAGAACCATATACTCTCCTTGCCACATTCTTCAGCAGAGCCCAAATGGCTTTCATGCTCTTCTTAGCAATCTCTTGCCTATGTGGCCTTGCACAATCTGTGAGCCTGGAAAGCCCTCTCCCTACGTCTCTGTCTTTTACAATCTCATATTTCCTTCAAGGTTAACTCAAAAGCCCCCTTCTACCTTCTTTCTTTGTCTTTCTATTATTAGCAATAGTCAATAAGCCATTTATTAAATGTCTACTATGAGCCAGGCGCTGTGCTAAACTCTAGAGGTACAAAGAAAGGCCGATGATAGTTCCTGCCCTCAAGAAGCTCACAATCCAGTGGGGAAGAGAACAGGCAAAGGATCATGTGCAAACAAGCTATCAACAGGGTAAACTAGAGATGATTAAGAGAGGAAAAGCACTGGAGGTGAGAGGAAATCAGGAATAGCTTCTTGGAAAAGGGGGCATTTTATCTGAGACTTGGAGGAAGCCAGGAGGTAGAGATAAGTGGGGACAGTACGTATAACATCAATCATCTTATACAACACTTTAAAGTTTGCAAAGCCCTTCACATATATGTTCTTATTTGAGCCTCACAACAACTCCTTGAGATAGGTTCTATTGTGTCTCCATTTTACAGATAAGGAGCCTAAAGTAGACAAAAGTTAAGGGACTTATTGGGGGTCACACAGCTAATTGACTGCCTACAGCAGCATTTTAACTCAGGACTTCTGGACCTCAAGTCCAAAACCAACTGTCTTGCCACTCAACTGCTTACTTAATGTTTGCTTTTTATGATTTAATTAAAACTAAATATAATTTCTTATAGAGAGATAGAATTTGAAATGTTAGAGTGACTTCTTTGTGGTTATGCTAAGAAAAGTCCAATTCGGACTATACAGGGAAAACTGGTAACTTTATAGAAGATGCTTTCATGAGTACATAACCCAAATTCTCATTTCTTTTGGTTATATTTTCATTTCTTTAAAAAAAGGTTTCTGTATTTATCACGGTGATTTATTAAGCTTTATGTAAGTTCCGGAATTCTTTTTTGTACTACCTAAATCTTATACATTTAGAACTGAAAGTATGAGTAAAAGTGTTTACTACTAGAATGCAGGATTTTTTCATCTCCAATTGCTTGGGGGCATTATTCTCCCATTTTTTTTCATCAAGGTGAGAAGCAATACTCTTGGTAATTAGCAGATAAATTAACCTAAGAGAAAAGCAGGAAAATAATCCAATTTTAATTTTTTTCTATATATTTTGAAGCATTTGGTGAGATGTCTTTTGCATCTGCTTTGTTTAAATGTCAACTTCTGGTTTTATGAGGGTTTAACACATCAAAATGATATTTAGAAAAAGCCAGTAGAATCTAGAACAAAAGTGTAAACATGTCCACAATTTATTACTTTGCTAAGCTACAATACTATCTTTATGTACCATCAGCCTCAGTGAGATAACATGTCATAAGTTACACATTAAAAAATTATAATCAGAAGACAAATGTCACCAGAAGCAGAATTTATTAATTTGTTGCCCTTTGAAAGTCACTGGCTAGTAACATTTCTTACCAAAAAGATTTCAAGCCCTTTAAGAAGAGATACCACTAACCAACCAGCAGATCATTTATGAGCATGTACTCGTCCTAAGGCATAATACTGGACATCTTGAGGGACACAGAGAAGCTCCATACAGAGGTCTGCCCTCAACAAACCTACATTCTATTGGGGAAAATGCAACATGTGATTGTTCCCAGATATAAGCCATCTTTAAAATGCAGCTTGCACCCCAAAATGAAGTCTCTTTGAAGGGAAATTCAGACACACCTGCTTGTACACATACAGTGAAATATTTGCATATGTATACATTCTACATGCATTTATATGTATATTACACAATGCATATGTATATATAAAATGTGTATATACATATGTGTATCTATGTATGTATATACCTAAGCATACACATGTGTATATACACATTCCCTTTCACTTTCTCCATAACTACATCTGATACTATGATGTAGCCTTCTCTTTTTGTTGATGGTGAAAAGGTGTAACATTCATGAATATTTTCCATTTTTCTTCTCATACACTGACGAGAATAAAGACAGGAAAAACAGCCAGATTGGACTGAATATGTATGTGTTTAGATATAGCTACACATAGACAGACAGACAGACAGGTATCTAGATTAGATAGATAGATGACAGATAGCGAGAGAGAGAGGGGGTGAAGGACGGACAGACAGACAGATAGAAAAAGGTAATGTATATGCATGCATATATAGAAAGGGAGAGACAGACAGACATATAGATGGAGAAAGAGATAGAAAGAAAGAGAAGAGAGAGAGAGAAAGAAAGGGAGAGAGAGGGGAGGGGGGAGAGAGAGGGGGAGAGAGAGAGAAAGAGAGAGAGGGAGAGGGAGAGAGGGAGAGAGAGAGAGAGAGAGAGAAAGAGAGAGAGAAAGAGAGAGAGAGAGAGAGAAAGAGAGAGAGAGAGAGAGAGAGAGAGAGAGAGAGAAAGAAAGAGAGAGAAATAGAGGATCAATGCTGGAGGAAACGTCATTGCAAGGGATCTGAGCAGTTAATGTACAAGGTGTCCAAAGAAGAGAGTGATATCATAGGAAGAGAAAAAGTTTCAGAGCTTATAATACCAAAATAGAAGATAGAGAAAACATCAACTAGTGACCTATATTCCTAATCTCCCACTTACAAGAATCTTTTTGTTATCCATAAATGAATTGAAAGCATATTCAGTAAGTATGTTAATAAGGATCAGTCAGAGCCTAAAAAGTAACATTCCCAGGACTGTTCACCTAGGATTGGTGAACTTAAAAAAAATTTTTTTAATAACTACTTCAATATAATTGACTTTCTTTGTAATCCCTATTTTATTAATTTAAAAATGTTTTTCTGAGAAGGGGTCCAAAGGCTTCACCAATGTGATAGAAAGGTCTGTGATGCACAAAAGATCATGACCCTTCCAAATAGACCCCCTTGTTACCATTTTGCAATTGGCTGAAAGACATAAAAAATACAAAATTCTCTTTTTCTGATTATTTCTTTATTACGAAAATACATTTGATTGAGAGGAGCTCAAAGCTATCTCAGTGGTTCTCTTCCAATTAGGAGCCTTTGACCTGCAAGTCAATGGCATCCAAGCTTCCTCAAAAGGCTTACAAGAAATAATCCTGCTCAATGATCCTTTGATCCAAAACATGAGACAAGGCATAAAGCAAGGAGATACTTGCCCACTGAAAGGGGTTTCTGCTCCAACAGAGAAGGCCAAGTGTAGAATCCAAGGAGAAGAGGGGGCCCCTCCACCCTTTGTGAAGGGTGAGGTCCTCCAGATGGTTTGTGGTTTTATGAGCACCCTCAAGGAATGTCTGAACGCAAGCCACACTTAGGAGAATTTGGCCTATCTCCATAGGGAAGACCAAGGATATTAAGAATGTCTTTTGTGTAAATTATGACATGCAGTTGGACAGACAGCCTTTAGAGACCATCTATCAGCAAGTCTACAGATGTTTATACAAATCATTTCTGTATCTAGATACCTTTGTATCTATCATCTACCTACCTGTGATCTCTCTGTCTCTTTCTGTCTCTGTCTGTCTCTGTCTCTCTGTCTCTGTCTCTCTCTGTCTTTGTCTCTGTCTCTCTTTCTCTGCCTCTCTGTATCTCTCTGTCTCTCTGTCTCTCTGTCTCTCTCTCTCTCTCTCTCTCTCTCTCTCTCTCTCTCTGTCTCTCTCTCTCTCTTTCTCTGAAAGTGGTTTGGGCCTGGAGGTGAGGAGGTGGGATTGTCTGTGGCAGCAATTCTCAACCTGTGGATTGTGACTCCTTGGGGGGTCAAATGACCCTTTCACAGGGATCACAGGGGTCACCTAAGTCCATCAGAAAACACATATTTCCAATGGTCTTAGCAACCGAGACACTGCTCCTCTATTGGTCTCCAGGTGGGTCCACCCACATGCAGATACACCCACATACAAGTATGAAAGGGTCTCGGCATTAGGAAGGTTGAGAAGCACTGGTCTATGGGAAATAACAAAGTTCCTTGAATGACCTCGGATTTCCCATGGAAACAATGGTCCACTTTTTAATAGTTCCATTCTACCAGTATTACTAGATGGCACTGAGTGATGGAATATGATATTCTCTGAAGAACCAACAGTGGCTCTTACACAGGGGCCATTGGAGGAGTTCACAATGTGTACAAACTGACTACAACATGCAGAGAACCTATGAGGAAGAACAAGAGAATAAAGATATTATCAAGGAAATGTGTAATAGGAAGAAAGAGTTGTCTGGTCATGTGGTAGTGGGAAAGAATGAGAGATACAGAACCTGAGAGCTCCATGGATGCCTTGGGAATGGCAGGAAAATAAAAGGGTGGAGAATTTATGGGAGAGTGTGAACAACAGCTACACAGACATGGATCAGGAGGTGCAGGGCTGGGGGAAGCCCCCCAAAAAAGTGAGATCATGGATCAATCTAGAAACCTATCTATGTAGACATGACATGCTGTTGAATAGACAACCTGTAGAGAGGTTCCTTCAATGTGTGGAGAGGGACAGAGAGGAAGAGAGAGGGAGCGAGAGAGAGAAAGAGAGAGAGACAGAGAGACAGAGAGACAGAGACAGAGACAGACAGAGACAGAGAGTGAGAGAGAGAGAGAGAGACAGAGAGAGACAGAGTGAGAGAGAGAGAGACAGAGACAGAGAGAGAGAGAATAATAGAGAGTAGAGAGATACATAGATGTACAGATACACAGGTGATAGGTAGGTTGAAGGTAAATAGTTGATGGATGGATGGATGGACGGACGGACGGACAGACAGATAGATGATAGATAGATAGATAAATAGATAGATAGATAGATACTTAGATAGATGGTAGATGGATAGATAAAGGATAGATGGTTAAAAGGTAGATAGATAGGTGTATGGATTGACAAATAGACTTATGTGTTGATTAGTTTTGCTGAACCACCTCGCTTTCCCCTCTCATTCTAATTCTTTGCTGAAGGGGCATGGGTCTTTGAGTAGGAGTATGGAAAGAGATATATTTGGAAATGAAATTAAGGTAGTGACTAAAGATACCAATAAAATATTTTAAATGTTATTCAAATATTTTAAAGGTGAGCAACCAAACCAAAATACTGGTGACTAATTTTGTACATATAAAAATAGCTTCCATAGCAAAAACAAAATTGTCAAATGCTAACCAAGAAAAGATTTGATAAAGACAGCAAAAAAATGGAAGAATAATTTTGTTTTATTTTGTTTTTTAGACAGGCGACATTGTGGAGGTGATGGCATGTTTTCTTGGCACCAGAAGAACTTGGGACTGCATCCTACCTCTGATATTTCCTAGCTATCTGAATGACCCAAGTCAAATTGCTTAACCTTTATTTCTCATTTAAAAAGGGGAGGTAATAAAATTTTATAAAGGGAAGATAATAAACAGTATCTACTTCACAGAATGGTGATGAGGCTTAATTAAAATGATGTCCTTAGCAAACCTTATAGCTCTATGTAAATGTCAGCTTTTCAATTATTTATAGTATCATGATCATTACTACCCTTTTCCTTGGTCAACTTATTGTTTACTTTTTGTGTGAGGCTATCATTGTTCACACTCTCGGGCTGGGTAGGCACTAGGAAACTAGGTTTTGCACTAATTGGCGACGAAACCTTGAGCCTCTTGCCCTCTGGTGATCTCTTCTTCCTTATTCACAAAATAATGGGGCCATATAAGACTCTCTTCAAGGTCTCTTCTAGCCTGAACCTTCTGTAATTCATTATGGTTTATGTGTGAAAATATCCCATCTATGTACTTTATAAGAGATATCGCTCATGCTTTGCTTTCCTTGTGCCTAAAGGGATGGAGAATAGATATTCAAAATTAAACTTTCCTTGCCTTTTTATTAACTCATTTATTCAACATATGAAAGCCAATGATATATACAGCACCTTGGTAAGTACTATGGGAGACAAGAAAATGAGCTATGGTCCTTGCTCAGAAAGGACATTTATTGTGGCTCAGGAGGTGAGATGAACACACAGGGAAAAATAAACAGATGTACACTAACTGCCACGTGAGTGGTCAGAGAAGGCTAGATGGAGGAGGTGAGGTTCCATAGGCCTTGAAGGATGGGCATATTTTGGAGTAATTGAATGAAAAGAGGAAGGTATTCCAGGTAAGTTGAAAGGCAGGAACAAAGGAGTGTCGGAGGCAGGAAGCGCACTGAAGTACTCAAGACAGTTCTGGAGTGCAGTGGAAAGAACTCTGGATTCAGATTAGACAAAGCCAAGGTTCTAATCCTCCCCCTGGTAAGAATGTATAACCAAGAGCAAACTGTTTAATTTCTCTTAACTCAGTTCTGTCACCTGTAAAATGGGGATAATATACCAGTTACTTCACAGTAGGGTCAGCAATAGTCAGTCTATCAACAAGCATTTATTAAGGCTCTACTAGTGCCAGAACTGGACTAGGCCCTGGAGTTCCAAAGAAAAAGAATGAAAAAAAGTCTGCTTTCAAAGGAACTTACTTTCTACCTATTAATGTATGAAGGGAAATTTGTAAGCCTTAAAGTGACAAATGATGACAGCAACTTTTTTTTTTGGCTATGAGGGTTCATATTGATTTTACAAAATATTGAGAAATGAGATGGAAAAGATACGATTGGATTGGCCTGTGGAGACCCCTGCATGCTAGACTAAGCAGTTCCATCTTTGCCCCAAACATCACTGGAGCCACGAGAACTGGAAGTTGCAAAGGAGATGACCATTGTCTTAGGTCTGTGTGTTCGCTAATTGTAATTCTGTGTCAATGGAGCTATGCTCCCAAGGCCCCCCTTCAGTTCTGAAGCTTTGCAGTCATCAGATAGGAAAAGAGCAAATACAGGAATGCTCGATGTGCATATACACATGCACATGTCACACACACATTACATATGTGTATATGGATTTGTGTACATACATGCATACATCTATGTGTGGGTTTGTATATTTTTCTAGTTTGGTAAAATAAGTGGCTTTCATATAAATTGTTCCATTATTAATCCTAAATTCAGATAATTAAAATTGTTACTCACAATTTTAAAATATTTCAATACTATTTCCATTTTTAAAAAAAATTGTCACTTGTGAAAGGAAATGGACATTTTAGGGCACTTTGGATGGATGAGTGTTGCCACATAAATCACACGTTTATCTTCTCTAGGAAAGTGACGAGGCTATAAATGCCTCCAATTCATGGTCTGAAATGGTGGTTCTAGAAAAGGGATGGGAATATTATTGTACACAGAGGTTTATTGCTTCATAAAAGTAAGTACTGGTTAGATGTGTAAAGTGGCCATTATGTCAGCTAAATGCATCTTCTTTCTGCTGCCTGGGTGCTACGGATCCAGGCTCTGTTTAGGTGGCTGCAAAGGCAGCTCCCTGGCAGAGATGCTGGATGCTTCATGCTTCAAAAGCAGGAGTACCAGGATGGAGACAAGGCTTGCCTATGCTCAGCAGGAGCCACACAGATGCCCAGTGGCAACTCGGTTGCTCTGTCATCAAGTGAAGGCTAAGCAGAAACAGGGGCAGACGCTCACAATGGCCTGGAAACAAGCTCAAGGCTCCTTGGGTCCTTCCCTCCCCAGAAACAGATTCCATCCATCTCAGTCAGCATCTGGAAAGGACCTTCTGCTGGTAAGGTGACTCTCACTCTCCCCCATCTATTTCTTGAGTTTGTTGGAAAAGGCACCTGTAAATCGGAGACCATGACTTTGTCACTAGAACCCTGATATAGGACTTTGGACCCCAAGGAACTCTGTCTGGGGTCCCTCCCATGAGGGATCTTTTGTGGCCCTCTGTGTCTCCCCCTCCCTCCAGTCCAGCCCCTCTGGAAACAGTACAAAGAGAGAGGGGGGTCATGTACTTATGTCTCTAGAGTCAGTCCCTAGAAAGAGTAGGTAGGTTGACCTAGCCTGTCAAGATCACAAGAGCCACTGGCAAGACACAGCCACAAACATTAATCAGTCTTTTCAGAGTGTGGTCCTGAGGGAGTGCATCCACACCCTTGAAGTGGTTCTCAACCTTCCTAATGCCGTGACCGACCCTTTAATACAATTCTTCATGTTGTGGTGACCCCCAACCATAAAATTATTTTCATTGCTACTTCATAATTGTAATTTTGCTACTGTTATGAATCATAATGTAAATATCTGATATGCAAGATGTATTTAAATTGAACATAACACACAGGTTGAGAACCATTGGTCTAGAGGAAGAAATGGCCACGACACTCCCTCACTTTGTATTTGTGCAGAAAACAAGCAAACAAGCAAGTCTGCTATATGCCTTTAGTTGGGGAGACACTCTTGAGTCTGTTATTTGGCAGGGTTCTTGGTCAATAATGAATAAAATAATGTTAATACATTCCTAAATCCCCTCAAATCCCTGAACTTCAGTCAATCAGTAAACATTTATTAAGTACTTCCTGGTTGCTAAATACTGGGGTGTAGCAGCAACCACATTGCCCCCCCCCCAGGATACCTGCTGGCACAGGCCCTTAGATCTGCTTTACTAGGAAAGAGAGCTTTTTAAGGGTTAACACTTTTTAAATTACATTTACAAGTTTAGGGGAAAAGCCAGCACCCTGAACTTCAGAGAAAATATAAACAGAGAAATAAAGACCAACAGACAGGGCTCTGACTGTCTGAATCACCTGTATACTTTAAATACATCTCTGGATCAAGAAAGCCTTGGCATCTGAGCAGCTGGAGGGCTCTGAACATATGGCCACTCAGAATCTCGACCAGGGAATCACAAGAACCTTCTCATAAGTGAACCCCTAAAGCAAAACACCAACTGGGAGTATATATACACTTCTTAGAGCCAGAAGGCATGACAGCCCTCATGACTCAGCGCCTGATTAGAAATTTAAAAAAGGTGTGAAAGCCTTCCTCCAAGCAAGCCTCCCCTAAGCAGGCCTCCCTTAAAGGTCTCCACATGAGGCCTCTTCATGGACAGGGAAGATCTTATATCCCATTAACATTACATGGGAATACAAGACTAGCAAACAGTATTTACAGACAAGATATCAGTAGAATGAATAGGAAATAATCAGCAAAGGAAAGGCACTAAAATTACTAGGTGATGGGAAATGTTTCTTGTAAAAAGTGGGATTTTCAATGATATTTGAAGGGAAGCCAGAAAGTAAATGTGAAGAGAGAGAGAATATTCCAGAAATAGGGAAAAGCAGTGAAAATGCCCAGTGCAAATAGTGAGGGAGCCACGTTTGCTTCATTTAAAATGCAAACTTCTAGGGTGGCACAGTGGACACAGTACTGGTCAAGGTGTGACCGTGGTCAAGTCACTTTACCTTAATTACCTCAAAAAATTTACAAATTTCTAAATAACTCATCTAGTCTGTTTTCTGTGTAGAGAGAAGAATTTACTTTCATTTCAATTCAATTTACAATCAATTTAGTATATATTTATTCCCATCCACTTCAAAGACATTCAGAGCCTCCTTACAAACTTAGACCAACCAAGCTAGTAATTGGGACATGAAGCAGGAAGCACCTTGCTCACCCCTGCTCCAAACAGATAATGAAATTTTCTCAGATGCCTTGGCAGAAGTAAGACCTCAGATTCCAAGAATGATTTTATTTTTTGGCTGGGGGGAAGCTCCTCCTAAACAACAGCAACTCTGAATTAAGTGTGACCTCACTAACTAGCATCAGTATACTCAAAATTTTAGCTTTTCCAAAAATAGAACCCATAAATAAATATTTTCCTTTGGGGTTGTGTGAGTACAAAATTTGCATTTAAAAAAATGAACTCCTTGCTATTTCCACCAGGATTAACCTCAAATCACAAAACATAGCTCTGACCTCTGGGAACCAAATCTACCTGTGGGCATGAGAATGTGGAGACCAGAGGAAGTACTCCACTAAGAAGAGTGATGGGGATTTGGCCCAGTAGTGGCCAGCACCTAGAAACTTCCTATTAATCACTGAAAGGTGTGGCTGAATGATGGTCTCAGTCTCTGCTATTGTCACTCTCAAAGACACTAATTTGGAATAACTGTTTTGGCAATGATATGTCTGTCATGTAGAAAAACTGGCGTTATTTCACTATTTTGGTGAAGGGTCAAGTGAATTCAGACTTTTTCTTACACTTGCAAGTGAGAGATGGTGGCCTTGTGAATAGAAGAATCACCTTGAGTTCAGAAAACCCTGGGTCTCCGTCTTCTGTGGGCCACTTACCCTCTCAGCGACCCAGCCACTGTCTGATTCACTCTCCACAGTATGCCACAATGCCTCTGCTGTCTCCGCCCTCCATGCCTCTGAACCCTTCTCCCATGGGTGAATTCCCTCATTTTAATGATGGGACTAGACTAGCCATCTCTCAGTTTCCAGACTATGCCACCATGCCCCTGTATGGGCATCTCCACATTTTCCAGTTCCCTTTTGTTTGTTATCTCCTCCCTATTAGAATGTAAGCTCCTTGAGGGCAGGGACTGCTTGTTTTAGCTTGGTCAGAATGTGGCACTTAGTAGGCATTTAAAAAATATCCTCTATCTGCCTCTGATGGTCTATGATATTAAGAGAAGATGCCATTTGAACACCAGGTCAGCAGGTGCCTGGCAAATAGTAAGCATTTCATAGTTGAATTCAGTTGATTATAAGCTGAAGACAGTAGCAATACTGCATTTGGGAGTTTCCTGTGTTAATGAAGTCACTGATATGTCCTCCCACCCCTTCCCAAACCCCTAGCCTGCACGCCTGTGAATAATAAGCTAGACACCTAAGAATGATAAAATGAAATATATTCATTAGAACTCCATGTTCCTGCTGGGATGTGCTGGCATTTCTTGGAAGCCACACAAGTTATGGTATGCTGTGTAGAATCTTACTTTTCATGATTAAGTATCTATTAAAAAGCATCCTCTTGGCCCTAAGAATAGTCTCTTTTAAAAAACAAAGTCATCCATACTTATCTTGTGGTTGTTCAATTACTCTCTGTGACCCCATCTGAAGTTTTCTTGGCAAAGAGACTGGTGTGGTTTGCATTCCTTCTCCAGTTCATTTTCCAAATGAGGAAGATGAGACAGACAGAATTAGGTGACTTGCCTAGGGTCACACAGCTAGTAAGTGTCTGAGGCTAGATTTGAACTCAGGTCTTCAGGACTTCAGGTCCAATATTCTATCCACTGCGCCATCTAGTTGACGTTTCAGTTCTACATTGTATGACGTTGTGATACTGGTTTGTAGACATACTGAGAGTTTCTCTAAGGCAGAAGTAGTAAAGGTCTTGGGAAGCCCCTGGTATTATTTCTAGATATCCAGGTCGACAAGGAAACCTCGTTTTTCCCTTTTCTGCCATATGTTCAGAGATCTAGATCCAGAAGGGACACCAGAGGCCAGGTAGTTTCTCCCCTCATTTTATAGCCTCAGAGAGGGCATGCATTATGGCACTAGGAAATATCTTAAGGCAGGATTTGAAGCCATAGCTTTCTGACTTCAAGATTATCCATCAGCACACTCTTCCACATCGCTTCCCTGACTTGACCAAGGTCATACAGGTAGTAAGTAGAAAAATCAGGATGTGAGCCTGGGTCTTCTGATTCCAAATCTGGTTCTCTCTGTACAGGACTCTGAACAATCTGTCTCCTTACTTGATGGAAAATTTGTCTGGGAGGAAGGATTTCCATGGCCCTCTTTCCCTCTTAGGAGGCCCCATTCGGAGCTAAGCTGTAGCCTAGTCACCAGTTCAAGAAACAGAGGCCAAGCAGAGTGGGGATCAGCAGATTCTCTAACTGGAGACAGACAATAGGCCAAGTCTGTTCTTTTCACGGAGCTCAGTCATCTCGAAACCAGCTACTTTTTTCCAACCAATTATGGCCTTCAGTCATCTGAAACAGCAGCAGTAGCTTAAAAGGCAACTGAACTGGGGTTATGAGTCAGAGATTCTAATCACAATTGGGTCTCAGTCAAAACTCTCAAGGCCTTTCTGGCCTTTGTGGAATGCTGTAAAAAGGCCTTCCCCCCCCCCCCATTCCCCTGAGAATTTGCACACTCACTCTCCTGTGTGCTCGCTCCCCGTTGGGTTGGTTCCAGGAGCTCTGGCTCACATGTACAATCACGACCTTCCTGTATCAGGAAGCATCTCCAGCTGCTGCTAATTCAGGTGTGGTGAAGACAAAAGGAGCCTTCTTCTCGGCAGCTATCTTCAAACCATACGGACAAAGCAGCTGAATTGTGGTAGGATGGGAGGGGAGGCGAGGGAGGCTGAGTAGGAGGCCAGCCTCATGGATGCCAGGGACTAGTTATTCCCACATATTCCTTTCCTTGCACTTTCTTTGGGAGATCCTTCACCAGCTTTTGGTTTGTTCCAAGGTCAACACCCAGTCCTCCCTGGTCTCTGTGGCAGCTTAAACAGAAGAGGAAGAAGATGGCTAAGAACAGAAGCATGATGGACATGAAGTTGACTTGGCCATGGTGTTAAAACAAGTGTTCAGCTTAATGAGGGAGAAGCTGTCACTTTATCATTCACTTATAGGAGCACAGACTCATAGGACGACAAATTTAGAACCCTAAGGGACCTTAGAGTCCACACCATCCAATCTCCCCATTTTATTGATGAGCAAACTGAGGCCCAGAGAATTTAACTGACCTCCCCAAGATAACACAGGTAGCACGTGACAAAGTCAAGATTTGAACCTGGGTCCTCAAACTCTAAACTTAGCACCCTTTTCCCTTGTACTTCAGGCTTCCCTATGTCTTTTTTGGAATTCTACTCCAGATGCTGCCGGATAGATCAGAGAGAGGGCTGGACTTTGTCACACCCTCCCTCTCCCTCTTATAGATTGTTTGGTCCTTCGCCAGTCACTTCAATCTCATCTATAAAATGTGGGTAATAATGTCTGTGGTATGTACCTCTCTCCCATGGCTGTTGGAAAGATAAAAGGAAGTGCTGTTTGTACAGGACTTAGAAAACTTTAAGGTGCTATTTAAATGTGAGATTGCATTATTAGTTTGTACTGGGCGTTCTCTTCTGCACGGGGAGGGGGGGGATGTCAAGGTTAAATAAAATGGTACCTTGTAGGGGCTTGTAAATCCTGCCAGGTTTAACTGGCAAAGAAAAATGCTTGGCAATCAATCAGCAAACATTCATGGGCACTGGAAAGACACAGACAAAAACAAAGAACTCTTTGCCCTCAGGGAGTTTATATTCTATCAAGGGATGGAACATATACAGATATAAGTCTATACAAGATTGAGAGATTGAAGCTAGGATTTCATTGATATAGAGAACTTCCAGGTGAGGAAAATTCCTCTACCAAAGGAGCTTAGAACCTTAGCTGCAACTCAGGGTCTTAGGGAAGTGGCCTCAGTCCCTGAAATGTTCAATGATTTGCCCAGGGTCACATAGCCAGTAGGGGTCAGAGGCTGGCTCTCTCTATTCTATATGCCTTGCTCCCTCTCACAGTCTGTGTGTGTGTGTTACATACATATGTGTGTGGTGTGTATTATATATGTATGCATCTATACGTACACACACACAAAGTCATAGAAGTAGAAAAAATAAGTAGACAGTAGAGGAGAACGTAACAACGCTCTAGAAGACCCAATCCTAACTTTTTCTGCCTCTCTTTCATGTTTTTGATCATCGCAATACTTGACTCCTTTCAGAAACTTCATCTTTGCAGCAAATTTCTGAAACTCATAACCTCACGTCCACCTCATGACCACACTGCCGTGGTGGACAACCCTACCTAGGCATCCTCAGTGGGGTCTACTGGTACATCTCCTTCAATTCCAAACTCCCCTTAATGACCTCTACAAACACATCCTGTGAAGCTATTCCATTTCCTCAGTGACCCAGAGAAGGCTCCAAATTGAAATGTTGCTCTTCTGGGAGAGGCAGAGGATCAATTCTGGGGGAAGAAAGTGGAGCTCAGGAATAATGAGCCCAGTGTCAATAAACCTCATAGGAAATCTCCTCTCCAGACCTGGTCTGTGTAGCAAATACAGTGTCCTGAAGATTAGAGAGGAGGCTTTGGGAAGACATTCACATTTGTCATCTGCTTATCAGTATTTATTTGGTCTTTACCTTACAAATTCCTTGAAAGCCCCTGAAGAGTTTATCACTGGCAGGGTTTGAATTCATAAGAGCCTGAAGCAATCTTTCTTTAAAATTGTGAAGATAAAGAACCTTTATCCAAATCTGGATGGGAGAATAGCTCTTTTTGCAAGCTGTTAGCAGGCCCTGCAGATGCATACACGTGTGAGGTTCTGCCTTAAATGCCTTTGAGGTTCTCACATTATTCTCCACTAAATAGGGGGGCCTGGCGACAGTTCTAATTATAGGTCCTTTGAAAGTTGTGCTAACCAAGCCACATTTCCCAACAAGACCACTGAGAAATGGTAGAGCCCAGGACAGGCACTTTTTTTTATGATTCTGTTCTGGGGTAGAAACAGGAAAAATGAAGGCAGGAGATGAGGGAGGCTGGGAAATGGGAAGAGAGTTTTCAGCAAAATATTTTGGGGATTGGGAATGCGGGTGGGAATTGTATATTGACACACATTAAGGAAACAGACATTAAGCTGTCTCTTATAGAGCCAGGTGCTTGTTGCATCTAATGAGAAAAATTGATAGTGATAGAAGTATTTCTCAAATCAACCAACCAATCAATAAATGAAAACATCAAGCACCAATTATAGCCCATCCGTGTGGGAAAACAAGGAAACCAAAGACAGTGTCTCTGTCCTCAAGGGGTTTATAATAGTAGGAGGGATAAGACCTATGTGACTTATGACCAAGGACCCCCAAGCTTGCTCCAGTCTTGAGGGCAGCCCTGAAGGACCAATACCTTTTGGGGCTTGTTGGACCCACCCAGTGTTTACTCTTGGAAAATCTCCAATGACAACTTGTCACTGAGCCTCTAGAAATGTAGGGGAATAGGAGGACTCCTAGATGTTCTCAAGAGATTATTTAATTAGGGATATCCCCAGTTATTGAAACCCATGCAGCAGGAGGCAATAGGGAGTGGCTTTAAATGGGTCTGTTCATCTTGGGGCAACACCAAGATATTTGTGCAGAAATTATCTGTTGTTTTATTACTAAAATGCTAATGGGTCTGCTCATACTTTTGTGGAGAAGAAAGAGAATAAGCATTTATTTGGGCTTACTAAGCGCTTTACATGTATTATTGCACTTGATACCAATATTATCTCATTGATATCTCATGGTTATGCTCTATTATTATCCCTTTTCACAATTGAGGAAAATGAACCCAACAGAAATGAAGTGACTTATCCACAGTTATACAGTCAGACAATATCTGAGACTAGACTTAAGCTCAGGTCTTCTTGACTCTTCCATTCAGCACTCTGGCCAACACACACTGAACTACTTCTAAGAGCAAGCAAAGGTTCTTTGATTGACTTTTTGTTCATTTGTTGGTTCATTTTTTTAAAAGGTTCCTCTCCCAGTAATCCACCAAACTGATCAAGGAACTCTCTTAATCTCATTCCTACATCACACAAAGAAAATGAAAAGCACAAGGCCGTGTCATGTGGGCTAAGTACTAGAGGGTGAAATGGAGAGGCTTGCGTCCAGCCCTCAGGCTCACACTCACACTTACTAATTGAACATTTCAAAATGAATGTCCCAGAAAGAGGCAATACCATGTTCCAAGTGCTGCACTGGAGAAAGAAAGAAAAAGGAAACTCCCCTGCCCTTATGGAACTCACAGTCTAAATCAACATATATTAGAATACGTATGAACCAATCAAGATTCCAGAAGAATAATGCATAGACCTAAAAAGAAATGTCACACAGACGAACAAAAAGGTCAAGAATCTCAAGGACATTATAAAAAAAAGAGTGAGAAGGGAGTCTCTCAGCACCAGATCCCAAACCATTACTACAAAGCGCCAACCATTAAAATGACTTGGCAATGCTTAGCCTCTTCCATTCCCTTTCCCCCCCCCCAAAAAAAGAGAGGTCAGTCAATGGAACAGAATTCAGTGGTTCTCAACCTTCCTAATGCCACGACCCTTTAATACTTGCATGTGGGCGTATCTGCATGTGGGCAGACCCACCTGGAGACATAAAGGAGCAGTGTCTCGGTTCCTAAGACCATCAGAAATATGTATTTTTCTGATAGACTTAGGTGACCCTTGTGACAACTGTGAAAGGGTTGTTCGACCCCCAAGGGGTCAAGACCCACAGGTTGAGAGCCACTGGTTAGATGGGCACAGACACAAAGACCATAGCACTGTGCTTAATAGAACTACAGATCTGAGTTATTTGGAAAAGGACTGCCTATTTGATAAAATTTTGTTGGGAAAACAATAGGAGGCTTACAGAAATTAAGAACAGAACAATACCTGACACAATACATCAAGATAAATTCTGAATGAATATATGACCTAAATATAAAAGTCACATCATAAATAGATTAGGAGACAGGAGGAGGCAGAGCCAAGATGGCACCATAGAAGCAGGAAAACTCTGCAGCTCCCACATAGCCACCTCAAATATCAATAAACTATGACTCTAAGCAAATTTTAGGGCTCTGGAACTCACAAAAGTACAGAAAAACATATCTCCCACTGAAGGCAGCTCAGCAGGCAGCACAAGAAGGGCTCATCACAGCAAGCAGGGAGCTAAAACCAGCTCATGGCTACCAGGACAAGCCACAGCTGGAGCCTCCAGGAGAATGGATCAGTGGCCGCTGTGGTGATTTCCAGACTTATCAAGCCTTATACAAAATAGGGACTAAGTGAAAGGCTAGTGGAACTTGGCTAAATTCTGGGTAGAGTGTCTGGCCAAAATTCCCCCAGGGCAAGGAAGCAGCAGAAGTGGTGCAGCTGCCTAAACGTGGCTGCGTCAGAGCTCGAGGCTTGAAGATTTTAGGGAGGGCAAAGCCATCATTCAGGGGTTAAGTGCTCTTGCCTTAACTGTCCAGGATCAGGATTGTGGTCTTAGGTGGTGGTCCTGAGGTGTGTTTTCAGTGAGCCAAACCTTGTGGGGGCTGTAGCAGCCTCCTAATAGCTCCAGCAGCTGCAAAAACCCCAGTGATTTGGGACAGAGCTTTCCTCTGTGGAAGCAGAATTCCACAGAGCTAAAAAAATCAAGTAATTCACTGGCAACATGAGCAGGCAAAGGAAACAAAGTACGAACAGCAACCAAACTCTAGAATTCTTTTGGGGGGACAAAAAGTATCAGAGCATGGAAGGGGAGGAAGACTACAGTCAGAACTCCCACAACAAAAACTTCCAAGAAAAATATAGACTATCCACAAGTCATAGAGCAGCGTAAGAAGGATTTTGAAAACCAAATGAGAGAAGTGGAGAAAAATTGGGAAGATAAATGAGAATGATGCAAGAAAATCATGAAAAGAGACTCAACAAACTGACAGAAGAAAATAACATCTTAAAAATAGATTAACTCAAATGTCAAAAGAGGCCCTAAAAGCCAATGAAAAAAAGAATGCCGTAAAATGTCAAATTTGCCATACGGAAAAAAGAATTTCAAAAGCTTCAGAATTAGAGTGTAGCAAATGGAAGCAAATGACTTTATGAGAAATCAAAATACTATTAAGCAGATACAAACAAATGAAAAAAACAGAAGGCAATGTGAAACATCTCCTTGAGAAAAACCACTGACCTGGAAAATAGATTCAGGAGACACCATTTAAAAATTATTGAACTTCTTGAAAGCCATGATCAAAAAAAGAACCTAGAAAGCATCCTTCAAGAAATTCTCAAGGAAAATTGCCCTGATATTTTAGAACCAGAGGGCAATGTAGAACTTGAAAGAATTTGCTGTTCACCTCTTGAAAAAGATCCCAAAAAGAAAATTCCTAGGAATGTTATAGCCAGGTCCTGGAGTCCCCAGATCAAGGAGAAAATATTACAAGCTACCAAGAAGAAACAATTTGAATACTGTGAAACACAATTAGAATAACCAAGGATCTGGCAGCTTCTACATTGGGGGATAAAAGGGCCTGGAATATAATCTTCTGGAGATCAAGGGAGCTAGGATTAAAACCAAGAATCACCTACCCAACAAAACTGAGTATAATGTTTCAGGGCAAAATATGATCATTCAATGAGCTGGAGGACTTTCAAACATTCTTGCTGAAAAAACAAGAACTGAACAGAAAATTTGACACTCAAATACAAGAAGAATGAGAAGGTAAACATGGAAAAGAAATCATTAGGAACTTATCAAAGTTGAACTATTTACACGCCAACATGGAAAAATGATCATTGTTCTTTTTTAGGTTATTATCCACTTTTCTCTTTTTTTAACCTTATTTTTTAATTTGTTTTCTTGTTTACATCATTCATTTTCATGACATTTTTGAATTACAAATTTTCTCCCAGTCCTTCCCCTGCCCCAACCCTAAAACAGCAATCCCGTTGTAAAGCCCCCTCCCCTACTCTGCTCTCTTACTTTCTGGTAGGGCAGGGAGGGTGTCCCTATCCCAGCCCCTGTATATCTTAATTCCTAGTTGCAGGTATTGCAGAGCTTTAAATTCTAGATTCTTTCAATTCCTCCCTTGTCACCCACCCCCACTGGAAGGACA
>CM053600.1:198048475-198129228 GCA_028646575.1 Pseudocheirus occidentalis
TTTTTCATTTCTTTGTAACTGTTTAATAGTATCTTAGTTTCTCATAAAGTCATTAGCTTCTACTTGCTCCATTCTAATTCTGAAAGAATTATTCTCTTCAGAATGCTTTTGAGATTCTTTTTCCATCTGGCAAATTTGACTTTTTAAGGCATTCTTCTCCTTGTTGGCTTTCTGGGCCTCTTTTGACATTTGAGTTAATCTATTCTTTAAAGTATTGTTTTCTTCAGTCAGGTTGTTGACTCTCTTTTCATAATTTTCTCGCATCATTCTCATTTTTCTTCCCAATTTTTCCTCCACTTCTCTTATTTGGTTTTGAAAGACCTTTTTCAGTTGATATATACCTTCTAGGCATTCTTCAAGTGTCTTGGAAGCGTTTGGTGTGGGAGTTCTGACTGGGGTGTCTTCCTCACATTCTATGTTTTGATCCTTTTTGTCCACAAAAAATGATTCTAGAGTTTTATTGCTGTTCTCATTTTGCTTCCTTTTCCTCATGTTGGCCAGTCAATTAATTGGTTGGGTTTTTTTTTAGCTCTGTGGAACTCTACTTCCAGGGGGGAAAGCTCTGTTCCAAATCGCTGGGGTTTTCCCAGCTGCTGGACCTATTAGGGGGGTGTTTCAAGTCCCCCCAGCTTTGGCTTGCTGAAAGCGCACCCCAGGACCACCACCCAAGACCACGATCCGGATCCAGGCTGCTCAATGCAAGAATACTTGGCCCTGATCAATTGATTCACACTCCTGTGGAGTCCACAGGCCAGGGGCTCTGAAGCAGCCCAGTGGGGGCCAGCAGTTCCCTTCCCCCACTACTTCCTTGCCCCAGGGGCAGATTGACCTAACTGCTTTGCCTCCCCCAAATTAATTTTCAAAGTTTCACTTTCAGTAACCATCTCTAATCCTGGTTTGCTGGATTTGAAGATCCCCTCAGGTGCTTTAGATCTTCTCTGAAGTAGATTCACGCTGTGGCTTGGGAGGCTTGGCTCCTCCTAGCTGCCCTGGGGCCTGGCCTGGCCGAGTTGTGGTTTTAAGGCTGGGCTGGTCTCGTCTCCCAGCCTGCCAGCCTGCTGGATGAGCCTCTGTTGCTGAGTTGCCTTCAGCGAGAGATGTGTTTTCTGTATTTTTGTGAGTCTGAGAGTCCTAGACTTTGTCTGGGGTTATATTTTATGGATGTTTAGGGTGATTGTGTGGGAATTGCAAAGCCTTGCTGCTTCTACACCACCATCTTGGCTCTGCTCCCCCCAGACAACCGAAAAAATGATAATTGTAACTTATGAAACTTTTCTCAGTATGAGGATAGGTGAAAGGAATACAAAAGAATATATACATATACATACATATGTCTATATAGGATATATATGCCTATGAATACATATCTAAATATGTGTATTATGTGTACATAGAGGGTACAGGATAAATTGAATAGGAGAGGATGATACTTTAAAAGGTGGAATTTAAAAGGTGAGGTGGGAGAGGATTAGAATGAGAGGAGACAGGGAGAGAGAATGGGGTTAATTATTTCATACAGAAGAGGCAAGGGATAACTGGTACAATGGAGGGGGAGAACAGGAAGGCAACAGGGAAAGGGTTAACTTTACTCTCATTGAATTTGGCTTAGGGAAGGAATGACATAAACTCTAAACTGGGTATCTTGCCATACAGGAGAGTAGGGGGGATGGGGATGAGAGGTGGGATGATGGAGGGGAGGGGAGGATGGGGGGGAGGGTAGCTGGAAGTACACACTTCTGTAAAGGGACAGGGACAGGGCAGAGAATAGAACAAGGGAAGGGTGGGATAGGAAGGAGTGACATATAATAATTAGTCTCTCACAATATGTCCATTGTGGAGATGTTCTGCATAACTACACATGTACAGCCTGTATTGAATTGCTCATCTATCCAATGGGGGTGGGTGATGAGGGAGAAAGGGAAAGAATCTAGAATTTAAAGTTCTATGATCAAATGTTTAAAATATGTGTGTATATTATTATTATTATTATTATTATTCACATGCAACTTGGAATTAAAATATACAGGCACTAGTGTAGGGAGATCCATCTTGCCCTACCAGAAAGTTAGAGGGGTGATAGAGGAGGACATAGGAGAGAGAAGATTGGGGGAGGGGTTTTACAGTGGGATAGCTGTTTTGGGGTGGTGGGTGGGGGAAAGATGGGGAGAAAATTTGTAACTCAAAATCTCATGGAAATGTATGATGTAAACAAGAAAATAAATAAATGAATAAATAAATAAATTAGGAGAGTAAAGAAGAAAACACCTTTCAGACTTATGGCTAAGGGAAGAGTTCATGATGAAACAAGTGATAGAAAGAATCTTGAAAGCTAATAAATACAATTTTGATTATATAAATTGAATAGGTTTTGCACATATATTATGTAGTAAAAATTAGAAAGGAAACAAGCAACTGAAAAAAAATTTCAAGTTTCTCTATATTTGTATAATATCCAAGACATATAGGGAACTGAATCAAAGTTGTGAGACCAATGTATGGTGGTCAAATGACATAAATAAGCAGTTTTCAAAGAATGAAATCCAAGCTACCAATATCATATGAAAAAATGTTCTAAATCAGTAATTAAAGACATTTAAATTGAAACACTTTTGAGGCTCTAACTCATATCAATTAGATGGGCAAAGACAACAAAAGAGGGAAAAGAAGAGAAGTGTTAGAGGGTTTGAGGGAAAACAGGGATACTGAGCCACTTTTGGCGGCATTGTGGATTGGCCCACCCATTCTGTAATATTGTGCAACATCAATATATTTATTTTTGTAAATATTAATGGAAATAATTTAAATTTTAGAAATTTAATAAAATAAAATGATAAATGAATAAAATTAAAAACAGCTTGGAATTATTCCCAGAAAGTTAACAAATTTTGCCTACCCTTTGACCTGCTATATTGCTGCTATTTCTATATTCCAAATAAATCAAAGGAAGAAGTAAAGCTAAGCAATTTGTGGTGTGTGACTGTGTTGCTGTACAAAATGATGAAATGGACAGGTTCAGAGGAAAGTGAGGCTTTCATGATTTCAGAGAGTTGAATGGAACTAAAACAATCTGTACAGTGATAATATAAAGAAACACTACTCAGAAAGAATAGAAATATGAAGAAAGTGATAACAAATCAAAAGAAATAAGATGGAGCAGGACAATCAACTCCTGGTACGGTAACAAAGAACTCACAATTCAGAAAGAGACATATCTCCTCAGAGATGGCTAGTGGGGGAATGTGTTTCATCAGACTACGTAATCACATGGTGCCGTGGGTAGGTCACTGCATCTGGAGTCAGGAAGATATAACTTAAAATTGGGCCTCAAATACTTCCCAGCTGTGTAACCCTGGACCAGTCACTTAACCTCTGACTGCCGCCATTTTTCAAATAAGGATAATAATAGCACATGGGGGCAGCTAGGTGGCAGCACAGTGGATATAGCACTGAACCCAGAGTCAGGAAGATCTGAGTTCAAATGCTTCCTTAGACTCTTACTAAACTGTGTGACCCTGGGCAAGTCACTTCACCCTGTCAGCCTCAGTTTCCTTGTCTGGAAAATGAGCTGGAGAAGGAAATGGCAAACTACTGCAATATCTTTGCCAAGAAAACACCAAATTGGGTCATAAAGACTTGGACACAACTGAAGGTACCAAACAACAACAACAAAATAACAGCACACAATTTCCAGGGTGGTTGAGAATGAGAGAATATTTGTAATGTCTATCGTGGCACTTGGCACACAGAGGCACTTAATAAATGCTTCCTCCCATCCTTTGTATTAAGGACTTTCTTTTTCTTTTTAATTGTTTAATTTAGAGGAGAAGATGGGATGATGGATATATTAATTTTTCTAAATGTTAATTGAAATAATTTAAATTTAAAAAATTCCAAACAACCAAGAGAAACAAAAGGAACTGGAAGATCATCTCATGGGAGAAGGCATGGGGGGAGTTTGAGAAAGGGGACCATAGTGATGTTAGTGATGGTGGAATGGGACCAGAAATGGCCTCCTGCAGAAGGTGGGATTTAAGGTAAATCTCAAAGGAATCCAGGGAAGCGAATAGTAAGAAGTGAGAAGAAACAGAATTCTGGGACTGAAGCACAGTAAGAAAAAAGTCATAGGAGTGTGAGAGGAATAGCAAATAGACCAGTGTAGATGGATCACAGGATGCATGGAAGGGTGTAAATGTAAGAAAACTGGACATAGGAAAGGAATTTGTCATTAAAAACTTTAGATACCAAATCAAAGCTTATCTATTTAACCCTGGAGGTCACAGGAAACCACTAGAGTTTATTGAGAGAGAAATGGCATAGCTAGACCTGTGCTTTAGGAAAATCACCATGATGGGCAGGGAAAGCCTGGGAAAGAAAAGAGACTTGAAGTAAGGGGGCCAACTGGGTGATTGTTCATAGTCCAGTCAGGAGGTGATGAGGGCCTGAAATCAGTCTATGAGAGATTAAGAGGCAGAAGCACAGTCCTAGGAGGCGAAGTGGAGATGATGAGACTTGAGCTTAGTCTTGAAGAATAAAGGAGATGGGAAAAGTCAGAGAAGACTGGGACTTCCACCATGTCTCCCTGGGATATATGGACTGGGAAAGAAGCATGAGCATGCATGGAGAAAGGAATGAATCAGTCAGATAATCTCTACCAGCAGGATTTTCTACATGAGGTTACTCAAAGACCAACAACCCACTAAGGCAGGTGTATGTAGAACATTCGTTGGTCAGGATTATAGGGTTGTTTATTAACTTTGATAAACACTTTGACCTTGGCCCCATATTCCTTGCTATCTATAGCTTTATGGTCTGCTCAGATGAGACCAGGGTTCACTTTGATCTTCAGGAGACCTCCTGCCCTGAAGATCATGGACTTATCTAGTTTGCGAAATGCACCTTGATACAGTTTCAACACCACTTCTTTAAACTTAGGAAAGAAGACGTATCTATCATTGGAAGCCTCTGTTCAAAGAATGAATCCCTCCCCATCCCCTCCCCCCTTACATTTTCAGATCCCACCTGGCCTTGCACTCATACCAAGCTGGTCCGTCCATGTGGAATCACAAACAATTGCTGTTTCTATGATCAATGCCCTTCTCCTCCTCCTCCTCCCAGCTTTTTCCCCCTGGGCTTTGCCAGTCACTGTTTACATACTGCAAAGCTTCAAGGGATGTTCTGTTTATAAAAGTCAATGGGTCAATATCTTAGAACAAAGCTGTGACTTACTTTTAAGTTGTTCTTTATTTTAAAATTTTTGCTCAGTAGAACCCTTCATCAAGACATTCATTTAGGACAATGGAGGATTAATCTAATTTGTTAAAGTCACATCACACAGGCATGTGGGTGCATGTGTGCACACACACATTTGTGCACGTGCGCACGCGCACGCACACACACACACACACACACACACACACACACACATACACACCAGGCTCTTTTTGAAATCTACAGAGATGATTCTGGCACTTGAATGACAGAAGTGAATTACAATTAGACCCCACTCTTTCAAAGGCTCAGTTTTCAACTTTAGGACTGAGTTAAGATAGACTGCATGAAAGGCAAGAGACCAGCAAACATTTGTCATTGCCGTCTGTGCAGGTCCTGCCTCCAAATCTAGCTCTTCCAGTAGTCCTTCGGTAACATTGGACAAGTCGCTTAATTGTACTGAGCCTTAATTTCTTCATCTGTAAAATAAAGGCTTGAACTCCATGAGCCCTACGGTTTCTTCCAGCTCTCATGTTATCTGAATTTATAACAGCTAAGGGTATCAGGGGCAGGCGTAAAGGAAGAATTTGGTTACAAATGAGCAGAAAAAATGTCATGTAGCCAGGGAGTGGTCATTATAAAGCTTTCAAGGAAGCAGGAATGAGAAAGGTAAAAAGTGGTTATCAGGGGAGATTATTCTCTTCACATCTTCTATATTAACAGCAACAACGAAAAGATAAAATCCAAGATGTTACAGGGGGGTTGGGCACATACCCGGATCACCAGGTAGCCAAATGGGAGAGGCCAGGGTCCTGCCTCTGGGAGGGAATAATCTGGGCTGCTCTCCCATGTGGGTGGCAGTGGCCTCTTTCCATGGAACATATTTAAATGTTCCTGAAGGAGGTACAGCTGTTCTCTCTCAAGTGCTGTCCAGGGATGAAGGTTTCATTCTCCCACAGAAGAGGAACCAGCAAGTGGGGCAGGGATGCCTTTCCCATCCCATGAGGTCCTATGAATTGTTTCATTTGTCCCTTCCAGTTTTAGATGCAGGGAGTGAAGTCTCAGACTCAGGACATTGAGCTGTGGGGACCTTGGAGTCTAGGGTTCCAGGCCTGATGTTGAAATCACCCCAGCAGGAAAGCTCTGAGAAACTAAAATCCCAGATCAGGCAGTCCTCTGGACTTGAAGTGATTCTACCTGGTGATTGTGATTGTGATTGCCTTTGTTGATATTAAGTTTGGACCAACTCTTGGTGACCCCATTTGGAGTTTTCTTGGAAAAGATTCTGGAGCAGTTTGCCATGTCCTTCTCCAGTTCATTTTATAGATAAGGAAACAGAGGCAAAGTTAAGTGACTTGTTCAGGATCACACAGCTAGTAAGCATCTGAGGTCATATTTGAATTCAGATCTTTCTGACTCCAGGCCTCGCTCTCTATCCATTATACCAACTAACTGCTGAAGCTATGAGGAACTAAATTAAATTGTGAACCTTATCCCCAGAGAATGAGGTGGTGGAAGGGGAATTACATGCCTTAGTTATTTTGGAGAGAAGTCTGTGTGTTTGCTGTGCTATATCTTTGAAGTAAATATTCCTTTGTAAAAGCAAGTCTAAATGGAAATTGAGTGTTTGGGAGTTGTAACAGGGGACACAATCAGTGGGGCTTTGAGCCAATCTACCAAGTTCTTAAGGACACCAGCAACTTTGGCGGGAGGGATGGAATGTAGCACACCTGGCCATCTGGCAGCAGGGATGGGGGAAGAGGAGAGTCCCTGTTACAATGGGCACCATCATTAGTCTATTTTTAAGTTTTTTCCTATTTATCACAGTCTCTATTTTTTATTTACTAGCACTATAAATAAAACAAGGCTCCATCTGTGTGATTTGTATAAATAAGGATACATTTATCCCAAGTTTTCCTAGTGTTTGACTCACAGCTCTTTTGTTTTCATTTGGTTTGGTAAATAATAATAATTTTTAAAAAGACAACATCCATTATTTTAGTACCCTTTCAGGGCTTTTTTCTCTCCCTCCTTGACAATGAAACATTGCCTGAACTATCTTAATTCTTGTACTTACAGTGCACAAAAATTATGAAAATGATCCACAGGCACTATGCCAACAGAAGGGAAACATAGAGGGGGTAAAGAGCCTCCTAGGAGAGGGTTCCTGAGTCTGGGATCAAGAGTGAACCGAGGATTCCCACTCAGCTCTATGCACAGGGGGAGATTTTATGACCAAAGAAGACATAAAGTTGATCATAGGAGATAAAATGGATAATTTTGGTTACATGAAATTAAAAGAGTTTTTTTTGTATAAACAAAACCAATGCAGCCAAAAGTAGAAGGAAAGTAAGAAACTGGGGGTGGGGTGGGTTGACAATGAGTTTTTCTGCTAAAGATCTCAGATCTCAAATACATAGGAAGCTGAGTCAAATTTCTAAAAGTAAGAAGCTATTCCCTAATTGATAAATGGTCAAAGGATATGAACAGGCAGGTTTCAGAAGAAGACATCAAAACCATCAATGGTCACATGAAAAATACTGCTACTAGGTCTGTATCCCAAAGAAATCAATCAAAAAGAAAAAGAATTTATACTTACAAAAATATTTACAGCAACTCTTTTTGTGGTGGCAAATATTTGGGAAAACGAGAGGATCCCCATCAATTATGGCATGGCCAAACAAGTTGTGGTACATGGTTGTGATGGAATATTATTGTGCTATATAAGAAATGACAAGGTGATGGGCTCGGAAAGACCTGAGGGAAATTGTATGAACTGATGCAAAGTGAAATGAACAGAACCAAACAATCTACCAAGTAGCAGAAATTTTGTAATGATGATCAATTATGAAAGACTTATCTACTTTGAGCAATACAATGATCCAAGACAATTTCAAAGGACTTGTAATGAAAAAGGACTTGTCTACCTCCAGACAGAGAACTAATGGATTCGGAATGCAGCTGAAGCCTAGTTTTTCTATGTTCTATAGTTCTCTTTCATTCTTTCTTTTTGCAACATGGGTAATACAGAAATGTTTTTGCATAGTTTCACATGTATAATGAGTATGGTATTACCTTTTCAATAGTGTGGGAGTAGCTGAAGGGAGGGAGAGAATGTGGAACTCAAAATTTAAAAGAAGAACATTTCAAATGTTTAAATGAATGAACCTAGGTATCACTCTATATATGGATATCTTGATGCACATATTAACCAGCAAGTTGTCTCCTTTATTAGAAGGTAAACTCTTCTTCCTCTATCTGGGACTTAGTCCACCACGAGGAAGATTTTGCTGTTGCTCTTCAGTCATTATAGTTGTGCCCAACTCTTTGAGACCCCATTTGGGGTTTTTGTGTCAAAGATAGCAGGGTGGTTTGCCATTTCCTTCTCTAGTTCATTTTACAGATGAGGAAACTGAGGCAAATAAGATTAAGTGACTTGCCCAGGGTCACACAGCTGGTGCATGCCTGAGGCCAGATTTGAAGTGGAGATCTGTCTTTCTGACTTTGGGTTTAGCACTCTATCTACTACAGCGCCACCTAGCTGGCCCTGGTGGATAATAAGAACTTAACAAGTGCTTTCTGACTGTTGGATTCATGCGCTGGTTTTGCTGAACTGCTTTTTCCCTCTTTAAAAAAAATCTCTTATTTCTCTTATTTAAATCTCTTATTTAAAAAATCTCTTACGGTTCATTGGTAAGGGAAGGAGGGAAGGACATATATGGAAATAAAAGATGATGCAAAAATGAAAGGTATCCATTAAAACTGAGTTACTAATTAATCTGGATAATCTCGGCCTCAGAAAACCCTTGTGACTTAAATAAAGGAACCGCTGAATATTCAGTTCCTGAATGTATAGAAGTACTGAAATTTACAAATCAAAGCACTGGACAAAAAGAGACAGTGTGGTACAGGGGAAAGATTGCTGAATTTTGAGTCAAAAAGTCCTGGGTTCAAATCTGTCTATTGTTACTTATATGAATGTGGGCAAGTCATGTAACCTCTCTGGGTCTCAGTCTTTCCATCTCTAAAATGGAAGTTAGACATTATTTTCTGAGGTCCTTTTTCAACTCTAAATCCTAGTACTAGCTTTGCCATAAAGAAGCTGTATGCAATTAGGTGAGTCGCTTCTCTGGGTCTCAGTGTCTTTATCTATAAAATGAGGGGATTGCATTTAATGATCTGTAAGTTTCTTCTGTTTCCATGATTTCATCTGACCCCACCCTTCTAGTTAAAAAAAACTACAGAAAAAAATCCAGGACAGACAGCTTTTATGAGCCTGGTGCCATAGATGAACATTCCACAGATAGAGATGACATGGAATTAGCCAATGAGAGGCCCCAGAGATTGTTGAAGGGGTCAAGGAAAAGGAATGACTTGCTGGTGCTTTGACAGGGCATCCTTCTGTGCAAAGTGCAAAGGACATAGCATAGACTCAGGAAACCTGAGTTTGGACTCAGGCTCAAACTCTCTCACAGTATATGACCAAGAGCAACTCACCGCCCCTGACCCTCAGCTGCCTAATCTCTAGAATGGGATGTGTTGGGGGGGGAGGAGGAGGATTTATACTTGCATTGGCTAACAAAAACAATATTAGGAGAAATCAATTTGTGAATTTTAAAGTTTTATTATTGATAGGCAGCATTGCATAGTAGAAAGAGCCCTGTATTCCAAATTAGGAGAGAGCACAGGCCTGTGTTTACTAACTCTGTCCTTATGGACAGTTCACAGCTTTTCTAAGCCTCAGTTTCCTCATTTGTAAAAATTACCTGGAGTCCATACCTCACCACTATCTTGTGAGATTCAAAATGAATAATGTATAAAAAGATATTTGTAAGCCTTAAAACTTCATGTAAATAATTATTTACACAAATAACAAAAAAAAAATCATGTCATTACCAGCATGTTCATTTTCCCACAAACTCTCAGCCACTCTTCCCCTTGCTTCCCCAAATTGTTTAATATTAGAAGCATACATGTTATTTTTGTCTAAAGACATAATAAAAAGTTCACCTGAAAAGGTCAACTCAATTGCTGTGCATTCCAAAACGGGCAGAAGAAGAAACAATCAGAATGTGTTCTCAATCAGAGGACCTGGGCTTCGGTCCATCTTGCCTTTGCCCACTAATTTTCTGTGTGGCTTTAATTCCCTTCGCCTCTTAGACTCTATTTCCTCATCTGTAAATAAGTATTTAAATCTGTATAATGAGGTCAGGTGAAAGGATCTCCAAGAGTCTTTCCAGTTTTACATTTCACTGGTCTGCTGTGTGTGTGTGTTTCTTTCTTGTTTAGTTTGTCTCTTAGGGCCTTCATAAAGACAAAATATTTGTCCGCTATACAAGAAGATTGAACAGAATCAAAGTTGCCAGGTCCAGATTTTGTGGTTTCAGGCATGAAACCAGAGGAATGCCATCACAATAGGGATAGAACTCGAGATTTCTCCAGGCTTGTGCAGGCATTTGAGCGAAGGAAGAAAAATTATTCCACATTACTGAAGGTAATTCAGTGTCTATGTATCTTTTCCCTTTCTTTAAATAGAGTTGACTTATGGAAAGAAAAGACAAGTGCTTTAACGACTGTCAGTCCCCAGGGTTCCTTCTCTGCTCTAAATCAACGGGACCTGACAAGGATCCCTCACAACCTCCCCGTCTCTGGGGCCCAGTCTACTGTATTCACCTTGGACCTCATGTGAACAGAACCATAAGATATCCCTTGTCCTAAGAAGCTACTTCTGTTTCTTCAGTCCCATATTTTAAAATGAACTTTTCCCTTTTCACTAGGAAGAAATACTGATTTCCAGGAATCTGGGGATACCCCAGTAGACAGCTCCATCCAAAATGACGCTTTTTCGGGGATATCTGTTCCCTGAGTAGGGGATCCAAGGTTCACAGATAGAAAGCTGAAAAATCTCGTTGAGACCGTCTAGCCCAGTCCTCTCATTTTATAGCTGAGGAAGAACATTCTGTACCTTGACCAACATCACCTAAGGACCAGAGTCAGGATTTGAATGCAGGTCCTTTGACTTCAGATTCAGTGCATTGCCCACATTTTTCAAAAGTTCTGATTCTAACTATATCATACCCAAACACATCTCTTTCTATCACATTCAAACAGATAACATGAACGACTCTCCAACGCAGGTTGAAATCTAAATACATTGTGTCCGTAGCATTTGTTAGAATCTATAAAAAGGAAAATTTGAAACAATGAAGCCATGGCCACTCTAAATGATTCCATTGTTTCCCTTTCAAAGAGCTCACAGATCATCCTTCTAACAGTTTCTTCTCAAAAGCTCTGGCCAATATTCAAGTGCAAAATGTCTCCCAAACCAACAGTCAACATGAAATACCACTGAACACAACTCCATGGTTACCTCTAGGGGGTGCCACAGTGCACAGCCTGGAGTCAGGAATCCTGATTTGAGTTCAAATTAACCCCAGACTCCTCCTAGCTTTGTGATCTTGGGCAAGTCACTGAACTTCTGTCTGCCTCAGTTTCCTCATCTGTAGAATAGCGATCATAATAGCACCTATCTCCCAGGCTTGTTGTGAGGATCAAACGCAAAGACAAGTGCCAAACACTTAGCACAGTGCTGGGCATAGAGTAAGTCTTATTAATGTGGTCTTTGTTATGGACACACAGGGGAAGGGAACAGGTGGTCCAGCACAGAATGCCTTAGGCAGCCTTTTTCATCTTCTCTACTGTCCACTGGGCTTCCTTGCCCAGTGATGATGCCTTTGGTCCTGTATCTCTAAGTTCTTGAACCCTATGAAAAGGAAATGCATCTAATGACCCTTATTCCCACCTCCCCAAAGAAATTTGTCCACAGTCTTGCATCGCCCCATTTTTAGGTTAGCACATACCAGTCTTTCATTCACATTTGTGGAATGAACATCTTCCCCCCACATATCAAGGTAGGTTTTCCCTGTCATGTTTTGGACTTCAAAAACAGTGATGAAGTTAAGCTGATCTAAACTATAGGGTTTATGAACTAAAACAGTATCTGTAAAATGAAACTCTGCCACATAAGAGATAAAAGGAGATAGAAGCTAGATCTCATGGCATCTCAGTCCTGGAGTGTAGGATGAGGTTTGTGGGTGACTGTCATTTAGTGAGATACCTCCATAACCCAGGCCGATGCACAGAATCTATGTAGGATGCTAGAAGACAAGGCTAAATTAGGAAGTGGAGAGACTAGGGGGGAAATGGGACAGAAGGGAAGGAAATGGTGAGAGGGTGATTTCTGTTGGCCATCCCTCTTTTCCTCTGATAGATATTGAAAGTTTTATTTCTTCTCCTCTTCTGAACCCTGGAAACCTCTGCTGCATTTGCCCTTCTGCCCTGGGGAGGCTTGTACTAAAGGCACACTGGAGAAAAGATGAACCACAACTACAAAGGAAGAGAGGAGGAGGAGGTCCTGAGTTCTTGTTCTCTGGATAATTATCTAGGAGAATCATCTAAGCTTTGACAAAAGCACCTAAGTCTAGAACCTCCTACCCTTGGAAAGTGACCATCAAACTCCCTGCCCCTGAGGCAGGTATGGAAATAATGGTTATGTTAAGCAAACAAACAATTTCTCTTGTAGCTGGGACTCCACAGGGAGTCACCCTGTGGTGGGAGGCTGGAGATTTGCTGCAATTTCTGGTATTACTGAGATTACTACACTTCTACTAATTAAAAGGCTTTGCTTTTTGATTGCAAGGTAAAGTCTAGGTAATTTTGAAATGATTGGATTTAAATAGGAGTTTTATTTTGTTTTTCTACCTACTAGGAAGGGCAGAAATCAAGAACACTTGAAGAAACAGGGAAAAGGACAGCTCTAGGAGGTGACTCTGTTCTTTTGGGAAAGACAGTAAAAAGGGGAAATCTGTTCTTTTGAGTGAGACACCCTAGCATAGGGTCAGGTAGTCTCTTCAATCTGCCTTGCTACAACTTGATATGTCCTTCACTTTGTCTGGATGAGAGAAATAAGATCACTAAGTCTCAGGAGCTCAGCTCTATTTAAAAAATACAAGCCTACCACTGTATACATTTAAGCATGTGTATATTAGGGCCTGTGTATTTTTATACTGAATTTATGAAGCACTGAAGTTATGAAGGTTTGGGCAGCACATGGGAAAGATCCCATGGTCCCTAGGATGTGGCAGCAAAGCAGGTGGTCACTAATGCCTCTTCTTTCATGTCATTTCCACTAATACATTTCTATTCAATTCGCTATTGAAACATTTGACAGGCCCAAGGACTCTTTTTCTAAAACCAAAGTCTTCCCCTTGGTCATTGAGTTCACAAGGCTCCCTGTTACCATAAGGATCAAACACACACTATTCTGTTTGGCCTTTAAGGCTCTTCCTAACCTCAGCCCCTCTTCCCTTTCTAGCCTTTACTCTCTTCCACAAACTATACAGTCTGGTCATATTGGCCACCTGGCCTCTGGCTGGGCCTTTGCCTCTCCTTTCTTTGGCTTTATCCAAAACTCAACCCAGATCTCCCCATGTCAGGAAGCTTTTGCCTTCAGACCAGAAGCTCCTCAGTGCCTTCTGCTTTCAGGCTGCCTTACAATTTACTTAGCAGATCTCTTGTATGCTACTTCCATGTGGTCTCCTCCATTAGACTGTAAATTCCATGAGTTCAGGGATTGTTTTTGCTTCCCTTTGTATCCCTGGGCTTAGTAGATAGTAGGCCCTCAATAAGTGTTTGTTGACTGCCCCATCCAGAGGGATGCAGTTGCTCCTGTGGGGTTCTAACCTTTACTCATTCAAAGACTGATTTCTATCCTAGATTAGAGTGAATCAAAAGGTGTAAATCTCCTCTAGAATCAAGAGCTGCCTCATCTCTAATGTTTCCACTCTCCTCTCCTGCCCAGCTTTCTGGCCTATCTTTATGATGTCCAGAGATCACTTGCCTGATCTTTGCCAAATATTTGGCCCTTTGCACTCCATGGGTGCCATGTTCCCGGCCATTGGATTTCTGACTCATTGGTTGCTCAGAATCCAGCTTTTTGTGTATGCCCTGATTTCTGCTGGTCTTCTTGGTTTCTGACTCACTGTTGTGCCCTAATCTCTAAATTGAGCATGGTCTAGACTTCAGACTTCCTGTCCTGTGGCAGATCCATACCTTTGCCTAAGCCCCTGCTTCCTTGCCTCAACTTGGCACTTTCAAATATAGAGCCATAGAAGATAATTAAGCCTGTTGTTTCTTCCAAACCTCTAGGCTGACCTCCTTTTTCCTTGCCAGATGAGAGAACTGAAATTCAAAGGTAAAATTGGAGTTACTTATGCCACATGGCTCATTCATGATAGAGCCTCAACTACATCCAAGATTAGGTCTCCCAACAACTTGAACATCATGTTTTCTCTCTCTCTCTCTCTCTTTCTCTCTCTCCCTCCATTTCCCTCCCTCCCTCTCCTTTTCTCTCCTCTTCTTCTCCTTCCTCTCCCTTACTCTTACTTTCTCTCTTTTTCTTCCTCCCTTCAGTCTCCCTCCTTTTCTCCTTCTTCCTTCCCTCCTACCTTCCCCGACAGGTGGCTCAATGGACAAAGCAATGGACTTGTGGTCATGAAAACCTTAGTTGAAATATAATCTCAAGTACTTTCTATCTCTGTGACCTGGGCAACTTATTTAACCTCTATTTGCCTCCGTTTCCCCACCTGTAAACTGGGGATAATAACAGCACCTACCTCAGAGAGTTATTGTGAGGATGAAATGTATTAAGATATTTTAAAAAAAACTTTGCAAACTTGAAAGTGCCATGTAAATGTGACTGATTATGATTCTCTCTAAATACCAGGTAATTTATTACTTTTATTTGTGTATTTTATATTATGTATTTATTTACCTTATGTTATTATAATGTATTAACCATCTCTGTCCCACCACATTGTATCCATATCTGCAAACCCTGGCTGCCCTTATTCCCAGTGCTCGGATATGAGGACAAGAAAGGACAGCCTAAGTTGCCTTGGGAAATTGTTGGCCCAAACCAGGACAGAAACCCACATAAAGACCATAGAACCCTGATCTGGGTTTAAAATGATCTCTGAAGCCTCCTAGTCCAACCCGTCATTTTAGAGATGAGAGACCGAGGAAGTCACTAGAGGCAAAGCACAGCTTTGACCATTTGAAGAGCAGCCATGGACGAGGTTTTCCTGCTTTCAAGGCTGTTGCTCATGAATCAATGACTAAGAAAATTCTGTTCAGTCCAAAAAGAGCCACATCCAGTTTTCAAACAGTTTCTCAAATGTTTGGTTCTTTCTCCTTCCTACATTTTCTCCCAAATTATAGGTTCACCATTGAATTCCACAAAACAGAAAAAGAGAGCACTGGGTGGAGGAGATTTGAGATTTTTTCTGAAGCTCTTCTATTAAGGAACTGAAGGATGGGGTGGGCTGATGTTTTAGCAAAGAGGAAGGTACGTGCTCAAGAGAAAAGCAAAGTTTCTTAGAGGCCAATAGAAACCTGTTGAACATCCTGGAAGTAGGCATGAAAGATGCTTAGCTTAGTTAATGTTTTGTCTCTTATCAGAACACATTTTATGAGGTAATAAAAGAAATAAGAGAAGTACCTGCTTTTCTATGGTAAAAAGTAAAATCATCAAATCACAGAACATGAGACCTATTGAAAATGAGCTTTGAAGGAAACAAAGTTTAGCCACAGGGGGAACCCTTCACTTTGAGAGGGGATTAAGAAAGGTCCCCAAGTAGTCTTTAGAGGATTCAGGTTCTACAGTGATCTGGTTTATTAGCAGCTCAGGATTAAAGGGATAATTTCCAAATGGGAGATGGTACTCAATTTCAAGGCAAATTATGCAATAAGGGAAAATACCACCAGGATTGAGAAATACTGGTATTGTTTAGAGATGACTAGGCAGGCAGATGGCAAATGGATACACAAGCTAAATGGAAACAAATGTGAAAATGTAGCTTGGCAGCTCCCCTTTGTGTGTATGCCTGTGCATGTGTGCACACACACATATACATACTCACTCCCACACCCCCACACGCCCCCCACAAGTCAATAAAATACTTTGCTTCTCAAAGCTTGTTTCTAGACTAAGGGAATTGGACAAGATGGTCTGTGAGGTCCCTTGGAACTCTGAGTCTTAGGAGTTCCAAGACTTTGGGAAGGAGAGCAGAGTAAAGACAGTTTTTCTAGTCTGATGAAGGGAAAGTGAGGGAGAAGGGAATAAGTATTCATATGGTGCATACTTTGTGCTAATCACTGTACTAAGTACTTTCACATACCCAAATATTATCTTGCTTGATCCTTACAAGAGCCCTCCAAGGCTCACAGAGCTTTTCAGTGGATTTGAACTTGGGTCTTCCTGAATCCAGTCCTAGCATTCTATCTACAATGCCACCTTGCTCACTCCCTGTACCATATCTTGCTTTGGGGTAGGAAGAAGTGCCTTGTCTCTCGTGATGATCTTCAATTCATCACTTACCTAACTTTTTTATAAATAACTCTATGTAGATTGTCCTCCCTTTAGACAGTGAGTAACCAAGGGTAGGAACTAAGACTTTGTTGTTATTGCTGCTTTGGCTGTTTGCCTTTCTTCATATTCCCACTGCTTGTGTCTGGCGCTTAGTGGGTGCTTAGTAAGAAGTCACAGTGTTTCAAGCACTGAACCTAGAGTCAGGAAGACCTGAGTTCAAATCCAGCCCCAGAACCTTACTAGCAATATGATCCTGGGCAAGTCACTTAACCTCTCTCTGCCCCAGTTTCTTTAGCTGTAGGATGGTTATCTACCTCCCAGGGTAAGGATCAAGAGATACTAGCAAAGCGCTTTGCAAGCCTTAAAGTGCTACAAAATGTTGGTTATCATTTGTAATAAATGCTGACTGACTGAATGAAGAAGAACCAATTCTGAAGACTATTCCAAACCAGAGCTGGAGCTGGAGAAGACCTCAGAGGGAATTGGTGCTCCCCTCTCACTTCACCCTAAGGTGATCAGCTCTCTGGGTAGTAAGCTCCAGAGACAGGTCCTCTGAAGCTAGAGATTTTCTTCTTTCGCACTACACCTCACTTTCTCCACTCACCCAGAGCTATTGTCCACTAAGGCTTTGGGCAAAAGAATTCACTTGTCTGGACCTCAAGTTTCCTGAGCTATAGAATGAGGGTCCAAGTCTTTCTCAGCCCTATATTTTATGGAAGATCAAGAGAATATGAATTAAAATCTGTAGCCATTGAAGATGCAGGAGAATGGGGAGGAAGAGAAATGTAAAGATTGCCAATCTTTAGAACTATCAATAAAAACAGCCATACTCAAATAGCTGGGGCATATGGATTTTCACAATAACTTTTTTCTAGTCTAGAAGGCAAAATGCATCCACAGACACCAAGCACTGGGAGATTACATTATGAGTGATGGCTGATGATTTGCATTTCACAAAAACTCCAGAGAAGCTCGTGCTTTCAGATAAGAGCCTGTGCTCATAGATTACAGTTTATTTAGACACAATTTATGAAGCATATTACAAGGTAAACATATTGGATTCATTTATGAATCAAAGCCCCAAACCATCACAAGGGAAACACTATTCTAACATAATTGAAAATGGGCTTTCCCTTTTCTTGCTCAAGAAATAAAAAAAATAAAATGAAAACCTACTAGATGGAGGTATGGCTTCAATCAAAGCAAACCCCCAAGACATTTTTTCAGAAGAAAAATTATTTCATTTTAAAAGAGAATATGGTGCAAATGGAAAAAAAAGTCAATCTTTCAACAAAGGATCGTCTTCTCTACTAACTGGTACAGCACAATGCACTTTGTGTGGGTAGCCCTCATTTCATGGAAAATGGGCAGTTACAACAGACTGTAAATTGAATTGAAGTGAAGTGAATTCTATTTTTCCATTAGTCTTCATTATGAAATGTAAATTTCCCTCCATAGCCATAGTCCTGTAATTAAAGAAAGTTTTAATTTTTGAATAAAGAAGGAATAAAGATATGTCTGGCCCATGGTACATTAAATATTGTAGTCCTGGTGGCATATTTATAGGAGTAAGAAATGGGAAAGAATTTAGATGCCTATTGATTAAAGAATGGATGAACAAATTATTATGTGAGTATAATGAAATATGATTGTTCAGTCAGAAATAAATGATACAGAGAAATATAGATACATTTTGGTGAATTGTTGAGGAGTGAACTCAATGGAACTAGGAGAAAAATATGCATGGTTACAATTTAAACAAACAGAAACATCAAGAGAATAATGGGTTATCAGCTCCTGAGGCCATAGATGTGGAGCTGGAAAGGACTTTGGTGATTATCTTGCTCAGGTCTCTCATGTTACAGATGGGGAAACTGAGAACCAGAGAAATGATACTTGCTGAAGGTCACTTGGCCGGGGGGTGGTGGTGGTGGTGGTGGTGGTGGTAAGTGGATACTTTGAAATTTGAGCTCAGGTAATAGTCAATATTGTTCCTGGAGAAAAATAAGGAAACATATCTCCTCCTTCTCGGCAGAGGGGCTACATGTGCAGAACACTGAGTATGCTGCCAAAAATGGTAACTGAATCAATTGATTTTGATCAAAAGTTTTCCTTGGTTAAAAGGTTTTGAGGCAGGGAAAGGGAGGGAGAAGCTGTTGTGGCTATCTGGAAATGACTATAATGTCAAAACAAAGGGCATCAATAAAAAAGTTGTAAAAATATAAAAAAAAAGAATGTGCTTTCCAATCTTCACAGCATTTTTCCAGCCCTGGAATGTCCCTTTTCTTCTGCCATAGCCTCATTCCTGACTTTTTTTTTAACACTACACAGTTACTCACTCAACATGTATCTATTAAGTACCCATGATGCACCAGGCACTGTCCAAGGCACTCAGGATACAAAAACACCCTCCTGCAAAAAGATACAACAAACTAAACCAAACAACGGTGCCTGCCCTCTGGGAGCTTATATTCCATCAAACAGAAGCAACATGTACACAGAAAAAATGAGTATCAGAGAAGCAAAGTAAGTTCTGGGGAGAGGATACTCCTAATTAGGACTAGGCAAGATGATAATAGTTCTCCTTTAGAAGATGGTACCAAGCTTTGTCACAATCCTTCTTAGAGGGCAGATATGGAAAGTGATTGGAGCAAAGGAAAGTGAGAAGGAGCCTTCAGACAAGTAGGAAGAGGACTAGCAAATACCAAGGTCATATTCGTTCAGGAACTAGAGATGTGATAGTTTGAGAAGCTGCAGAGAGTTCAGTAGGAAGATGATTGAGAACAATCAAGTGGTAGAACTCAATGTCATATGACCTAGGAGAGCTGGGACCAGACCTCAGGCTTCCTAAATTCCTTCCTCCTGAGATTCTTTTTAATTGCATCCTACTTAATTGGTGAGGATAGTAGGGGGGAAAAAATCCAAATCCCCTAAACACAGCCACTTTGAGATATCACTCTGTGGTTCAACCCTTCTCTTTTCGTATATTCCTGACTTTATGATGTATATGTGTCTTGGATGGAGAGCTTCTCTAGACTGTGAACCTCTGCATATACAGAAAGTGAGGGAGCTAAGATTCCAAACCAAAGTTCTACTGACTCCCACTCTTCCAATTACACCATGCTAACTACTACTCCAAAACATCTGACTCATGTAGGTGGGGACTTTGTACTGCTCCACAAATAGTTATGGAGCACAACAAAAACACAGCACTGCTGTGTACCAGCATCCATACGGCTCATTGTCATTTAAAACACTCATGGTGTCACAACACACACAATGATGCATCAGATATCAGCACTTAAATGCACAACCACACAAAAATTATTTCAAAGCAACTTAAATGGCCAATATAACAAGCAAAATATATTGGAAAACATTGCCGTTGGAGAATAGTCTGAAGGGAAGAAAATAAACTATTGAGCCCCTGGGGTATTAGAGCAACCAAAACAGATACCCCAGAGGAGTCTGCACAATGAAGCACATCTATGTTAATGTAATGAAATACATGTTTTCAGAAAAGTTTAATGTTTGGATTTGTATCACATACCTACACTTATTCATTAAAAGGAAGGGCTTTTATTATATTGGTAAGGAGACTCAGGAGTGGACTGGGATTTTAGTGGTACTAAAAAGAAAAAATGATAATTTAAAAATAAACAGATGAGTATAGGAGTTTAGAATGGGACACAAACAAAGTAGTGCTGGAATATACAAGAGCAAATTGTATTCTGTGGAGATTCACATATTCATAAACAATTCTTTTTTTCTTTTTTGTAAAGGAAAAGGTTCATGGTTGTTATCTAATAACTAGATACTGGTGATAAAAAAGAAAATTAATAAAGGGGAATTATGGTGAGAATGTTGGTGGAAGTTATATCAAAGCTACTTTGCCCATTCACAGTGTAACCTGGGCCATCCCTAATTGTTAACCTATCATTTGCTTAAGTGATGGCTCACTCAAATTGGAATACTACCTTCTGATATACCCTGGAAGAAGAGAAGAAAGGACTACGACAGATTTCATTAAAGTTTTTTTTTTTTTACTTTAGTCCAGTCTTTGATGCCTTTGGTCAGTAGCCATTGTAAAACTTATAGAACAAAAATAAAATTCAAGACCAGTGGAAAGTTGGCTTTAAAATTCATAAGTATAACATGACATAGGAAAGACAGTACAACCCCAGATGACCTTTAGCTACTTATTAGCTGTGTGTCAAATGAGGTCATGTGTGTAAAGTACTTTGGAAACCTTGCTTCCACCATCTCAGTCTCTGGGCAGAGACAGCTCAAACCAGTGACTGTTCCCTTTACTTGCTGGAAAGGGTGTTTCAGCTTCCTGGTCAAACCATTGTTGACCTGGGTCAATCAGGTCACTCCTCAGGGCTGGTCCTCATCACCAACAACTGCTACTACTAACTACCAACTTCAGTTGCTAGTGAACCTTTGATGGCTCTCCTGACCTTGGACTTTCATAGGATCACAAAAGGGAGAAGAACAAGAGTACCATACATTCATGGCCACATGGTGTAATAATACTGAGATTTGAAGATCTTCAATGCCCCTTGAACTTGCTGACATAGCAGGAAGGGGTGGAATAAGAGAAAGCCGGAGCCAAGCTAGCATCTGTGCCATGGTGACTGGAAGCAGCAGCAGAGGTAGCGGCTGCAGTTGCAACATGAACTCCTTTTTTTGAGCCAGCCAGAATCTCTGCTAAGGACTCTTGCTGAGGACTACCAGGGACAGGTACTATGGGGGGGCTGGAGCTTCTGAGAGCAAGTTGCCTGGACACTGAGCAGTTATCATGAGTGAGGAGAGGAGGATCTTTGCCTGAGGTAGCCTGTCCTGTTTTGAAGGCTTGAGAATGTAGGTGTTTACTACTTTAACTATATGTGCCAACTTTGTAACTACTGTGTTGGCTTTGACTTTCTGGTTTGGGGACTCAGTTTTCTGGTATTTAAATAAATGTCCTAGCTACATTTCTCATGTAGAGAGCCTGTTACATTTTGTGATTAATAACCGTATCAGCATACTTATAGTTACTGTAGACATTGTGAATACTGCATTGTTGATATACATGGAATCTGGGTGATAGAGAAAATCTGAAGCCCCTCATCCATCTAGAGACCCACCACAGGTCTCCTTTCACTTTGAAAGATGCCAGGAGAAAAGATAGAATTCTTGTCTACCCAAGTTTTTAGTATAACTTCTTACTCTAGCTCTATGGACAGTTACTAGACTTTGCTACAACATGAAGTAAGCCAATAGTGAACAAGATACCTATTCACATTCTAAAGTATGGAGGAGAAGGGTCCTTCCATCCCATTGTGTAATTCCAAAAATGGATTCAGCAAGCTTCTATGGAGGTTGATATCAGTCAAAACACATTGTACATGCTCTAAGAAATTGGCCCTCATCGTGCTACCCCAACGCAAGATTGTCTATATTAGTGAAACTTGGGCCAACTCTTTAGACAGTCTACAAAAATAGAGAAGATGCCTTCTGCTTTGGTAATGGCAAACAGTAAGAAAATCATAGATTCATGAACATCGGACAGATCGATTTTGATTGATTAACCTGTGCCATCTATTTCTATCTTGTTCTATATTTTAATTTGTCTTTATTTTATTTATTTTAGTATCACCTTCATTTGAAGAGTATCTTCCTCCTCTCTCTTCATTGAGTTCTCTCTTATAATGAAGCATACAAAGTGCCAGAAAGTTCAGTAAAACCAACCAATATATTAAACAAATCTACTAATATTGTGGTGTCAAACTCAAATTGAAACAGGGTCACTAAACTATACTAGAACCCAAATGTTAACATTATCTATATTCCATCATATTTTATTTATTTAAAACAATATTTCCCAATTGAATTTTAGTTTATTTTGGTTTCCCATGGCAGTGCAGCTGGTATGGAGATAGAACTGAATGTAATAAAGTTAGATTTCTTTAAGAATATTTTTTATTTAAAGCACTTATTAGCACTAATACCTAAACCTACTAACATCAAAACTAAAAAAAGAAATAACAACCAAAAATTCTCAAGAACATGTTATATCCATTAGAAACAAGCCAAGTCGAATACTGACTGGTAGTCAAGCCTATCTGCATTTTCCTTGCAGTCTTTCCATACTGAGAGCCCCTCTATCAGTCAAATTTAAAAGACAAGCAAATATTCCATACCAAAGATATATGGCCTTCCCATTAAAGCATCAGAAGTAACAAAATACATGGTTGGTTATCAATAGAGGTTGATTGTCTAAGCATATATCCATAAAGCCCTGAAAATCTAATTGTAAAGAATCCTTGTGAAGGGTGTACCTTGTTCAGCCTTGTTGGAAAGAAGCATTCTCAAGCCAGAAATTACAGGCACTAATATTTTGTAGCCCCATCTACAGGCTTACAAGAGGTTTCCACTAATAGAAAAGATTACAAAGAATAATGTAAATGAACATCTAGCAACAAAATCAACTTTTAGGTATTATATGAACAACAAAATCTCTTCCAGCAAGCCTTTATCTAAGAGATTTGTAGGAACTAAGGGATGAGTTATGCACAATGCCATGCACAAACAGCTTACCAAAAGAATGCTACTGCGAACTACTACTTTTAAGGTTCTGATTACACAGTATAGTGAACACTCTATTTATTCAAGAACAAATCAAAGGAAAACATTCACAAGAAATCAAGAAACAATATACACAACATTACCTCTTATCCCAGAAAATCATAATATAGTGTTCACAACAGCTTATCATTAGAATGGCCACATAATTTTTGCCAAAGTGGTCACATTATTTAGAACAAAAAACAAAAGAACAATCATTTGGTATCCCTAAGGAGGTTTGCCTCCATAGTTAATCATTCAATCATTTCAGAATATAAGTCAGTCTTCCACTCATGGGGCAACTAGATTAACTTAATCAGTCACTTATTTAGCAATTAATTGCTAAGTATTGCTAATCACTAAATACAATCATTAGAAAATAATCAAACCCTCAATCAGTTAACTTAATCAGTCACTTATTCAGATTCACAATTACTAAGTATCACTAATGACTAAGTACAATCATTAGAAAATACACAAACCCTCCACCCCTACGTCTCTAGTAAACTTAAATTTCATCACAGCATTCAATACCCAAGGAGAGATCTTTTCTTCATCTGGACTCAGGGTGGTTTCTCAGATTCTCTGGAACCCCTTCCATGGTTCCAGCTCCTACTTGAATCCACCTGGATTCAATCACCTGGATTCAGAAGAAGACAGCTCCCAAGTCCTTTTCCAGTCCTCCAATCAGTTCCTGCTATACACTGAAGTTCACAGGGTCCACTACATCTCAAAACCTTCACATCATCTGTTCCTGGGAACTCAAGAATCAACCAAGCCACAAGCAAACAAAGTCTTAGCATGCTTCTTCAGTTCTCCAGAAGTTTGGCTGGCCCTAAGTCCCAGAAGAAATCTCAGTCTTCCAGGCAGCACTCCTGGCAGCGACTTTGGCCTTCACCAGATTCTGGTCTCAAGAAAATTCCAACTCAATTTTCAGTCAGCTGTAGCAGCCCAGCTTCCAGATGCTGCCGAAAGAGAAACTCTCTCTCTCTCTCTCTCTCTCTCTCTCTCTCTCTCTCTCTCTCTCTCTCTCTCTCTCTCTCTCTCTCTCTCTCTCTCTCTCTCTCTCTCTTTCTCTCTCTCTCTCTCTGTCTCTCTCTGTCTCTCTGTCTCTCTGTCTCTCTCTGTCTCTCTCTCCCTCTCTCTCTGTCTGTCTGTCTCTCTCTCTCTGTCTGTCTCTCTCTCTTCTCTCTGTCTGTCTGTCTGTCTCTGTCTGTCTGTCTGTCTGTCTCTCTGTTTCTCTCTCTCTTCCTCATTGTCTCCTGGCTTCAGTCTTCAGTCTCCACGATTCTCACGATTCTTCCATCAGGAGCTTGTCAGGAGAAAATTCTGAAGGTGCCTCTCTGGGACTTTTCTTACACACACACACACACACATTGACTTCCTGTTTCAGCCAACCTCTTCCTGTTATGTCAGCAACAGAAGACAGAGTTAACACCTTCTGTTTCTTCACAGAGGCTTGATTAGTTACTAAGGGCTAAGTATCTGCTTAGTTGACATAACAAAAAAAATGAGTCTTCAAATTTAAATTAATTACCATTACATGGGACTAGTAGGTAAACACAGAAATTTTATGTGAAAATAGGATATTCTGATTAAATGAAAAAGATCAAACATGTACCCACGACCATTTGAATGGACTTATAGAAAGTGTTTGTAAGCTTGAGAAAACAGAGATGACATGATCTACTTAATGGCATGTTAAAAATCTGACTAGTTCACAGTTGTCAAGTTAACTGAATTTTGGCTCTCATCAAATATGACCCGATATCATTTTATATTTTGTACTAATTGAATTTTGCATATTAATTATCATAAATCGTCATATTAAATGCTAACCCTCTATAAATTTTAAGTTAAGACACTTTTCCAAGAGTATCAACAAGATCAGATGTGGTAAGAATTAACTTCACTCAATAAATGAGATGATGAATTGAGTTGAAAGGCAGCCTACTGTGGATAACAGTGAGCTGGCCTTGAAACCAAGAGGGCCTGGGTTCAAGTCTCACCACTGACACATACTAGCTGTCACTCTAGGCAAGCCACTTGACTCTGATGGGCACTTTTTAACACTTTAAATTAAGAAGTTGCTAACCTCCATTGGCATGGGTATTTTCTTTATCTGGGAATTTTCCATATCTATGAAATAAAAGGAAAAGTAATTATACTTATTATTTGAATGATTATGGCTGTTATAATATCAAAATAATCCAAGAAGTGACATTTGTCTAACTCTTTAATGGATTAGAAATGGTGGGTCATGAGGCCTGTGCTTTAGCACCTCTGGGCAGAGCCAAGAAACTTTTCCCAAAAACTTATGAGCACAGGTGAAGGGCATATACATATATATTTATATAGGAGGGTTTATATATGTGTATATATATGAATATGTGTATATATGAGAACATAGTACATGTGTATATATGAGCACAGGATCAATTGAATAGGAAGGGATAGTACTCTAAAAGGTGAAATTCCAAGGTGGGAGAGGATTAGAATGATAGGAGACAGGGAGAGACAGAATGGGGTTAATCATCTCATATAGAAGAGGCAAGAGATAACTGGTACAATGGAGGGGAAGAACAGGAAGGCAAAAGGGAAAGGGTAAACTTTATTCTCATTGAATCTGGCATAGGGAAGGAATGACATAAACTCTAAACTGGGTATCTTGCCATACAGGAGAGTAGGGGGGATAGGGATGAGAGGTGATGATGGAGGGGAGGGCAGGGTTGAGGGGAGGATTGCTGGAAGTACACATTTCTGCAAAGGGAGAGGGACAGGGTAGAGAACAGAACAAGGGAGAGAGCAGGATAGGAAGGAGGGACATATAATCAGTCTCCCACAATATGCCCACTGCAGAGATGTTCTTTATAATTACACTTGTGCAGCCTGTATTAAATTGCTTGTCCTTCCAGTGGGGGTGGGTGACAAGGGAAGAAGGGAAAGAATCTAGAATTTAAAGTTCTACAATCCAATGTTAAAATATATAATAATAATAATAACTATTATTATTATTATTATTATTATTAACATACAACTGGGAATTAAGATATACAGGCACTGTGGTAGGGAGATCCATCCTGCCCTAGCGCAAAGTCAGAGGGGCGAGGGGGAGGACATAGGAGAGAGCAGATTGGGGGAGGGCTTATACAGTGGAATGGCTGTTTTGAGTTTTTTGGTAGGGGAAAGATGGGGAGAAAATTTGCAACCCAAAACCTCGTGGAAATGAATGATATAAATGAGAAAATAAATAAATTTATTTATATTTAAAAATAAAATAAAATAGCACCCCTGTGCCTAGGATCTGGGTGAGGCTAGCCAAGTCACTTTACCACGCTCAGCCTCCGTTTCCTCATCTGTAAAATGAGGCCATTGGACTCCATGACTTCTATGAGCCTTCCCAGTTATAAATTTCTGTTCTTATTGTTCTTTATATGTTCCCAAAATGCTGTTCGTGCATATGACCTCATCTGATCTTCAAAGTAACCCTACAATTTAGGTCATAGTGTCATAGATTGGAAGAAAGGAAGGAAGAACACGAACATTTATTAAGCACCTACCATATGCCAGGCGCTGAGCTAAGTGCCTTACAAATATTATCTCGTTGGGTAGTCACAAATAACCCTGGTAGTCAGATACTATGATTATCACAATTTTACAGATGAGGCAACTGAGGCAGATGGTGGTGAAGTTTCTTGCTCAAGTAGTAAGTGTCCAAAGTGGGGTGTTAACAGAGATCTTTGTGATTCCAAGTTTAAAGCCCTACAATACCAGAGGAGAATCTCTATCCACTAATGTTGATTAGAAACTCTTCTAGTCCTGCTAATCTTTACCTGACCCCATCCCTATCCATCTTATGTCACAGGACCATAGATCTTGAGTTATAATGGATGGTAGATGACAGAGTTTTCATGGAGGTCTCCTTGGGATCAGTTGTCTCCTGGGTTCTGAGGATTGGAGCCCTTGGAGGGTTCTGAGGATGCCTTCTTTCTACCCAAAGAAGCCTCATTCCCCAAAGCTGCCTTTTCTTGGTCTGCCTCTTTTGTCCTTTCTGCTCCCAGCTGAATCCATTGTTTCTTACTGCTCCATTTTCTCCAATGATATGGTCAATGGTGCTGGAGAATGTGGCACTGAGCTCATTCTCCTTCCTCTGTCCCTTGCTTCCCTCTTGGATAGGGAAGGGGGAGGAAAGGTAGGGATTGGCATGTGTGAAGCTTGACTGCCTTTTTGCCAAAAATCTTTATTCTCTAACATATATAGTCATACCCAGACATGCACCTAATTCTTTCAATCAGTCCCAATGGGTTGGCTATATGTTGTCATTTTTTTCATCCAATGGTTCCAAGGTAGCACTTCAACCCTTCAGTTTAACAATTTCTTTGTACCTTTGATTGATTTAATACACCTGCAGATTGATTGGCCTATAAATGACAGCTTTCATTGATTAAGTCAGTCTAGATTTCTCTTCTGTAACAATTGGTTTGGAGGTGTAGAACATTCCCATTACACAAAAGGAATGGTATACTTACAAACATAATTGAAATGAACATACATAAACTATAAATATAACTTATAATTTAGTTATTTTCTGAATTCCTATGCAATTGAGCATATTCCATACAACTGCTATCATATGACACATCTTCAAGATACATAAGCTTATTCTACATTTTCCCCAGTGTTCCTTCTGTTAGCTCAATTCCATGAATTCTTCTCATTTTTAGCGTATTAAGTCTTTCTTTCCCTTTCCTCCTGCCACCAAAGTTTGAGTTTAGAGACTGGGACAATGCTACAGTTATGGGTCTCCAAGGAAGCTGGCTAAGACCTTTGCCAGGGTCCTGGAATTTCATTTTGGGAAATGACCCAAGGCAGAATATGTCAAAACACAACTGCCATTTTTGTGATTAATGTCAAGAAAGTCCTTGGTACTATATTAGGAAGAAGGGAGTCATCCAGTGTGGGCTGCAAAGTGAATCAGGAGTGTTAGTGGAGAGAGAGGGCAGGCACCAGTGATAATCTCACTTAATACCTGCTGTGTCATGCTGACCTTTAGAGTCAAGCCTTAGCTGATGTATTCCTAAGTCAGCATTTTCTTCTGCTGTCAAGTCCTACAATCTGGTCCTATTTTTTCCCTTTCTTTAAACCAGACCCACAGCTAGTTTTAAGTTTTCCTTCTTTGATAAATGGGTATAAGTCAGACATGTTTATATACAGTGACATTCAAGGTCAGAAATAAAAGGAAAAAGATGGCTTTGTCTTGCAGTATAGATGAGAGCTAAGCAAAATACAGGCCACACAGTAAATTGGAGCCGACATCATAATGTCAAAAGAAACAAGAGGAGGGCCCTTCAACCCACTCAGGAACCATTAGTGGAATATTTTGAGAAGAAATAAGCAGTTGTTCAGGATGATCAGGCATGGAGGAAATTGGGATCAGATTATTAGGAGGAGGATGGACATTGATTAGATCACAGGTTAATTTGAATATGGGAGTATTCTCTCCTAGGATACATTTCTAGCAACTAAAAAACAGCCACTGTCCCTGGATTTTATCTTGTGTAGGGATTTTCCTATATTCCATTAGAAAGCTACTTTTTAAACTTTTATTTCTAGAAGCAATAATAAACTCATCAAAATTTGTATTTGTAGATAACTTGGAATCCTAACCAACATTTCTTCCACTGGGGTGTGTGTGTCGGGGGCGGGGGGGGGAATCCCTAGAGACCATCCCAGAAACCCAGAAACATCATTCCTATTAGTCTAACTTTTCAAGTCTAGACCCAAGAAGTCTTGTGTTGAGGTTTATGGTCATTCTTGTCTCTATGCTGCTACTATTTTATTAGTGAAATCCCCTGAAATAGTAAGTGGTATCTGCTATAGGAAGGCTTATAGCTTCTGCCAAGGTAAATTAAATGTTCAGAATTTGGCTTTTTAAATAAACATTATAGCCTTTGTGTGCATTTAATAAGGTGGAAATAGCAACAATCACATAGGCTTAATCATATGCTTTTCAAGCTGTATTTATTGTTTCTGAAGTTAAGGGAGGAGGTTTGTTGGGTTCTATCAAAGAGAAAGCCAGTCTCACTCTCTAAGGTTTCAAGTAGAACGTAGTTTAAAGATTTGGAGTGGACTGGGGGAAAAGGGAGTGAGGAGTCTGGGACCTGAGATTTGATGTAGAAAATTTCTAGTGATAAAATATCTACAAATGTAGATAAGCAGCCCTCATTCAATTTACAGTCTTTGAGAGCTGCCTGTAGGCAATGAGAAGTGGTTAAATGATCGTGTCCAAAAACCAAGGTCAGAATATGATCTGAAAAGGAGCATAGACTTTGTAAACTGTGTTAGCTCGTCTTAGCTGCTGCTCTGGAGGTGGAAAAGTCAGCGTTGGTGCAAATCTGAATGGGCTCAAACTTTCCCCCAAATCAGACTCTTGGTCCCTTATCCATTGTCCATTTCTTAATTCTGCATCCTCAAGTCCATATAGACATGACACCTACTTTCCTGCATTCCATCCCAGGTAAAGGCACTCTGATACTGAGGTCAGTTTTCTATTCATGATGTACATTGCCTCTTAATTAAAGCTGAGGACATTTTATTAATCCAAACCCTTGCCTTAGTTTGATGCATTTGGAGACCAGCATCAGTCTCATGCAGGGCTTCTTAATCTGGTGTCTGTGAACTGGTTTTTATTTTTATTTTTTTTCTTTTAATGACTCTATAATACTGTTTCCTTTGTAATCTGATGTATTCTATTGTATACATTTAAAAGCCTTATCTGAGAAGGGGTCTTTAACTTTCACCAGACGGCCCAAGAGATCCTGCAAACAAATGAAAAACCAAAAGATTAAGAACTCTGGGTCTAAGGTCTAGAAAATCTGGATTTGACACTAGTGACATATGGCTTCAGGACCTGGGGTGGGGGGTGAACAGATCCCCAAATTATTTATCCTGGGACCTAGAGTCAATGCTAGAAAGCAAGAGGCTGATAACTAACTGATTTCTGAGGTCTTTTTCAGTTCTAGACCTGTAAGCCTGTGCTTTGAAACTGAAGCCTTGAGATTAACATTGAGTAACATTCAAGGACTTAGACTACCTTGAAAATGAAAGATTTTAAAGCCTGATTTGTTGTGAGTATGCTAAAAAAAATTAATTAAATTTTGCATTAACTTATTAACTGGATAACACCAGGAATCTTGTTTTAAAATGTCACTTGATCTCAGTTTGTTCATCTATGAAATGGGAATAAGTATAACCCCTACCTCAGGGTGTGAGGATCAAGGGAGAAAACTGTCTCTCTGTCTGTCTCTTTCTCTCTCTCTCTCTCTCTCTCTCTCTCTCTCTTTCTCTCTGTCTCTGTCTCTCTGTCTGTCTCTCTGTCTCTCTGTCTCTGTCTCTCTCTGTCTCTCTCTGTCTCTCTGTCTCTGTCTCTGTCTCTGTCTCTCTCTGTCTCTCTCTTTGTCTCTCTGTCTCTGTCTCTGTCTCTGTCTCTGTCTCTCTCTCTGTCTCTGTCTCTCTCTCTCTCTCTCTCTCTCTCTTATATCTGAGCTATCATTTCATCTAAGTATCTGGCCTTGAAGCCAGAAAGATTGGGTTGGATTCATGGCTTTCAGACATATTAACTGCCTGATCCTCAGGAAATCATTTAATCTACCTGTGTTCTAGGCAATTCTCTAAGATTACAAATTGCAGAGATCATACTGACCTGCATGAGTGGAGGCATTTTCCTAATCTGGAAGCTCTCTATACTAATGAAACCAAATGTAGCCCCAATCCCATCATGAACAGCATTTTGCAAAGCTATCTTCTGAGAGTCTATCATCTCAAACCCAAGTTTCTAAAGTAGTCCAAGGTTCAACATCACAATAGTAATAGGAGTGTGCCATAAATGCTCTTGCCACATGGCATATTAGTATAAATCCTAAACTATCTTTCTTTGGGCCAGAACACTCTCCAAGCAGACTTTCAGTACTTGCCTAACCTTAGAGAATTAGTTACATTTTTTTTCTTTCTAGGGCACTCATTTGAGTTTTTTTTTTCAAAAATTTTTGAGGGGGGAAAGCAGGGCAATTGGGGCTAAGTGACTTGCCCAAAGTCACATAGCTAGTAAGTGTTAAGTATCTGAGGCTGGATTTGAACTCACGTTCTCCTGACTCCAGGGCCCATGCTCTATTTACTGTACCACTGTGCCATCTAGATCATCTGAGAAGTTGTGAGGAACTAGGTTGGGTACTTGAAAGCGAGTTCAGTTGGATAGATGATTGTGCTGATGTGCATTGGTGGAGAGACTTTCCATACTTAGAATTCTAGTTGCTGCCAGAATCCCAGATCTTCCCCATATCAGCATATATTATTGTTTGTACAAGCGTCTCCTAAATTAGAACAGAAGCCTAGCCAAGGTGAAAACCCAGCAAGGAATCTGACTCAGAGCCCCCCAGACTCCCAGATGTTGAAATACTGGGACCCATGGAAGCCTAGAGGCTTACACTCTTGACTGCTTGGAATTCAAAATGTTAGAGCCTCCATATTAATCTCCACCTGAAATGAAAGAACAAACATTGAACCAGACAAAAGACTAAGGTCCATTTACTAGGACCATAAGTCAGCATCGGCTCTCACCAGACATTGTCCAGGAAAGAGAAGCTGAACTCAGAGGTCTACAAACAGTGAGCACAGTAAAAGAGACCACTCTTTGAAGTATTTTAGCACATGCATTTCAATTTGTGTTATGAATCTGGATGAAATGTCAAACTGCTCCTCTGGGTAGTAATTAGCAAAATTCACTTACACAGTTAAGCTGAAAATACTTTCACCTAAATTTTGGGTTCAAATTCAAACTATAGCTTTACTGCTCGAAAAGGGCATTGATTTGATATTATTTTGCGCTTTATGAATCCTTATTTTTTCTCTTTCACCTTTTGCATTCCAGAGCCAGGATTTGAGTGGTCCCTGAGCTTCAATGACAATCACTATTTGGAATTTGTGAAACTGAAAAAGTCCTTGCTTTGGATGGGTCTAGACTGTTTTGTTGGACACCTTCCATTTAAACTAAAAATGTTATGTTGTGATGAGAATGATTATAAATGGCTCCCAGGAAAGCTATAAATGAGCATTTATTCTGTGTAGAAGTTGCTGATCACAGAATAGGCAGGAAAAACACTATGAAAACCCAATCTAAGTGTTTTATTGTTAAATCCCATGCCCTCTCAAATTCTAATAATCAAATTTCTGTATGCAGTTGGATAACAGATCAAAGCGTGCCTCAGTACACATTGAAAGAAGACAAATCTGTCTACATGGACACATCAGAAGAATCAATGACTTATAAATGTACTGAGGCAGGAGGAATGGAAAGGTACAAAATGACCTTATGCATACTATAAGCAGAACGTATGAGTATCGCACGTAAGCCTCACTCTAGCCAGCTCTGGCAGCATCACAGGACATATTTTTAGGACAAATTAGTCTTAAACGATGACTTGAATGTCTACAGCACAGATAGGGTGTTCTTTAACACCAGACCCATGTCTTTTTCCATTCACATTTCCTGGAAAAAAAAGTACATTCATGGCAGCCAGTACATGAATAATCAAATTCCTTTTCATGAATGGTGAACCTCAGGAGGTGCAGAATTTCACTCTGGATAAACAGCTTTGAAAGTCTCTCTATGGCTTTCATGTACCTATCAAGAACTCCCATTCTTTAAAATAGGCCACAAAAAAATTGCTAAAACCAGCTTTTGCCCATGACTTCTCATATTTATGGGGAGTGTGAGGCAATCCATTGCCTGCTTCCAGCTGGATGAATCCAAGTTGTTTTAGGAAAAATAGTAGATGGCTTCTAAGGAAAAGTCACTGGGCATGTTACCACAACCTTCCCCAAACTAATTTGACAATGGAAACTTCAGGTTCAAAATACAGCAACAGAACCCATCTCTTATTGCCATAACAGATGGGTAGGGGGTAACAGACAGATATTCTGGGGGAAAAAAAGATGGATTGGGAAAATTTGGGTGCATAACAAAACCAATTAAGCCTATAGTCATCATTAGTCTAGGAGCAATATGTATCCATCAATGGAGGAGATGGCCTCCAGGTGAGGCAGATAGGGTTTCATCATGTCTTTTGATATACATTATCTGATTAGTTCTAAATAAGTAACCTCTTGGTGCCCTAGGCAATTTTCTACAAGGTTTCTTATCCTAGGCACTGTGACCTTTTTAAAAAATATATTTTGATAACTCTACTTCAATATAATTGATTTGCTTTTCAATCCTCCGAATTTTACATTATTCATTTAATAAAAGTTATTCTGAGGTGTCCATGGTTTTCACTGGATTTAATCCCCATGCATCCCATGACACAAAGTAGGGGAGGAAGCCCTGCCCAAAACAAGTGGCAGAGAAGGTGCCAATCTTCACTGGCAAAGGGATTCCTCACCTGAAGCTCCAGTATAAATGGAAACACAGATTTAGAGAGAAAAAAATCATCCTGAAAAATACTCTATGTGATAAATACCTTGATGAGCATATGATTTTATATTTAATATTTTAGAAGAGGGAACCTGACCTGGTGGAAAGAAGATTGGTGTTGGATCAGAAGAAACTGGATTCCAGTCCTTCCTCATCCTAACCATGTGATGGTAAGTCAAGTGCTCAGGTATTGAAGACTGACTGATGCTCATCATCACACACCTGGATGGACACACACACACACACACACACACACACACAGTAATGAAATAAGAGGTCAAGAGGTCTGTAGTCTGCAAAATATATGGGATACCACAATGTTCTTAAGTACTCTCCATTGGGTTATGTGGGTCCCCAGTTTTCTGTAGAACACAATATGAGATGCTTTTCTCAAAGACGACCACAAGTTCAGTGGTGGGATCACAAGGGCTTCTTGACTCAAGCAAGAAGATGCTAAAGACGCCCATTCATTCAGGAAGAGATGCCAGTCTTTCTACAATGGAAACTGGGTAAGTCAGTTAGAGGGCAAAGGAGCAGGCCAGGGCTTGGGACTGAGGCTTAGTCCAGAACCAGTCACCCAATCAGTCAATATGAATTTAGTAAGCCCCTGCTAGAGGCAGGTAGGTGGCACAGTGGATAGCCCACTTGGTCTGGAGTCAGGAAGACTCATATTCATGAGTTCAAATCTGACCTCAGACACTTATTAGCTGTGTGACCTTGGGCAAGTCACCTCATTGTACTTGACTCAGTTTCCTCATCTGTAAAATGACCTGAGAAAGGAAATGGCAAACCACTCCAGGATCTCTGCCAAGAAAATCCCAAATGGAATCATGAAAAGTCAGACACAACAGAACAACAACAATAAGCACCTACTGTATTCCAGAGACCATGCTAAGTACTAGAGATACAAAAAGAGGCAAAAGACAGTATCATTGAGGAGCTCACCAGCAGCAATTTTGGATCCATGCCATAGCTAAAATAGATAGATGGCATTTATACAGCGCCTTGAAGTTTGCAGAGCCCTTTACAAATACCATCTCCTTTTACCCTCACAACTCTGGAGGGCAGGATTATTCCTATCTTATATTTGAGGAAACTGAGGCAGACTAAGGTCACGTGATTTGCCAGGGTCACATGGTTACTAAGTGTCTGAGGCAGGATTTGAACTCAGATCTTCCTGACTCCAGGTCTAGCACTTTATCTACTGTGTCACTTGGCTGCCAGGAAGGAGGAAGGAAGGTTTCAGGTGTCTGCTTTTCTTTTTCTTTTTCTGGAGGGGGAAAAGGAGAGAGGACAGAACTCAGAAGAGACTCAAGAATACTGGGTCTTCTTTTGGAGAAATTTCAGGCTCTGCCCTGGGAGATTGGGGAAAAAGGGCCTGACAGAGACCCTGAGACATCCCCCATGGGGAGAGAGCCCAAGGCAAGATGGGGTGGATGAGGCTCTGAGGCTACCACCTGGAGGGTGGGGGGAAGACAGCATCCTTGGAGGTATGTTATAGGTGGAAGCAAATGCCCTTCTTGGAAACTTCCTCTTTTAACTGAGTATTTGCAAAGTAAGTGATAAGCACAGCAACTTCTGTCCAGTAGAAGGGATGCAAATCCTATTTAAATGTGAATGCAAAAAACTGGAAACTAGAATGATTAAATAATTAAAAGGCCATATGCTTTACATGATTGAATATATATAACCCATAACAAATTGCTTCCTGTCTTGGGATTGGAGGGGGTGGAGGTGAAGGAGGGAGACAGAAAATTTGGAACTCAAAAATTATTTAAATGAATGTTAAAATTGTTTCTACATGTAACTAGAGGAAATGAAATATTACTTTAAAAATAAATTTTAGATAAGACTGCAAAATTCAAAATGTGCTGTCTAGGTATCAATGTCCTGGGCCCTAGCCCTAGACACCATGCCTTTTTCATGGCTCAACCTGAAACCCCCTGTAGTCTATACAATTCTCACAGGAGATTAGAAATGCTCACTCCGGACAATTAAACAGACAGCATCAGTAAATTCCTCCTATGCCAATTAACTTGAGTGGCTGAATTTTCATGGGGTCTATTTAATTTTCTGGAAATTTATGAACAAAAGATCTTTCCTGGTTCCTATTTTAAAAAACAAGGTAGAGGACCACTAGCCTAAGGTAGGTCAAAGTTTCACTTAGTACCTTAATCGCCAATGTCACTTTTCAATTTCAGGACTGACCTTCTATTTCCATTTGCCTATGAAAGACTAGTTAAGTTTGAAGTCACTGAAAAAGTCTGACTTTTATTATGTTGTTGAGAATCCTTTAAAAATATTAGACTTTATTATTTATACAACATTAGTCTGAAATTTTTCAATATTGTTTTGATTCTAGAAAACTATTATTGTTTTTATATCATCATATATTATATTAATAATGTATAACAATATATCGTATTTGCTTGTGTATTATATTAATCATATAAAATAATATATTATATATAATTGTGATATATAATATATTATTAAAATGGATCAGAATACCAAATATGAGCATAACTTTTTATTTAAACATGATATATAATTTAAAGAAATACAAACATTAAAGTAAAATAATGTATCTCACCCCTCCCCATTTATAAATTCTCAATCAGTGCTTCAACTGAGTTTTCCCTTCAGGTTTCTATAAACAACAACTTTCATCAAATCCATGTTCTTCTAACCAGTCCTGCTTTAGGACTTTCTCTATTCCCATCTTGGAATCAACAGCCTCTGTCTAAGCTACAAGTTGGAGCAAGTCATCTTTTCCTTTTCCCAATCCTTTGACTCTCCATCCTGTTGCTTTGACTTCGATACACTGGAATCACTTTCTACTTTTCCACTGTACATTGGCCTCTCGCTGTCTGGATGTTTGGAATCATCTCCTTTCCTCCCATCTCTCAGTCTTCTAATATGTCTTTCACATCCCTTTACCTAGATTTCCCTCCATGCTCATCTCCATTTCTTGGCTGTTCTGACTTCCTTCAGGTCTCAGCTAAAATCCCACCTTGACGAAAAGTCCATTCTGATTCCCCTTAGCACCAGCCCCTTCCTTCTGTTGATTGTCTCCAGTTCATCCTGTGTATATGCTGTTTTTAAAAAATCAATTTGCATGTCATCTCCCCCACTAGAATGGGAGCTCCTTTAGGAGACAAAAGTCTTTGTCTTTGTTTAAATCCTGAGTGCTAAGGCACATTGCCAGACACATAGTGTTATTGCTGTTACCTAGTCATTCTATCCTGTCTTACTCTTTGTGACCCCATAAACCACAGCACCCCAGTCCCTTCTTTACTCCACTATGTCTCAAAGTCTGTCCAAATTCTTTGTTTCCATGTCGTTTCCATGTCATCATTGTTTCCATGACGCGATCTGTCCATCTCATCCTCTGCTGTCCCCCTCTCCTTTTGCCTTCAATCTTTCCCAAAATCAGGGTCTTTTCCAATAAGTTCTGTTTTCCCATTATGTGACCAAGTATTTAAAGCATTTCAGCTTCAGCTTTATTATTTGATCTTTCAATGAATAGTCTGAATTAATTTCTTTAAGTGTTGACTGATTTGATCTCTTTGCTGTCCAAGGGACTTTCAAAAGTTTTCTCCATCTTCACAATTCAAAAGTGTCAATTCTGTGGCAATCAACTTCCCTTATAGTCTAAGTCTCACAACCATATATTGCTACTAGAAAAAAAAGCATTGCTTTGACTATGTGGACATTTATTGGAAAGATGTTGTCTTTGTTTTTAGTACGCTGTTCAGATTTGCTGTAGCTTTCCTGCCAAAGAGCAGGCATGTTTTCATTTCATGGCTGCAGTTACCATCTACAATGATCCTTGAGTCCAAGAATAGCAAACCTGACACTGTTGCCATGTCTTCCCCCTCTGTTTACCAGGAAGCAATGGGTCAGATGCCATGATTCTTTTTTTTGTTGTTTGTTTTTTGGTTAAGCTTTAAGCCACACTTCTGAGTTCTCCTCTTTAACCCTCATGAAGATGCTTCTTAATTCTTCTTCACTTTCTGCCACCAGAGCAGTATGCTCTGCATCTATGACATCACTGATATTTCTCCCAGCAACTTGAATTCCAGTTTTTCATTTTTCCAGCCTGGCATTTTACAGGGTGTACTCTGCATATAAGTTAAATAAATAAGATGATGATATACTCCTTTTCCAAGCTCAAACCAATTAGCCATTCCATGGTTGGTTCTGCCTCTGTCTTCTTGACTTGCACACAACTTTCTGTGGAGACAAGTGAGATGACCTGGTGCTCCTGTCACTTTGGGGACCTGCCACATTTTGTTGTGATCCACACAGTCAAAAGCTTTAGTGTAGTTAATGAAGCAGAATGGGATGTTTTTCTGGCAGCCAAAAGAGAAACTCCACATGTCTTCATCCATTGGCTGCCATTCCCTGAATCCTCCAATTTTGGTGGCATATTGAGTGCAGCACTTTAGCAGCAGAGTCTTTGAAGATTTGAAATAGCTCTGCTAGAATTCTTTATTGTTAGTAATGCTTCCCAAGGTCCACTTGACTTCATTCTTCAGAATGTCTGACTCTTGATCAGTAACCGCACCATCACGGTTATTGGCGATGTTGAGATCTTTCTAGTATAAATCTTCTGTGTATTCTTGCCACCTCTTCTTAGTCTCTTCTGCTTCTGTTAAACCTCTACCACTTTTGTCTTTTATCGTGCCCATTTTGGCATGAAACATGTCTTTGATATCTCTAATTTTCTTGAAGAGATCTCATCTTTTCTATTCCATTGTTTTCTTCTATTTCTTTGCTTTGCTCATTCAAGAAAACCTTACATCATAGCTACGTAATAAATACTTGTTGACTGATAGCAATAACAAATTTATCCATGTTGCAGCAGAAATATTACTAAATTTAGAGTTGGATGGCTTTGGGTAGAATACAGGCTCTACAGCTTACCTCCTGTGTGAACCTGGGCAGTTTAATTAACTTCTCTGGTCTTCAGTTTCATCATCTTTAAAGTGAGTGGATTGGACTAGCTGACCTCTCACATCCTTTCTAATTCTGAATCTGTGATCCTAGGGTGTTCTTTATTAGAACTTGGTTTGGAGACCACCATCTTTGGAAATTGTTTGCTTGCCTTGATTCACTTCGGAAAACTGCTGTAGCAAGGGGAATGATGAAATTACTAACTGACTAAGCAAATTTTAAAAAATTAACTAATTTATTTTCTTGTTTACATCATTCATTTCCACGAGATTTTGAGTTACAAATTTTCTCCTTGTCTTTCCCCTACCCACCACCCCAAAACAGCGATCCCACTGTATAACCCCCTCCTCCAATCTACTCTCTCCTATGTCCTCCCCCATCACCCCTCTGACTTTTCTGTAGGGCAGGATGGGTCTCCCTATGAATAAGCAAATTTTTATACAGATTGTAGTGTTATGCATCAGCAAGAGTTGCCATCTGAACCAATTAGTCTTTAGTATTTCAAAGTCATGAAAAGCATTCTAGAAGCTTGTAATCATAGGCACTAAGCATTCAATTCTGATATCTTTTAAATGAGGGCCTGCTCCTGGAATTATATTACAAACAAGATAGTCAAAGTATCAAGACATAAGTCAATCAGGTTATAGAATTGTGGCCTGTAATACTTATGGCCAAGCTGAAATCACATAAGACACCCTTTACCTTGGGACTAGGGGGTCTTAGCTGCACCCAATGGAGAGGATAAGTCCCACATGGAAATAATATCAGGAAGGAGTATTCCTTTGTGTGTCTGTGTGGTTGCTCATGAGTATCATGGGGGAGAGTAAGTCATTAAACAAGGACAAGTTTTTGAAAGTATGTCTCCTAGGTCAGAGATACCTCTGCCAGACTCTTACCCTCATTCTAGTCATTGAAGAGAGGCATCTTGTCAGCACGGCATGGCAGCTAAAGAGCACTGCGGGACTGAGAGTCAAAAAAGCTGGTGTTTTGATCCTACCTCAAATATTAGCAAATTACTCCATCTCTCTGGAATGCGTGTTCTTCTCTAAAATAAGGAGATTGGAGGGCATGGCCTTGAAGAGCTCTTCCAGATCTAAACCTATGAGCTTAGGAAAGAGACTTGATGGGGAGAAGGGAGCTAGCAATGATGTTACCACCAAAAAGGAGTCAAGAAAGAAAGGAAGGTCATCGAAGCAGTTTTTAAAAATTCATTAAAGAGAATGAAAGGAAATTCAGAAGGAAATGCAGATAATCAGGATAACTGGAATGAATACATGGAACTAATTACATATATATGTATGTCTTACATATTTTAAAAACAAACTGTAAGTACTAGTAATTATCATTTAACATATATATAAATCTCTTTTCTGTTGCACTTTTTTGTAGAAACATTCCTTTTGGGGGAGTTTGGGAAGGTTTACATGAAAAATAATGCTTTTTGGGTTGAAAGAAAAGACTCGTTTTTGATGAAGACATTCTGGCTTTTCTAACTATTTATAAACCATACCTTTAATGAAACCATTGGAATTTAGCTAGAAATTGACATCAAACTTATTTAAGATCCATTGTTTTAATTCTCTATTATCTTTCCTATTTAGAAATTCAGGATTATTTTCCATTTTTTAGTCCTTGAATACCTTTCCTATTCTTCAAGATCTTTTGAAGATCAACAGCAATGGTTCCAAAATCACATGGGCCAGATTTTTTTGGGATCATGTACAACTGACCCCAGTAAACTGCACTTATAGGGCCATCTGTGTGGTCTTTGACTGCTATGGTTGATTCAAACACTTTTTATTTATAACCTCCTATGTGCAAGCAGCAGTATATGGGCTATTTCAATCTTCATGATAAGATCTCTATGAATTAACCCTGGATTTTAGAATATTGATATTTAAAGTGTTCTCTCAGTTTCCATGATCCTAGCACCCCACCCTCTACAAAATCCTCACTCTTCAAGTAAGATACTGATTCTACCTATCCACATGAGGAAGAGAAGAGGGGGAACCATGTTGCCTTCTGCTTGGGGCAGCTTCTAAATCAAGGACCCCCTGAGACTGTAGAAATGCTGTCTGGAATACATCGCCTGTTTTCCCCAACCCTGGAAACAATAGCAGATTCTAACCCGGTCGACTGAGAGGGAGAGAGAGAGAGAGAGAGAGAGAGAGAGAGAGAGAGAGAGAGAGAGAGAGAGAGAGAGAGAGAGGGAGAGAGAGAGAGAGAAAATCATGAATGGAAATGAGGTAGGAGCCAGCATGGGTGATGATGCATAGACTAAAGGAAAGGGTCCTGGAACCCAGATGGAACCAGTTATATTCTCACATATGTTGCTTTGTTCTGAGACCAAAGTTAGTGAAATGAAATCCTTCAATTTTAGAAAAGACTAAGGCAACTTTACAATATAATCCTGAAGGATTGGGGGGCCAAGGGGAGGAGGATGGATTGGAAAGCACTCACCATAAGGGAATAAAGTAACAGGAGAACATAAAAATAAAAAGACTAAAACACTAAAAAAAATTTAAGAGGAAGAAAATTTAATTAAAAACCTAAAGCACAAGCAGATAAATCAGCAAAAAAGATCTTGAAATTATATGGAAGAATGAGCACTAAATCCTCACTGAGAACACAAAGCTGTCTTGACCAATATTCCCTGACAAAGAAAAGTGAGCCAAAGCTTGATGAGAGACAGAATCCTGCAGAAACCCAAGAGAGCAGGGAACAACAATATAAAATGCCAGAAGTATTCAACAGATAAATGAAATCTATACAAAAATAAAATATTATGGAACAAAGATCAGAATTTATAGTTTTCCAAGAAGAAATAAATAATGCATTAGAAAAGATTCAGCTTTATGGTGGTGAATTTCTCCAAAGAATCAAAAGAAGGGGAAAAAAGTTAAAATGGCCTTTTTTATGTTACAGAGCTAAGCAGTCAGGGAAGTACTGAGTATAGAGAAATATCTGGAAATCAGTGACAAGGAAAAACAAAATAAGCCACGCACATTATATTATTTAATTTTTGCTTTTAAGAACCAGTTTTTGTTTGTTTGTCTGTTTTAGGGTATGACATAAATGTGTCTGGCTTGGAGTCAGGAAAACCCATTTTTCTGAGTTCAAATATGGCTTTAGACACTTGCTAGCAGTGTAACCCTGGACAAGTCACTGAATCCTGTTTGCCTCAATTTCCCCATCTATAAAATGAGATAAAGGGGAAGGGGAAATGGCAAATCATTCCACTGTCTTTGCCAAGAAAATCCCAAATGGAATTCCACAGGGTCAGACATGACTAAAATTGACTGAACAACAAAATGTCAGATGCCTGAATAACACAGTTTGAACTCCTGATAACCTTGATGTGGGAAAAGAGAATGTTTGAGGGGTTGCCATTATACCCGGAGTCAGAAGGAAAGCACTGGACAAAGAACACTGAATCTGCAATCAGACAACTCAGGTTCAAACCATGCCTCTAATCCTTAGCTACCTGTGTAGTCTTTTAAAAGTCATTTACCTTCCCTTCCCTTGAGTTAGGATTACTGGTATTGACAATGGAGGCCTCCCCTAAATTCTATGACTCACTAATATTAGCAGTATAAACTACAAACTCTCTGCAGCACCTGGTAAACATCTCTCTTGGTAATTGGTTGAGAGGCCTGGGACAAAGATGCCTCCTCGGTTTCTGCCATAGTATCAAGAAAATCCTTCGTTCACAGCCAAGGGAGGGAAAAAGACTTTCAGTGTCCAACATGGGATTAATATGGCAAATGGGGGTTGGAAGGAAGGAGATAATCATTCAGCAATCTTCCAGTCCTGAATGAGATCATCAAGGAGCCTGTACTTTGGAAGGTCCAATCTTGGTTGGAAGAATACATTGAGGCAAATTTAGGGGATGCCTGTTGATTTGGCTCAATCCCTTGGGGAAAGGATGGAGCATAAGAACAACAGACCAATCTGTGAGGATGAATTTTCTGAGTTAAATGCTGACCAACTATGAGACAGTTCCCCAATCTCCTGAGATTGAGGAAATTAAAACTGAAAAGAAGCAGCAGTAAAACAAGAGTACATAGGCAAAATTAAGAAACAATTGAACAAAATGAAAAAAAAAACCTTATAGAACTTCATAGGATTCCCTGTGGGAGGGGGATGAGGGGTAAGGTGCAAGAATAAGATGTTCCCTCCTCTCATCTTCCCACATCTAGTCCTTTCATTGTCTCTAACCCACTGGGAGTTGGGGGAGGGGGTGCGGTAAGGAGTCTATTAAGGCTCCCAAAATGTCAGATTCCCAGATTTTCTCCTGGAATCAAAGAGGGTCCAAGGCTGTCCTCTATTGTTGATGCCATGAACTCTAAAAGAATGGTGGATATGGATGTTCTTGCCATCACTAGCTAATGGAGTATAGATGATTAAACTTGCCCTTGGGGTTAAGGACCATTATTTCTTTTATTCCAAGGCATATTCTTATTCTCCTTAACACTATGTACTAGTCAGTTCACTGACGTGCTCTTTCTTCTTTGACTTCTATCTCCCAGCTCTCCTCCTGTCTATCTGATCACTCCTTGTTCTCATTTGCTTGGACTTCTGAAATGAGGATCCCTCAAGGATGGGCCCTCTGGTCTTTCAGCTTGATGCTCTCTCTGGGGTGGGGGGGGGGGGAAGAGAAAGGCAGGATAGCCATTTCCAAAGGTCCAATCATTATGTCTGCACTTATGACTCCCAGCTTTACATATACAGCTAGCCATCTCTCTCTTTAAAAAAAACCTCACAATATCACAATATTGAAGTCATTTGTTCTTTAAAATTTATCAAATTCATTTACGAAAAAGCAAAGCAATTCTGCAATGGTCTGTCTGATTTCTCCTTATGACTCCAGTCTGTAGAGTTCATCTGTTTTCTGTTTTGTTAATGTGCATATTTACATTTTTGTAGATAATCATCCACTTATTTTAGATTCCCAGATGTACTGGCCTATAGTTGTATGGCAGAATCACACCAAGGTGGGTTGGAACGTGATTAAAGGTCAGCTCTCTCTCTCTCTCTGTAAATATAGAGATATTCACGTACACACTAATGCCACACTTTTAATAAACATCATTAACATTAATTCCGTCACTTAGGTCTAGACAATTAATGTAATAATAAACCAAGCTTTTGCTGATTTCTGGGGTGCAGATGCTCACACTGAAAATTTAATAGTTCATCTGGAGAGTCAGGTCAAGCTGTCTCTAGCATGCTCCTGTATCTGTATCTTTTAAAAATTATCTTGATTTCTTCAGTCTTTCAAAAGACCTCTCCTTTTTAATTAGATGGTTTGTTTTGTATTTTTCATTGCTAAATAAATCTTGATTTTTAAGAACAATTCAGAAATGATGTTATTTCTGTATATGCATTACCTAAGTGTGGGTAGGAGCTGGGAGATGAAGTCAGCAATCTTCTAGTCCCAAGTGGAGTCCAGGGAGGCTGACGTGGGGGGTGTCATCCTTGTCTGGGAGAGGTCCCTGAAGTAAATTTAGGGGTGTTTGTGGATTCTCCCCAGTCCTTTGAAGAAAAGAATTGTATAAATATATAGTCTAGTAGGAGAGGTTGATCTTTTTAGTCAAAAGTTGTAATTTCTCTTTGGCCAAACAGTCCATGAAAATATGTAGAATTGACATTAATTGATTCTTTAAAATTATTAGATTTGTTCAGTATTTTAAAGATAGATATTCTTCTATGACTGTTAGAGTCCAATCAACCAACTGATCAATAAACATTCATTCTTCACCTACTATTTGGTGGGCACTGAAGCTACAAAGACCAAAATGGAGGGTCCCTGTTCCCAAGTTGTTTAACTTCTCTAACTGAACTTGAGTCCATTCAAGAAAGGAATAAATGCTCAGGAGTCAGCACCTGCAGGAGACACTGGTCAGCAGCCACAGAGCAGATGGACTCCAGGAAGTTTATGTCTCAGTGTTCCCTTCGGATCCTTTACAGTAGTCATTATAACAACAGACATATCGACTTAAGGATAACATACCTTTTTGCATATATTTTGCATATATATTTCACCTGACCTTCACAATGACCCTGGGAGTATGTGTGCCATTGTTCCCATTTTGAAGATGTAGAAACTAAGCCTTAGCAAGGTAAACTGACTTATCCAGGGTCACCTAGGTGAGGACAGTCAGAGGCAGGATTTGACCTAGGTATCCACGACTCCAAAACCAACACTCCATCTTTAGGACACATTGTTAAGACTACACATAACAGAGAAGTTGCTGGTGTGAATTGGGGAAGGGCATTTCTACTCCAGGAATTCCTGACTTTGGGAAACCACAAATCTGGAAAAACAAATCCAGGCCACAAGATGATCGGTACCATCATCCTTCTGCTAGGACACTCGTTCTCAAACTTTCTCATCAAAGGACACTTTCACACCCTTCAGAGTCACTAAGAACCCCTTTACAAAGAGTTTTGTTTAGAGGAGGTATATCTAGCAATATTTGCCATGCTAGAAATGAAAACTGATCATTTAAAAATAGTTTATCTATTAATTCATTTAATATGGCAAGAGAAGGGAAACCCCATTTATAAAGTGGGCCAGGTACGGTGCTAAACATTGTCAGTGTTCTCTCATGTGATCCTCACACAGCCCAGTGAGGTAGGTGGTATTAACATTCCCATTTTATAGGTGAAGAATCAGACAAACAGAAGTTAACTTGTCTTGGGTTATACATAGCAACAATAAGCCCATTCTATGTTAACATAACACTTTTTGAAAAGTAGCTATTTTCCAAAAAAAGAGTGAGAACAGCCCCATTTGGGGGAAGACTTCTTAAACATCTGACTTAACAAAAGACAGGCGAATTCTCATATCTACTTCTAGATTTAATCTCTTGCCATTGTTTTGACGTATATATATATATAGAGAGAGAGAGAGAGAGACAGAGAGACAGAGAGACAGAGACAGAGAGACAGAGAGAGACAGAGAAAGAGAGAGAGAGAGAGAGAGAGAGAGAGAGAGAGAGAGAGAGAGAGAGAGAGAGAGAGAGAGAGAGAGAGAGAGAGAGAAAACTTGGCTTCACATAGAAGAAAAGAGGAATGTTCTAATAAGTAAGTAATCTTGGAATCATTATGGATGGAGTTTTGACCTCTTGGACCCCTGAAAGGGTCTCATGTATGACACATTAAAAACCACTTCTTTGGGGCTACAGTCAAATGCTTCTGGCTAGTTTCCCTCTTCACAAAATGAGGGATGGACTCTGTGCACTCTGAGTTTCTTCAGGATTAATTAATTTAAACAAAATGTTTTAGACACAGATTTGACAGCATTTGAGGAAGATGGTATCTTTTAATATTGCCAAAGTTTGATCTATTGAAGCGTACCAGGACAATTATGTGTTCTGCATCTTTGTCCAGGAAGAGCTGAGGTCATTATAGGAAAGCACGAGAGATTGGTTTGGTCCCTGCTAGAATTGGTCTTCTTTCTAATCTTGGCTTAAGAAATATATCTCTCCTCCTGCACTAAATCTACCAAAATAGAATCTGGGAGGGGACCACCTTTGAACTTAAATGGAAAGAAATAGAAATTCTTATTCAGTCTCTCCTCATAATGATTCACCTCTTCTAATAAAATGACCTGATAGAAATAAGGATTAGAATTAGGGAGTAGTTTGACTTACAATTCCAAATGACCTAGTGACCTATTCTTTGACTTTGATTTCATGTGAACCACTGGAATCTCAGCCAACTTAAGCATTATATCAGCAAGTACCAGGACCACCCTGCAACACATATATCAAATTTAAGCTATTTTTAATTTAGGAAAAAAAAGCAATTTGCATTAGGAAAGGGCACAGGGAGGCTCAAACATGAACACATAAAAATGCAAGTCTCATTATTATATTTTGCTGAGGGATTCCTAAGAGGAATGAATAGTAAGAAAAAAAAAATCCCCCAAACTTATAACCACCAGTTTCATGATTACTATGAAGGCCTCTGTGCCAGATTTTAATTACCAGAAGTTTAGATCATCAAATATTACCTCCTTTTTTGCTGAAAAAAATATTAGAGGCCTTCTTAATTAAAGCATTTGGATATGAAAACCAGTTGAAACCATTCCCTTTATGCCATCCAGTTTCCATACACTAGGACTAATGAAATGTTGCTGCTAAAAGTCTACTGCTCTTTGAAATTGGCGCCTGCCTTCATTATGCCCTCCATCAGCACGCATGCCCATATCACTCTGAAGCCCTTTCATGACAGCCAACATGAGAAGGTCCCCGAAGAGTTCCTTGAATGGTTGAACATTATTCATACTCTGAGTTATTATGTAATTTTTTCCATTATTTTAATCTTAACATGCAGAAGTTATTTTTCAATTAATTTTCCTATTTCTAACACTGAATTACCACCTTCAAAAAAATTGCTTTGGAAGCTATTCAGCTGGATAAATTGTCATCATTAATAAATATAACATACATCTACAGAAAACTTTGTAATTCCCAAAGCTCTTTCCTCATAACACCACTGTGAGGTATACAGCACTGTTGGTATTGTGTCCATTTTATAGAAGAATAAACTGATCATCAGAGAAATTAAATGATGTGACTTTGGGTTAATCATTTAAACTCCCTGACCTCAATTTCTTCTGTAAAATGAAGAAAATGTGTTCAAGACTATATGCTTCCTTCTAACTTACAATCCTAAGATTTATCTGAGGACTTGAGACTACTCTGAAGTCTGAATTCAGATCCAATCTTAATTGAAAACAAGATTCCTCCCATACAGGGTGTGGTCAGTAAACACTTATTCATTGTTGAACTACTTAAATGTCTAACTTTTCATTTAAGTGTAAGTATAACATATTGTTGTAATAAATGTATTGTATCCGCTCTTTTTAAGCCTGGGGAGATACAATGGCTCCTTGGGTCCACATGACTCCCTTCTCTGATGCTGTAGGACACGTACAATAGGCAAAAAGTTAGGAGTGCTATCATTATAACTCTGGACACCTACTTTAAGAGATTCCTAACATTTAGGCAAAGGCTCGGCTCTTGGTTTTCACTTACATTCATGTCTATCTCTAGTTAACCTCTGACTTCTTTGTATCCGAGGCAAAACTTAGGTCACTTGAAATTTGGGGACAAAAAAACAATGGAATATATTGGTGTCTGATGATAGGGAGGAGTTGGGAAGGAAAGGTAGGAAGGAATAGGGGCTCATTCTTGGAACTTCATTCAGTCTTCATGGAAATCAGTGCAAATGGAGAGCCAGCCATGTGTTCAAGGATATGAAGCTTTTGTTTGGGAAGGGAATGTCAGCCAATGAATAAAGACATATGTGAAATCTCTCTTTTTGCTGCCAAGAAGCTAGCTTCTTCATAATGGGATGTGGTATGACTTTGTGAGTTAAAAAAGAGTTTCTATTTTATCCCAGCAAGAAGACATTTCTATCATTTAAGAGGATTGAATTTGGAAGGATTTTCTCCTAGACTGAATGTCTGAAATTTGGTAGTTGCTTTGTGAATAATGAAGCTTGTAATGTATTGGGGGAACTAGTCACACCCTTAATTCAATCAACACATATGAGTACACTTATGCATCAGTTATTGTCCTCAGAGCTCAGGATTCAGAAGTCAGAAATAAAACAAAAACTGTCCTGGGTGTGTACAGGTGATTCTGGGAGAGATAAATGTAGCCAGCAATGAGTACAAAGTAGCGACAAAATCAATGAGAGTTTCTGAATGCTTCCATGTTTCCAGTTTGACCTTTCTGGCCTTCACAAGCTCTATGTTGCAGATGTTACCTTTATTTAGGACTTAGCATCATCGTCACAACTTCTGTGAATATGATGGTTCTGTGGAGACCAGGAAACTGCCCCCACAACCCACAACCACACACACACACACACACACACACACACACACACACTGGGCAAGTACACAATTATCTCCAGGTTCATACTTCCCAATTAATTAGCAAGTACTGATTAAAGATCTACAACATGACACACTGTTCTAGGTGCTGGGGAAACAAGCACCAAAACAAAGACCTGCCTCAAGGGAGCCGACGCTCTCCCCTGTGCCTGTGTCATTACAAGCACACAGTCATCACACAAGGCAGTTGAAGTGGAGAGAGTAGTTGAAATTGGGAGGAACCAAGGAGGGATTCATGTGGAAGGTGGCACTTGAGTTAAGTCTGGGAGGAAACTAGGAATTTTGAGATGAAAAGGGGAGAAGAGAGTCCTTCCAGGCAAAGGGACGGCCAATGAGACATCTCAGAGAGGAGAGATGGAACAGTGCAAGTGAGCCTGGATCTCAGAGTGGGAGAAAGAGAGTGATGGCTAACGAAGCCAAAGAGCAGGATGATCTTTGACCCTGGGGGCCCTAGGAAGCCTTCTCAGCTTATTGGTTGGGGAGTGTCGTGGCCTGAGCTATATGCTGAAGGAAAACCACTTTGGCAGCTGTGTGGAAGCCTGATTATAGTGTGGGGCAGGTTGAACATCGAGGTTCAATGATTGAGATGATCTGGTTACACCCAGATATGTGCTCATTGGGGGGTGGGGTGAAATGAGCGGGGAGTGACTCAGTCTCCCTTCTGCCCACACTCAGCCGCTCAGAGACACTCAGCCAGCCTTCTTGGAACTTTGACTTCTTCTTCATCCCCATCCTCCTAAAATGGCTCCTAAAAAAGATCCTAAAATGAGGGTCTCACCACATGACCCTCCCACCCCACACTCAGGGTCCCTCTCACTACACATTCCTGCCTATTTCAGCTTCACCTTAACAAGAGGATAGCATTGATGGGGCAGAGTGCAGGCCAGGGATTCTTAAGGTGGGGCTTGTGCTTTAAAAAAAAGAGTACATATATGTGTGTACATGTGTTTACTCACATATACACATATGTAATTACATACAGATACAGAGAAAATTGTATTATATAAACACAACTTACCAATGAATTTTTTTTTAGTAATTCTATTGGCTCAATGGATCATCCTAGTGTCCCAGGACTAACAACAGTCTAAATCAGGGGTTTTAAACTATTTTTGTGCCATAAACCCCTCTGGCAATCTAGTGAAAACTATTAGCATTGGCAAATCACTCCTTCTAAGACATGAGTAAACATAAAGATGCTGCTATAGTGGAGTTTAAAGAAAGCCAGCCACCTTGGAATGAGCTCACTATCCAACTTACCAGTCTCTTTCTAACTAAGTCTTCGCTTCTTATAGTTTTTGTTCCAAATGCTTTGTTCCACCCACAGCCCTTCCAGGATTGGGAAAGGTCAGGTTTTCAGAGTTCAGCCCATCCCTGGCCTCTGCACTTAGCTTGGAATTCGGTCAACAGAAACCCTTAGCCTGCTTTCACTGAGTATGGCTGTCCTATCAGAGTGAGCCCTCATGGTTGCCACCCCCACCTCCCTCGGGGTCTACCAGCTCTAACTACTCAGTCAAGAAACCAGCCTTGCTGTACCTAGCCTCCTGGGCTGTGCCTGGCTTTTCAAAATAAAATCTTCTTACTTCACAGGTCAAAATGGAAAAAAAACACAACTGGTTTTTTTCTTTGCCTCCATCCCCTTTCCCGCCCCCTACAGAGTTTCTTCTTAGCCCCCCAGATGCTCAAACCTCCCCCTAGAAGTTTACCTCCCATTTACTCTGCCCATAGTTATTTACCTGCTGTCTCTTGGGTTAGATTGTAAGATGCATAGGGGTTCAGTTAGTATTTGCCTTTTTTTGGATTCTCAGAGTTCAGCAAAGGGCTTAGCACAAGGCCAGGCCCTAATAATATATGTTTCTAATAATACTAACAAGCGTCTCTGTAACCGATTTACAAAGTGCTTTACATAGCCTCCATGTGCTTGCTGGATTGAGTACCAGGAGCTGGCTGCCTAATTCACCAGGATGGCTGTTGCCTCCTGACCCCCTTTGGAGTTAACAGGAGAGCTGCGTAGCATTGCGTGCTCCAAAGCGATAGATCAATGCCAGCTGTTTTTACGGCCTGGGTAATACCTATTTTTTGATGTTGGTTGGGATCATTTAGGGATCTCTACAATTCCTGTAGTAAGAATCATGTTTCTTAGCTTCCCCAAACTACTCTCATCTCACAGTCACCTTTAGAAATGGTTCCACAAATGGCTCATTTCCCAACAAATGTCTGCACTTCATGGGATTTAGGATGGGAGAGGGTCTTAGAGATCCTCCAATCCAAGCATCTCACTTTTCAGAAGAGGAGGATTAGGTTTGCCTGGTTCTTCGGCTCCAGGTTCTTGGCAGGGCCGAAGCCTCCTAATTAACAAACCCTCTCTTACCTAATTTTTTAAAGTGCGAGCTGAGGAAAATGAGAAACAGGTCTTTTAAGTGATAGCACACAGTAGGCAATTAATAAAAGCTTGTTACCTGACTGACTAACATGGCCAAGATAACAGATGTAATAAGTCATGGAGCAAAATTCAAACCCAAGTTCCCTGATCATGAAAATAGCATTGCTCACATCACAGCAGACTCACTCCCTTGGAGGCTAACGAGGGGAACATTCCCCAGGTTCAAGAAACAGTCATGATAAGTATGTTATATGGAAATTCATAAAAGATTGAGAAACGATCATAGAAATGGTGCCCACTGTTGCTTTGTCTCTCTTATAAAATAACCCCGGTGTGTGGTAAAAGAAAAAAATTAAGGCATCAAAATGAAAAGGCAGCAGTGCTGGGGACCTGGATTCAAATCCTGACTAAAGCTGTTACACCCAGTATAACCTGACCAATGACCGCCAAGTTTACTCCAAATGTATGATCCTAAGACAGCATCATCTAGTTATCTATAAAAAGTAGTAGAAGAAGAAAAAGAGAAAGGGGAGGGGAGAGACTGGCTCTTAGGTCACAGGAGCAATGAGACCGGTCTTTTTAATAAGGCTTTAGATAATCAGTTGCTTAAATTATTAATTCTAACTCTGACCTTGAGAAAACAAAAGAGTATATTTTTCTAGACTCCAAAGAACCCTATTCATTCCAATCAGACTAAGAATCTGACATCATCAGAAACATTGGCATTTTCATTCACAATTTTCACTAAAATTGACCAGGCATGGAGGACATTTTGAGACCCTCACTCCTCTCCTTCTGGCTACTTACAATAGCCCTGAGCAAGATCAAATGAGTAGCCGTTAGGCACCAGACATGTGGGACAAGATTGGGAAAACAGATTTCTTGAGAAGCTATGGTAAATGTTACCATACGTGTTCCCAAAGCAATGGCAATCTAGAGTCCATCCATTTCTTCTCGATACAGAAAGACCTTCAGAAAGGGAGGTACTGACAGCTCAAGACATCCAGAACTGTGATGTTCAGACCTGAAGTTTATTTTTAGAGTTCAGTTTACCATGAACACAGAGCTGGCCACCTCTCAGGCTGACTCAGAAAAGTGGCCTTTCCTGTTCATTTAGAGCCCATGATTTCTGAGTCCCCACGCTAATGGGAAATTTAAAACACCAGAAAGTACAGCAGTAGGGCTGGCTTTAATAATTACAATGCCAGGTGCTACTCCCTCCCTGAATAAGATTAACAGGCCCTGAGAGACACATCTGGAGAGGAGCCTCAGGAATTGTCAGGAATAGGTGTGACCTGCTGGAACCAATGAAAGCAGTTGGAGACTTGACTCTTTTCAGTATGACTAGCCTATTTCCAACTACTCCTCTCACCTCTTGAGCAATAAGAGGGAGTCCAGAGCTTTGTTCCTGAGGGCTACTAGCCTGCCCTGCAGGTCGGCTTCCCTTGGGAACTGATGACACTAGGGTTTCCGGCAAATGACTGATATCTAAGGGATGGAAGGCCAAGAATACCATGAGTGGGTACAAAATGGCAGCTTGACTGGCAATAAAAAGGAGAGGTGCTTTTTGAATTTCAGACCCCTAGGATTTAGGGGTAAGTAGAGGAGTTGTGATTTCTGGGACGTTTTGGGGCCCTGCCCCCTTGTTCCTTATGCCAGAAATGCCCTCCCTCCTAACTTCAGACTAAGAATTCCCAGAAGCCTTTAAAACTCAACTCCTTTCCTGATCTTCTCACCTCCTAATGCCTTTTTCTCTAAAGCTGCCCTCCATCTAGGAAATGAGGCCCAGAAATGTTGATTCACAACCTAATGGGGAAAGACAATACATAAAAAGAAGAAAAGATGGGGTGGGGAAGCAAGCTCCATGGAGGGATGAGGAGTAGGGGCAGGATAGCTGGGGGAAAGGAGTGAGCAGGGTGAAGTCCGGCAGCTGGTGAGGAGATCACCATGTGGCTGTTTGGGGTACCCCTCTTGAGTGAAGAAACTGACAGTCACCCTCTCCACAGGAGGGAGGGAGGAAGGAGCGTTAGGGTTGTGGTGGCTAGGGAACGTGCTTTGTAAGCTCTAGAATGCAACACACATGTGAATTATTTATTATGTTCTTACTATGTATATAACTGAATGTCTAATTCTTCTCATTCCTTCAAAAGTTGTTCTTTTGAAAGGAGCATTAAAAACTGGTCTATACTGGTACTTAAGTGAGTTTGTAATCAAACGAGGCTTCCATACCGTTAAAGTGCCTGAACTGCCCATGCATTATCATATTTCCTCAGTTCACAGTCAGTTTTGTGACTATCTCAGAGGGAAAAGGAAGAGCTACATTTTCACTGTCTACTTCCTGAACCTCCTGGACCTTGGCGAAGGATCATAGATCAGAGCTGGAAGAGTTTGCAGAGATGCTCTGCTCCCAAACCCTGGCCCTTAAATAGCACAGGCATCAGCCACGAGAAGGGGAATTCGAGAAGGGGCTGGAGCCAGCTTCTGTGGGGCCCACAGAGAAGACTGTTAAATGTCCAGGGTGAGCATTTATACCTTGGGAGTCAGCAAATGCTGTAAACAGGGCTTGATTTATCATTTTGTTGACTGTCTAGACCTCAGAAGATGATGGAGAAAAAATTAATAATGAAAATTAAGCATAAAAATGTATCATGCTACTTGTTTTCTTGGCAAGCCAGTTATTAAGTATTTACCAGCACACCCCTCTCAGTTGGTCAGTAAGCATTTATTAGGCACCTACTATGTGGCTAGGCACTGTGCTAAGCAACAGAGTGCCTGCCAATACATTTCCTAAAGACTCAAATCTAAGTAAGAACTCACGCAAAGAAAGATATCAGGTAGACTTAGTAATATACTGGTTGAATTATTGCTGCTGGGCCATTCCATCTGGACAGTGACTTCCTGGGGAAGTAAAAGAATTGCTCTGGAACATCTCTATGGCACTGGACAAATTACTTTATCCAACTAGCAATTCTTAGCAATTATCTGGGAGAGAATATCAAATGAGTGTTGTACAAGCTTGTGTCTACTCCTCATAGAGCTGCGTACTCCTGGCTGTTTCTTTGAGAGCTATTACAGTTCCATAAAGAAATTGATTTTAGCTAGAATAGAAAAATAGTGTCATTGACCTCTCTTGAATATACCAGATTATACAGAATTGGTTCTCTCTTTAGCTTCCTGATGAACAAAAGTGTGACATAAAATCATTACATCAGAAATCTATGACTTCTGAGCTCAGAGGTGATTTTGGTGATGGGGACCTCCCTCATCCTGCTCAGACAATGTTGGAATGGATTTCTTGGAGTCAGAAAGAACTGGGTTAAATCCCACCTGTGACCCTGTATAACCATGAACAAGCCACTTTAATTAACCTCTCTGAGCAAGTGGCAGTAAATTTTCAAGCCTTGCTTATCTGCTAAGTAATAGAAGAAGAGGGGATATATATAAGGAAATAAAATGCTCTTATAAAGACAGTATGGCTACTAGGATCCAGAGATGATTTTCAGAGTTATAGTTTGGTAAAAGGCCTCAGCTATTTGTCAAAACAGAACCAAACATGGCAAAGAATTAGAAATTGAGAGAATGCCCATCAATTGGGGAATGACTGAACAAGTTGTAGTATATGAATTTAATGGAATACTATTGTGCTATAAGAGATGAGGAGCAGCAGACTTCAGAAAAACCTGAAAAGACTTGCATGCGCTGATGCTAAGTGAAGTGAGCAGAACCAGGAAAACATGGTATACAGTAACACCAACATGGTGCAATGACCAATTTTGATAGAATCAGCATTTTTCAGCAATGTAATGATCTAAGACAATTCCAAAAAACTCATTATGGAAAATGTTATCCACCTCCAGAAAAAGAACTGTGGCATATGCATCCAGATAAAGGCATACTATTTTCACTTTTTTATTGCTTTTTTTTTCTCTTTGTCATGGTTTTTCCCTTTTCTTCTGATTCTTTCACAATATGACTAATGTGGAAATATACTTAACATGACCTATATCAGATTGCTTGCTGTCTTAGGAAGGTGGGAAGGGAAAAAAGGGAGAAAAATTTGGAACTAAAAATCTTACAAAAATAAATGCCAAACTATTTTTACCTGTAATAGGAAAAAAAATGAAATACTATTAAATAAAAAAGCAGAACCAAACAACCCCCCCCAAAAAACAGATCATAGAACTTATGGGTACTAATATGTCAAATGAAAATTCCTGGGCTTTTTGTTTGTTTTTCTTGATGCTTTTGATTTCCAAGGAAGTAGAAGAATCTCAAAGCTAGAAGGAACCTCAAAGTCCACTTAGTCTAACTGAAACCCAAATAAAAATCCCCTCCTTCTATATTGTTATCATATGGTCATTAGGCCTTTGTTCCATGACCTCCCATGAGTAGGACACTTGCCCCCCTCAGAATCAGCTCTCTCCATTTGGGGACACCTCTAATTTTTGAGAAGTTCCTCCTTACACATCAAGCCTAAACTTGTTTCTTTGCAAAGCCCACCCACTGTTCCTAGTTCTGCCCTCGAGGGCTGAATCAAACAAGTTTAAACTCTCCCCACACCAGCCCTTCGAATCCCTGAAACAAGACAGCAAACGTTACAGCATCCAAGTTTCCCCTTCTCCAGGGTATATATATTCCCACTTCCTTCAACTGACCCTTATATGATATGAATTTGAGAACCTTGATCAGTCTGGTGACCTCCCTCTGAACATCCAGTATCTATGCTAAAAAGTCCTTCTTCAATGGAAATACCAGAAATGACCTTGATGCTTCCCGATGCAGTCTGACTAGGATGGAGTATGGACAGCTTCTCCATGGAAACACAGGCTTGTTTTTCTCTCTCAGTAATTTTCCTGAGAAATAGAACCTGTGAGAGGGTTAAATTATCCTAAGGTTCTCACCATAGATGAATGCCCCCAGTTGTGTGAAGTTTGCTGAATTCCCCTAGAAAATCCCCACCCATTCCTGGGAGCCATGTGGTTAGACAACGAAGTTGCGCTTCCCATAAATGGCCACAGGAGGGTGCTCAGAGAACATCTCCCGAATGTTACCTGGGGCAGCCCAGTCATCTCCAGGCTCACAAAGGTTTCTTTCTTAGTCCAATAGGAGCTAAGTCTCAGCATGAGTCTCCTTTCCTGACATTTTTTTCCCCTGAAGGCACATACATTTCTCCTTTTCTTCCTTGTTTTGGCAGTTTAAAGGAATGGTTGGCTTTCACATAGCTTGCATAAGTTCACAAAACACTTTACACAAACTTGTGAATACTTGATACAAGTAAGTCTTATCCCCATGTTCCTGGAGAGAAAACAGGCTTAGAGCAGTTAGTATAGAGTGTTAGACTCGCAATTCAAGAAAAACTGCGTGCAAACCTTTCCATTAACCTTGGGCCAATCACTTAACCTCCTAGAAAGAGGCTTATTGGAAGGAGCACCGGAAATAGTGAGCCTGGTAGGTGGCACAGAGGACCTGGAGTCAGAAAGACCCAAGATGAGAATCTAGCCTCAGACTCTTTCTAGCTATGTGACCCTGGGTAAGTCACTTCATCTCTGCCCGCCTCCCGTTCCTCAGCCCTAACATGGGGGTGAGAGTAGCAGCATTTGCCTCCCAGAGTTGTTGTGACAGTCAGAAGGGATAGTGTTTGTCAAGTGCCTGCCATGTAGCAGGTAGCCACTCCTACCAATGGAGCTGAGGTAGATGGTAACCCTGGAAGTGTCATAGAAACACTGGCGCACACACACATATGCACATACACACACGCACCACACCACACCACATACACCACACACACACCATACACATACCACACACATATACACACACACCACACCACACACACCACACACACACACACACACCATACACACCATACACACATACACCACACAAATGCACACACACCATACACACACACCACACACACACACCACACACACACACACCATACACACATACGCACACACACACCACACACACGCACACCACACACATACCACACACCATACACACACCACACACACCACACACACACACCACACACACACCATACACACATACGCACACACACCACACACACGCACACCACACACATACCACACACATACCACACACCATACACACACCACACACACCACACACACACCATACACACATACGCACACACACCACACACACGCAGACCACACAAACGCACACATACCATACACACACCACACACATACACACCACACACACATCACACACATGCACACACACATACACACACTACACACACCAAACTACCAGCCATGAGTAGGTGGACTTTCATGTCACCTTGAACACATAACCACAGGGCAAAGAAAATGCTACGTATGCCCGTTTGTGGACTTTGAAAGGCTCTTCAGAAAGAAGGAACAGTGTCAGTAGGATGAATAGTGAGGAGATGTGAGCCCGTAGCGGCTACATGGGCATCCTTGAAGAGATACATGAGATGCCCGCGAATGTACCTTCTAACCATAGATCCATGCCCCTAGAATGCCATGAAGAATCTAGCTGGTCACTAGATAATGCAGACTAACCAAGACAGCTGGAGGTAGAGATTTTATCACTCAAACAGACCCTGGGCAGGTTGTGCAGCTGGCATGAGAGATAAACAGATAGACCATTGCACTTAGAGACTGGATGCCCTGGAACCACGAAGGCCATTCAGGAGGGAACCTGGACACTCAGCAACAGCTGGCAATCAGTCGGTTGTCTGGATAGAGATAGAGATGGGAAGCATGGTCTCATCAATTTGGAAGTATTATGTAACTCACAATAACACGAATCATTTGGCATTTTTGAATAAATGAATTGTATACTTCAAAAAAAATAAGTATACCAAATCGAGGTTAATATTTTTGCGTACCAGACCCCTTTGTTAGTCGGTCTGGCTCCTGTGGCTCTATGGCGTGCCTCTCAAAATAATCTTTATGCATAAAATGAATAGCGTTACAAAAAACCCCCAGTGATCTCTAAATACAATTATCACAATATATATTTTAAAATGTACAGACCCCAAGTTAAAACTCTAATAATAGATATATCTAGAACAACAATCATAGAGGGATATTGCCATGAATAGAGTCCTGGTCTCTAGAGTCCTGGTCAGGAAGACCTGGGTTTGAATTCTGCTTCTGACACTTGCTGGCTTGGTATCCCTGGGCAAGTCCCTTAACTTCTGAGTCCTAAAGTGGTTGAGTGTCAGGAGCTTGACTTCATATCCACCTCTGATGCATCTAAGCTGTGTGACCTTGGCAAAGTCATTCTCTTTGCTGAGCCCAGGTTCTTCACCTGCAAAACAAGAGGCTGGGATAGATAGCCTTTCTGGGTTCATCCACCTCTAAATCTATAATCCAAATAATTCCCTAAGACTGTGAATTGCAGAGAAGATGTAAATCAGTATTGATACAGGAGGACCCTCACTGGGAGCTCTCTGTGTCAATGAATTCACTGGAAAAAATAACAAAAAATAATAAAGCATATAATCAATAAAGTATATGATCAATATATAAATAAAATATAATAAATATTAACAAATAACATTATAATATTATAACGTATATTTACAGAAAACTTTAAGATTCAAAATAATGCTGAAAGTTACTTAGAACTGTGGTTTCATTAGAATAGGAAACTCCCCGTGAGGGACCTTGCTCCACAGTGCACATTACCCTTGGCTCTGGAATTATAGTTCTAGAATTGCCTGGGACTCTAAGAGATTGAGTAGCATGTACAGTTAAACGCAGCCTGTATATGTTAGAAGGAGGGACTTGAACTCGGGTTTTTCTTGGCTCTGAGGTCATCTCTCTATCCACTATGGCATGTACCTCTTCATGGATAGAAAGGCTTTTGGCCCTCCACAAATGGCATGAAGGAAAGGTTCTCCTATGCTGTGCACCCACCCACAGGGTAGAGATTGAAACTGGTGTTGGAGCTTTTCCTTGTTCACTTGTTGGCCCTGAAAGTTGTTGGCTCTTCAAAGTTGGCAAATATTGTACCTGGAAGGCATTGGTTTGATAGAAAGTAGATAAGACAGATTGGCAAGCATTCTTGACCTACGGTGCATGTTGTAGAGTTATCTACATTTCAAGATTCCCTGTAGGTATGTACCGGAGGCATGTCTAACTATGATTCTAACCACTGACTCGACTTGTCCCTGGACAGGTTTCTGACCTAGCCTAGACCTCTGGCTCATAATTCTTTTCATCATTTCTGGCTCATTGACTTACCCTGAACTCTAGTACCTACATAGTTAGGGAAGGGAAGGGGATAAGCTCTTATAGAATGCCTCCTGTGGGCCCAACACCTTTTACAAACAGCTCATTTGATCCTCACAACAACCTGGGTGCTATTATTGTCCCCACTTTACAGTTTAGACAACTGAGGCAGACAGAGGTTATGTGACTCACCTAGGGTCACACAACGGGTAAGCGTCTAAAGCTGGATTTGGACACAAGTTTTTCAGACTCTAGACTCAGCACTCTATTTACTGTGCCAACAGCTTCCTGTTTTCTGATTCATAACTGCTCATTTGGCTTTGGACAGTTGACTCTTATCTTCTGACCACTCCCCTCTCATTCCAGTCTTCTTTACTGATCCATACTATGCTTCCTTTCCTTTCTTGCTATAACTCTCAATTGCATTTTTATTTTAAAATATTTTATTTTTTCCAATTACACATAAAAGCAATTTTTAACATTTGTTTTTTTTAATTTGTTCCAAATTCTTTCCCTTCCTCTTCTCTGCCCCAGGACTACAAGCAATTTGATATGGATTATACATGTGTAATCATGCAAAACTTATTGCCATATTAGTCATTTTGTGAAAGATAACATAGACCAAAAGATATGAAAAAAATACATAAATATGCTTCCATTTGCATTCAGACTCCATCAGTTCTTTCTCTGGACATGGACAGCATTGTTCATCGTAAGTTCTTCAGAATTATCATGGACTGCTAAGAAGAGCTTAATTGTTCACTATTGATCATCATACAATGTTGCTGTTACTGTGCACAATGTCTTTCTGGTTCTGCTCATTTCACTTTGCATCAGATCAAATAAATCTTTCCAGGTTTTTTTTTAACCATCCTGCTCATCATTTCTTGTAGCGCAATAATATTCCATCACTATTATACACCACAATTTCTTTAGCCATTCACCAATTGATGGGCATCCCCTCAATTTTTCTTTCCCACCAGAAAAGAGGTGCTATTTTTGTACAGAGTGGTCCTTTTCCATAAAAAAAATCTCTTTGGCATACAGACCAAGTAGTGGTATTGCTGGGTCAAAGAGTATGAGCAGTTTTTAGCCCTCTGGGCACAGTTCCAAATTGTTCTCCAAAACAGATGGATCTGTCCCCAACTCTACCAACAGTGCTTTAGCCTCTCAATTTTCCCACATCCCCTCCAACATTTGTCATTTTCTTTTTTCTGTCATATTATCCAGTCTGATAGATGTGAGCTGGTCCCTCAGAGTTGTTTTGATTCGCATTTCTCTAATCATAGTGAGTTAAGAGCATTTTTTCATATAACTTTAGATAGTTTTAATCTCTTTATCTAAAAAATGCCTGGTCATATCCTTTGACCATTTGTCAATTGGGGAATGACTTGTATTTTTATATATTTGACTCAGTTCTCTGTGTTTTTGAGAAATGAGGCTCCCCCTTGTATCATTACTGAGTTTCTGTAATAAATGAAATTTACCATCTTGACTTAAATCAGAGACCTAAATGTAGGTGAAAATTTTTCATGTGCTTGGGCCTTTCAGAATGTATTAGGTTACAAGGATTATGGAATAGGAATAAACCAAAATTTTATATTCTTTTTCTCATTATCTAGCACATCAGACTTCTAAGATTTTGATATCAAGAGGCATTTAGTCTTATCTAAAGACCAACCCCATCATTTTACGGGTGAGAAAACCAAGTCCAGGAGAAGAGGAGGGATTTGCCCAAGATCAGGCAGCTAGCTATTTAGAAATGGTCAGAGTCAATCTGTACCATTCTGATTCCAAATTCATTACGTCATGCCTCCCCATTCCTAAGGATGTCATCTATTGAGATCTTAAAGGAACTTAAGAAGCCAATCTAGACCAATTTTTTTCATTTTGCAGATGAGGAAACCGAAGCCTAGAGAGGTTATGTGACCCTGCCCAAGTTCACATAGATGGAAAGCAACAGAGCTTGGATTTGGACCCAGTACCATAGGGTCTCAATGGGTTGCTTCACTTTCAGCTGTTTTTCTCACTGTCTTTTGTGCTCAGAAAAGGCTAATTCATTTGCATAATTAGGAAGGTGAATCTGCTCATGAAAATTGCATGTTACATTTTCCAAATCCAATAGGAATGAAATTAGAATGACCTGTGCTTTAGTGCTGCCTTCCAATAGCATAGAAATGGAAAGACATATGGTTTTCCATAGTCCTTGTCATTTTGGTTCACATTCTTTGGTCCTTTCAGTCGATGAGGTTTTAATTATAGCTTATTACAATGGATTATTTGGTTGTTTTGAATAAACAAATCAAAAGAGACTCGAAGTGGCAAGGAAAGCATGAGTCACCCCCACTCCACAATGGGCTAATGTGACTGACTGTAGTGATCAGTAAGAACATTCACTAAAGTAATTGTTTATTACTCAGTGTCACGTGAAAAAAGAAGAGACTCAAACCAGGAACACAAGATAGGCCCTGGATTAGAGCCTTTCATCTATTGATGACTGGTGTAGTCATGAGTTTGTAGGAAATACACAGCGCTGTCCTTGGCCATGTGCAGGAAAACTCCCTAGAATCTCAGACTTGACTTAAAAAATAAACCCTATATGTTCATTCGTTCCACCTCATGGGAGCTTCCACTTCAGTCTCATTTAGCCTAGTCTAGTCTAGGTTTAGAACTATAAAATTGCTTGGTGGTGCTCTCAGAAATACTCCTAAAAAAGCTATGAGAAACCATGCAGCATTTCAGGTCAGTCCTCTATGGACAATTTATGGGAGTATATGGATAAGAATGTTACAGATGGACAAGGTGTTGATGGGGGCAAAAAAGAAGACTTAGGTGGGTAATTGAATGGTTATCATGGGGGAGAAGGATCACATTTCCTCTACCTGGTCCCAATGGTCTAAGGACAGGAGCAAAAGGTAAAGTTTCAGAGGCAGATTCAGACTTAGAGGAAAGGAATACTTCTTCTGTGCCTGGTGTCAGGAAAAAATTCCTAATTAGAACTATCAAAAATTATTTGGGCTTCTTTGAGAGAAGAAATTCCCTTCCCTTGGAGGTCTTCAAGCAGGGGTTGGGGGACACTTGTCAGACAAGTTAGACTTGGAGTTCTTTTCTCATATAGGGTGGATCAGGTCATCACTGAGGTCTCTTCCACATCTCCAACTGTGAGACTGTGATTTCCAACCCAAAGTGGAATGAGCTGTAGGAAGATACATCAGAAACATTGCTTAAAACATAAGGAGATGTCAGAAGATAAGGTACTTAAAGACTGTCTCAACAAATGACTTCCAGATTTCTAAGAATGCCACCAAAGAGCTGTTGTCCAGAGAGACAGCCACCATGCCATCATATGTGTGGTGATGGAGTAAGTGAGCACCAGTTGTATGGTCTGATTCTGAGCATATGGGAAACTCTCTGTGCTAAAACAAAAATCTTCTTCCCCCAGGTGCCCAAGGTGTTTCTACAAAGATTTAATCCATTTAGCATAGATTTTGGATCCTATTCAAATACAATGCCTCTGAGGGTGACCTTTCTGACTGTTAGCCAGGTCTATCAAAGGGATGTGGACATTGTAGGCAGAGTGTATGTTTGTCCCTATGATTGAAGTTTTTGCCAGTAGTTTACATCAAACAACAAGTATCTACTAAGTGTCTTTCCTTAATAAGCATTATTTATTAAATGTCATGTGCTAAGTGTTGAGAATACACAGACAAAAATGAAGTGATGTGAACCCTCAAGGAACTTACATTCTGAAGGAGGAAATGACATGTAAACAAGATCTAGGGATAGAAATTAGGTCTGGATCTGATATTTCTTTTATGGAGGAAATTCCAGGGTAAGGAAACTCAATGCTGGGCACTACCTTCTTTGCCTTAGAAAGTTGCCTAAAAGCACACGCAGCCCCAAAACTCCTCACTGCCACTAGAACCATGTTAAAATACTACTGGAAAATGTTTAACAAAATAGATAAAAATATAACATGACCGGGACAATGTTAATTTGTGGGTTTTTTTAAGTCAGTATGTGGCCTGTAGGGATCTATTTCTATTTGATTTTGACACCACTGGCTTAGAACGATGAGTTAGGAAAGGAGGAACTTGAATCCAGATTCTATCCACTAGGCCACCTCACCTCCCATGCAAGATATATACAAACTAAAGATGAGGTAATTTTGCCAAAGATGCTGGGGTGGGGGGTTGGGGAATCAGGAGGGATTTTGTATTTTAAAAAAGTCAGAATTCTAAGAGTAATCTGACAGAACATCAGATTGGAGCCAAAGGACCTGGGTCTGGCTCCCAGTCAGGCCACCTGATAAATGTATGACATCAGACAAATCATTTAAGTTTCTCTGAACCTCCATGTCCTCATCTATAAAATGAAGACAATAATATTTGTACTATCTACCTCATTGCAAAGATTGGATGAGATCACCTATTGAGGGATATTGGTAAGACATGACATGCTGTATAAAAGTAACTGTACTTTCTGTGATTAGCACGCATTTGGGAACAGAGGGCAGATTGGGATTGGGAGGAGCGAGCATGAGGGAACGTTGGCTAGCTACGGGCACGGAGGCATCACTACCAAGGAAGGAAAATGGCCCTTCTTGGGGTCCCCAGGCCTCCCGAATGGAACTGTTCCTCTTGCTGGCCTCGGCAAGATCTTCAGCAAAGTCTTACATCAGTCACTTCTACAGAAAAACAGAGTGAAGGAAATTAGATTAAACTGTTGTGAGTAAAATTCAGCTGAGACACTCAAGGACCTTAGCCACTGAGATCCACCACCTAATGGTTCTTACACCTAAACAAAAGGAGTTCAGTATCAAGATAACTGGAGAGGTGATCATTAAGTGTTTAATTATAGGATTGTATAGTTTGTCCTTCATTCTTGAGGACAAGGACATCTGGAATATGATGCCATGACTCACAAATGAATTGAATTTAAGCAAGAGAACTCTACACAAAGTCACCAGCCTCACTTTCTCCTCCAGAGCTATCTGGGTCCAGTGGCCAGATGTAGATCAGGACACTGGGACTGGTCTCTATAAGAAGACCTGAGTTCAAATCCAAGCTGGTAGGTGGAGCCATAGTGCACAGAGTGCTGGGCCTGGAGTCAGGAAGACTCTTAAGTTCAAATCCAACCTCAGACATTTATTTAATTGTGTGGCCCTAGGCAGGTCACTTCATCCTGTTTGCCTCAGTTTCCTGATCTGTAAAATGAGCTGGAGAAGAAAATGTCAAATTAATTCAGTATTTTTGCCAGGAAAACACAAAATGGCATCACAAAATAGGACACAACTGGAAAAGACTGAAAGCAGAAGAGTTCCATCTTGCCTCAGACTCTTGCCAGCTGAGTGACCCTGAACAAGTCATTTGACCACTACCTACTTCAGTTTTCTCATCTGTAAAAAGAGGGTAATTATGATGTGCACTTCCCAGGGCTGTTGTGAGAATAAAATGAGACAATTTTTGCAAAGCTCTGCCAAACTCAGTCTATGTAAATGCTAGGTAAATGTTATTGTTATGTCTACATGCCTGTTATGGGTCCGACATGGTGCTAAATGCTGGGAATCTTCAACAAAGATGCCCTCGACAAGCTTACTTGTCAGAGTATGCTGAATTTCTCCAAACAGATTTTGTTAAGAAGGAAACGTGCCCCGCAATTGCAGGACTCTTTTCTGAGTTATCTGAGTTACAAAAGGCAAATTCAATCAATACACAGAAACCTGGTGATTGTAAATGAGGAACCTTCAAGTGATGTGTCCTTATTATGTGAATGACTAATGCATTCCTAATAAGAAAGGTTCCACTGCTCCTATTTCTCAACATACATATTCCTAAAAGCATCTCCAGATTAATTTGGTATTTACCCAGACATCAGGGAAAACCATCCATCATGGTATCTCTCCTCACTCAATCATAATCGAATCAAGCCAAAAGCTGCTCAAGCATCCACATGCACCCACGCCAAGTCCATTATTTCTCCCAAACTCATGTTTTGACACAACATCACTTGGGTCACCCAGTTACCAGTGAGCTCATGTTTAATATTTGACCAGCCCGGAACACAGGTAATCTTGTATTTCACGCTGAAATAAATTGAGATGGCATACTCGTTTAGTGATGATAAAGGCAGCTTCTGTTATTAACCATGAATAAAGTGCTCTATGGAAGCAGAGACTTTTATGAAGGTTCATTAGCTTTCCTCTTCTCCCTCCAGGAGATAGCAGAGCATAAAAAGCCCCATTTTACAAGGGAAGAAATTAAAATGGACATTTTATTAGGATTTGGTCCCCTTCACAAATAGAGCCAAACTCAGATCTGAACTCAATCTTTTCCCTCTCCTTTACTTAATCTAATTGTTTCAAATGAGTCTATGAAAATACAGTGAAGAAGATAAAATATTATAGTTAAATTAAAAGCAATAAAGCCATGACGATTTGATGTGTTTTAACTCAATTTTTTGAAAACTAAATAGGACATAGTTTTCTGCTGTTAACTTAATCCCATGACATTTAAATCTGGGAGAAATTATAATCACATAATGAATAAATTACTGATATTTTGAGAGCTTTTCTCAGTTTGCAGTTAACTTTTCTGAAGTGTAAGAACTGTGGTTTACAATATTTATCAGGATCTTCTATAACTTGGTCCCAAATCACTTATTGGCTTCAAAGGTCAATTTTTAATCATTAAGCCTTGCCCAAATTAAATTATACAATTTCTTGCAACAAGTCTATGTCATGGGATACAGAAGCCTTTTGACTTGCCCAGCCAGAGGGCAGAATGAGGAACAAGAACTGGAAGAAGTTACAGAGAGGAAATTGAGGGGTGATGGTGGAATTACACATTTGGAGACAGAAGGGACCTTGGTGACCCTGTAGGCCAATCTCCTCATCTACAGATGAGAAAACCTCAGAGAGATTCAGTTATTGGCCTCAGGTGGCAAATGACAAACAACTGGCAAATGACAAACACAAGCTTGGAATGCAGGTCTTCTGACTCTACCTCTCCTTTGGTCTCTCATCCTTTCTTCCATTCCACATGAAAGGTCACATAAGGAAACTTCACTGAACAATTAAAGCTGTTGAAAATTACAATGGATTGCTTTAGGTTTAGGAGGAAGCATATTAGGTCTTCCCTGAAGGTCTTCAAGATGATTCTAGATAACCATTTGTCCAGGATGGTTTTTGTTCAGGGAGAAGTTAGACTAATGAACTTCTGGAGGACCTTCAAACTCTGAGATTCTTAAATTCTGACACACAGAAAGAACAATTCATGGTCTTAGAAGACTGAAAATTTCATTGTTGGGTTGCTCTAAGTATCAGAAGGTTTTCCCTTATATTAAAGCAGAAATTTGCCTCAATTTTCTTCCACTTACTGGCTTTAATTTTGTCATATATGAGATCTCCTGGGGTATGGTAGGGAAGTTACTTTGGGAATCGTAGGTGAGCTGTGGAATGTTGGGTTCACAAATGTACTATTGGTAGGGTTCTGAAAATGCCCAACTTCTCTGGGAAGCAATTTGGAAATATCTGAACAAAATGAATTAAATATCTACATCCCTTGACTCAGAGATCCTACTTCTATGGGTCTGTCAAAAGGAGAGCAAACATAGAAAGGAAGGCCATATATAGAGAAAAACATTAATAGAACCATCTTTTTTAAAATTGGAACTAGAAGGGGATTTACTTTGTTAAATAATACTTTACATTTCCCAATTACATGTAAAAACAATTTTTTCTTACAACGTAGTAATATTCAAAATGTTGATATACCACAATTTTTTAGCCATTCTTCAATAAATGTGTATTTACTTAGTTTCCACCTCTTGGATGCTACAAAAAACAATGCTGCTACGAGAAAGCTGGACAAAAATTTTACAGCAACTGTCTCTGATAAAAGTTTAGTCTCTCACGTATATAGGGAACTGAATCAAATTTCTAAGAATGCAAGTCATTCCCCAATTGATAAATGGTCAGAGGATGTGAACAATCAGTTTTTAGATAAAGAAATCAAAGTTATCTATAATTATATTAAAAAATGCTCTAAATCACTATTGATTAGAGAAATGGATATTAAAACAACTCATACCTATCAGATTGGCTAATATAACAGAAAAGAAAAATGATAAATATTAGAGGAGATGTGGGAAAATCGGGACACCAATGCATTGTTGGTGGAGTTGTGACCTGATCCAAGCATTCTGGAGAACAATTTGGAATTATGACCAAAGGTGATAAAACCGTGTGTATCTTTTCAAGTAAAACAAGACAAAGCCATAATGCCTCGTAATTATAACTGGACCCAGCTCGGTCTCAAAGAAGAGATGAAAATAGCATGTTAAAATCCCAGCTTCATCTCCTGGCTTAAGATCTTTGATTTTTTTTTTCTCCAGCAAAACCAACCTATATTCCAATTCCGCTTATGCTAATCTCCTTTGTAATGCATTAATGTTAGATGATGATGACTTTTTATGCTTTAGCACATACCCATTATATAGAAGACCCATGATTTGGAGCTACCCAACTAGAGACAGTGAGGTGATACCATGGAAAAAGCATTAGACCTGCCATCATAAGAGACCTGAGTTCGTATCTAACCACAGATACCTCCTACCTGTGTGACCTTGAGGAAATTATTTAACCTTGTTTTGCTTCAGTTTCTTCTTCTGTAAAATGGGGCTAATAATAGCATCTTCTTTCCAAGGCTATAAAATGCTTCACAAACCTTAAAACTCAAATGTTAGTGATTACTGTTTTATTATTATTAATTATCAATAAAGATAAAATTTTGTCCATGTGACAAATCTGTGAGCTGTGGCCTTGCCATGACTGGAGGGAAGGCTTGTCATTGTTATATTTGTAAAGTTGTTGTTGTAGTTTTGCTATTATAAATTTAAGTTCAAGAAAACATCTCCCACAGATTGGAGATTGGGGTAATGAGTCAGCAGCCTTAATGCCCTGGGAAGTGAATGAAACCAGCAGGAACACCAACAAAAGCAGAACACTGGTATGCCTCTTATCTCATTCCAGTGAGTTCTTGGACCAGTGGAGTCCCAGAAGAAGAACTTGATTGGATTCCAAAAGGATCTCAGGATTTGAACAGGAGATGAAATGGTCTGTCTGGGCCCAGGACAGCAGTTCTCAACCTGTAGGTCTCGACCCCTTTGGTGATCGAACAGGGTCTACTAAGACCATCAGAAAACACATATTTCCGATGGTCTTAGGAACCAAGAAACCTCTCCTCTATCCATCTTCAGGTGGGTCTGCCCACATACAGATACACCCACATGTAAGTATTAAAGGGTCTCGGCATTAGGAAGGTTGAGAACCACTGGTCTAGGAGATCCATGTTAAAGAATAGTATGGGGAAGGCAGAGTCAAGGAAATGCATCATGATGTTCTAGATTTGTTCCTGGCTCTGGGTTGCACGGATACGTCTGAGATGACAGAGCCAAGAGACCAGTCTGGGACTGTAAGTAGAGTAGCTAAACCCAACCTAAAAAGCAGAGCCAATTGTTGGGGCTGGGTGGGAAATTTGCTTTAAGCAAATCAGCCATAATACACATGTGGATTATGAGGAAAAGAGAACTTCTGAGGACTATGTTCAATGAAATCTCTAGGTGAAGGAGAAAATGATCAAGATCTACTTGCCTGTATGAGAATGCTGAGGCCCATTGTCAAGACTTGTCTTCCTTCATGATTTGTCATCTTGTTTGTTATGTTGAGGCACTGCTCTTCTAAATATGAGTTTTGCGTCTCTGGGTTCCCTGCAATCATTTCAGGGGTTCCTCGAGGTCAATAGTAATACCATCATGACATTGACAGTATTTGACTATCAAAATACTCTTCCCTTTTCAAAGTATCTAGCTAGAGAAGACTGGATTTTAAAAATCATCTGTCTTCTATTAAGGCAGACATTAAAAACACCTCACAATAGCCCAGGCATGTGGTGATGGGGACCTATACTGGGGGGGAGGCTGTGTCAGACAAAAAAAGGGTGCCAAGGAATGTATTTGAGAGATGTTCCAAAGGTGAAATCAACAGACTTTGGCACCATATTGGATATGGGATGTAGAGTGAGAGATAGGGAGGAGTCCAGAATGATTCCTACTTTGTGAGCTTGGGGGAACCTTCTTTTTTAGGGAAAAAAACCCAGAAGAAACCAAGGAAGACAAGAATTCTTATGAGAATAGGGAAGGGGGGAGGGGTCAGCAACGTCAGGTTCTATAGCAGCGGTGTCAAGTTAAGCCAGAAACGGATCTCTGAGGCTGGATATCGACTTAGAAAACCCCAAATTATCTTATATCTCTATTATGTTACAGTTGTATTTATTTTGTTAAGCATTTTCCAATTACATTGTAAGCTGGTTCTCCATGAGCTTACAGCCTATGGGCCTTAAATTTAATATTTTTCTTCTACAGGAAAGCTGAGTTGGATGGAGAAAAGATCATTGAATTTGACTTTTTATATATCGGCTGAGAACTCTGAGAACATGGCATCTGTTGAACAGAGACGATAGAAGTCAGATTTTAAAGGCTTAAAGAGTGAGTAGATGTCGAGGAAGTAGACACAGAGGATGTTGGCTATGTTTTCCAGAACTGTGCAAGTAAAGGGGAGAAACAGGCCATTAACTAGAAGAGATGGCTCTATCTGAACCAAGTCTGTGGCTCTTTCTTTTCTTCTTTACTTTTTCTTTCCTTCCTTCCTTTTCTTTTTTCTCTTTCCTTTTTTCTTTCTGCTCTTCCCTCCTTCCTTTCTCCCTCCCTCCTGTTGTGCCCTAATTAAAATCCCAGGTCACCTGTCCACCACCTGAACCTGGCCCACCTGTGTCCCACCATCAAACCCCTTTTTTATTTTTGCTTTTGTCCCTATAGTCTGCAATAAATTGTAACTGCTTAAGGCAAGTCTGGGCAAGTTGGCCAAGTCATAGTCCCCTACCCCTTACTTCCTCAAATTAGCATTCTGTATTTTTCTTTATACTGTATAAGGATTAGCCTGGAGTACAAGGACTGTATCTAGGGACTACCCTGTCCTGCTACACTGACCAAGCAGAGTCTCCACACACTTTACCCAGAACATGACCCTGGTCTATTCTGGGACTTTCCAGTCCCCTTTCCCCATGACCTTGCACCCTGCTCTGTAAAATGCTGATTATGGTCCTCCACCTTGTTCTGGGAAGGGCCCTTATGTCATCGGGGGTTGCACTCTTATGCTTTTGTACCCCTGTACCGTATTCCCCAAATAGCTAACCAATCTGCTCTTCTAGCTTCTGTACGTCATAGCTTTTGCTAGCCCCCTCCCCGGTTGTGGTTTGCAGTTTTGGGCCTATGTAATTAAGTCTGTGAAGCCCAATGGGCACTACTCATTTGAGTGATTTCACTCGACTTGATCAATAAATCCACACCTAAATTTACCTTGAACCCAGGTCTCTGCTTACTCTTATTCTCTGCACAACACTCCCTTCCTTCCTTCCCTCCTTCCTTCCTTCCTTCCTTCCTTCCTTCCTTCCTTCCTTCCTTCCTTCCTTCCTTCTTCCCTTCCTTTCTTCCTCTAATCTTCCTTCATTCCTAACAAAGGAAATAGTAGAGAGAGAAAAAAAAAGAAAGATGAAAACGGTGAGTATTGGAACATGGTCCCAGAGGATACAGGAAACAGTAACCCAGGTATAGGATGAGGGGTGAGGGTGCCATAGTTGGCTACTTCTAAATATTAATTTTTAGAATACATGAAGTGTAGTAATTACATTGAAATTTTCCTTTCTAAAACAAACAAACTCTCATCTCCAACAATTGACTGCCCCCAGCACTTCATCACAGGGACAGCTATTCATAGTAATGAAGTTCAAGGCTCTTCCCACTCTCCCAGTTTCAGCTTAGGGGATTGTATCTGCTCCTAGAGATGGAACCTTAGGGGTGCACTAAAGCAGCAGGGGGAATAACAGTGAGCAATGTAGGACAGAGTATAACCCTAAGGCAAGATAGCACCACTTGATACCACAGAGACAAAATAGAATTACAACTCATTTTCCCTATGCCAAAGTTTCTTCTTCAGCTAAAAAATATCTGCATCCAAAGGTTGAATGACAAGTTCTCTAGGCAGAAGTGAATGTGTGTATTTCTTGGGAAACAAAACTGGGAAGCTGATTATATGTATTGAAATGGAGCCTCGTTTCCAAAGGACCAGAATATTCACTACTCAAAGCTCAACAAAACAGGAAGTATTTAAACCATGAGCATACTGGCTGAGCCCTTGCTACCGGCCAGCTTTATCAGCTGCTGACGTTTGTGGACACTCAAGAGATAGCTTTTTCCCAGTAAGAGCAGACCCATTATTAACACAAAGGCAGACCTCTCTAAAACCTGCATTTTCAACTGTAAAACCTGAGTGGAAAACTGAACCCCAAAGTATCCATCTGAACACAGCCAACACAAAAAGCCTATAGTGGCAGCCTTTGGCCTAATACTGATTGAAAAGTCCATTCCAATGACCTTAAAGATGGCAGCTGCATTGATACACAAACATCCTGTACCCAACAGGCAGCATCTTTCCACTGAAGCCTTGCTTTACCAAATGGTTTTGACACCATTTTCTAGGAAGGAGAGTTTCATTTTTGACTTCTCCTTAAAATGTTAATTTTCATTTTATGGAAGCTATATAAACATTTATGAAGGTGCCTACTACGTCCCAGGCACTGTGTCTATCAATGTGTCTGCTTTGTAGTTTGTGATCCAGTCTGGGCCTATGATTCCAATGGTATAAAAAACTCCTTCAAACACTTTAAATCTGCACCTGTTCTGCAATTTATCATCTCAGAGAGTTGTCTGAGGCATTTCTCAGTGGTTCGGCATGCAGCAGAGGCAGTGTCTGAGCCCAGCTCTCTGTCCTCTATTCCACCTTGCCTTTCATATAAACCACATTGAACTGAATCCAAGCTACCGCCAAATATAGACTGTACCACCCCCTCCCCACCCTGGTACATATTTGAAAGTGGAATGGTGTAGGGATACGCTGAAGAATGATATAATTTAAGACTACCTTCTAGTTTATACAAGCTGGGTTGGGAAGAGGCATTCTGTTCATACCAACATGAAATTCATGAAAAATAAAATGATTTTGACTTTATAAATATTTACTCTTTGCATACAACTAAGATACAAGGATTGGCCTAAGCCTCGTGCTAATGTGAGCCATTACAAGCTGGTCTAGTCATTGCAGTTAGACCCAGGTGGCTATTTAGAAATATGGATGCTTCCTGTGAAGAAATCAATGTGCCTTTGATTATAGCCTGACTTTTCCCAGACTGAAGAATCAGTTTTCTCTAACAGTGAGCCACCTCGAGTCAGCAAGGAGACAGACAGCAAATGTGACTCATTCCAGCGGCAGGGAAGCTTTGAGAATATCCACAAGGGGTTCTGTGGCCTAGGAGGAAGTTATAGGTTATTGGAAGATAGCAGCCTTTGCAATAAGCATGGCTGGGACTCATTGACTATACTCTGGAATTTCCTCCTAGGTTTGCACCAATCTGGGGCTCAAAGGACTGGACCTCATGACTCCTCCCACACTTCCAGCTCCAAATCCTGGGCTCTGTGACTCAGGACCATGTCAGAAGGACCAAGCCGGTCCAGTCCCACAAGGTTTTAGTGAGCTATTAATAAGCAAGGTGCCGTCCTAAGCCCTGGGGATGCAGAGAACTAGGGGAATGAGGCTGGTGCCTCAGCCCTCTGGCTGCTGATTCCAGCTGACTGAGAGTCCACCCTCTAGCCAGGGACATGGTAGTAAGTCAGTCCATAAACAGCACTAATCGCCTATGTGGCAGGCACTGCACTGAAGGCTAGGTTCTAGTTCATATTATACTGGCATTTATTAGAATCGTCCTGTTCTCAAATCTATTTTACTCTACAGATGTCCCCAAAGAACATTGCTCTGGCTAATGTAATTTTGCATCATCATCATTATTATTAGACGTTCGAGTCCAAATACATGGTGAAGTCCCCTAATGGTGTCTGGCCATTGACCTGAGAGCAGGGGAGAGCTCAGCATCAATTCCGTGCCCCTCCCCACCCTCTCTCCTCTCCTGGTTTTCTTCCTTCCATATCTCTCTACCCCTGGGAAGCTCCTATATCTTTTGTCTCCTTGCTTGGAAGCTCCTCAGGGGTCAGCTGGTCAGTCCATGGAGGGGGGGGGATATTTTAATTGTAATCTGCATTGCTAACACTTTCTTGAGTCTAGACAAACAGTAAACCATGACCCAATTTGTAGTCTGTTCTAATTGTCAAGGTACAAGTGTTTAAATAGAAAATTTAACAATGGACTCCCCTTATGAACTGGATCAGTTGATTCCCCACTCCCCCCTACAGTCAGCACATGGGAAATTGGTCTTGTCTTTTCCAACTCTATTGGGAATCAGAGGTAGACACCATCTTGGGAATGTGGGATGCAGAGACCCTCCCCTCCCCACCACTTCAGAGTGTGAACAGATCTAGTCAGAGAGTTCCCCAGCTGCCAGGAGAACCCTACTCTTTTAAATGGCTCCTCAATGGGAACTTTGTGGCAACAGCAAAGGGGCCATCCCAGTCCTTCAGCTTTCTCCTTTCTGTGGCTCTCAAGCTAGACTTTCTGAGCTCTGGAAGACCTTCCCCCCACAACTGGTCTCCTACCCAACCTTGTATCTGGAATGGGGCTGGTTCTTGCTTCTTGCGCCTTCATTCAGAAGCAGGGCATTGTATGATTTCAAAAGGCAGCTGGTATTTCCCACTCACCCCCTTCTAGTGCAGGCAAGCATCAAAGAACTATTTCCCAAAGCCATTGTGATTGTGATCACATTTGCAAGACTGGTGGTCTATTGGAGAGGGAAATGGAAACCCAGCAAGAAGAAAATAACTCATTTGTCAATCAGCCTACACCTTCCTCATCTGAAACATGAGAGGACTCCAGGACCACCAAGCACCCTCGGAATGGCTAAGCTATGAGTTTATGATACAATGATGTACCTGAAGTCCAGTAAGCAAAGACAGACTGGCCCCTGAAGCTTAAGTAAAGAACAAACCAGTCTAAGAGGAGCAGAGTGGCCCAGAAAGGAATCTGGTCACTGTGTTTGTTTGGATCTATATACAAAAACCGGTGCGTCTGTATTTGTCCTACTTGTCTGTGGTTCACATTTGGGCTTGGTTGCATGTTAGAGCTTTGCACCCCATTACAAACAATGGGGGTAACAGAGAGAAGCCAGGAGAAAAGACTACCATCCTAGTCTAGGAGGCCTCCTGATCTGTGGGGAAAGCTTTGAGCAGAGAATCTTATCTGTAACTAGAGGCCTGTGGGTCTGCAAGGTCCCCACCACTTCTCTCTTTTTATGGATTGGTGAATACTATGGATCTTTTTTCATGACTACACTATGGTTGGTTTCAACCCAAATGGACACTGAGTCCATTTGTCCCCACTCGGGCTGATTTACATAGATAGCCTTTATCATGAGCTTAGGGTCCTAGAACACTCAGCCTCTGTTCAACCTTCCAAGTTGCTAAAACCACAAGAGAGCAGCCATTGTGTTTTCCTATCTTCAGGCATTTGGGTTTTTTCCTTTCAAAACAATGCCATTAGCATTCATTGACACAATGTGAGGGATTGGAAGTGATCCACCTTCATGCTCCTTCCCCGTGCCAATCTCCCAAAGCCCCCAGCCAGCATCAGGGATGGACACATTGCTCCATAAGCATTTGGGGACAAGCTGAGGGGCTTCAACATGTGTTCTTGAACCCCTCCTTGATTTGTATTCCATTGCACATACCCTCCAAGGGCTGCCTCCTCACAGCAGCTGTTGGAAATGCTTCTCATGCAAAAACGTACACCATTTGCTCAGGGAGTTCTGATCACAAAACCATGTCTGTGACCCAAAGGGAGAATGTGTTAATAATGTTAATGAAGCATTTATTAGACACCTACTAAAGACAATGCCCTACTGAGCATGATGGAGGTACAATGTAAAAGTGCTGAACGTTTACAAGGGAAGAGACAGAGGACAGAAGGGGAGAGGGGGAAAAGCAGGAGGAAGGGGGGAAGGAAAGATGGAAACAGAAGGAGAAAGGAGAGAAGTGTCTGATTTCCAAACCTGATTTTTTCTGCAAAATAGCCAAGGGCAAAGCCTAGCAGGTACCTTTGGATGGCACAATCAATAACAATTATAATGACCGTAACCACAACATAATAGCAAAATAATATGACCATCATAGAAATGACAATATGATGATAATGATGAAGATAGCTAAGTGGAGAGACTAGAGAGCTCTGGGCTGCAGCCCAAGAAGGCCTGGGTTTGAACCCTTACTCAGAGCCCTAGTAGCCGTGTGACCCTGGGCCAGTAACCTAACTCTGTTGGTCTCAGTTTTCTCATCTGTAAAACAGGACTGAGAAGAGCCACTGCCTAGCCGGGTCCTTAGGAAGACAAAGAAGAAACATTTGTAAAGTGCTTCAGAAACACTTGCTACTGCTTGCATTTATTTGGGGCTTCGAGGTTTGCAAAACAGGAGCGGCTATTTTCTAATTCAATTACTTCCTGGAGGTAACGATTTTGTGACCAGAGTGGGAGGTTTGGAATCTGGAGGAAATGGATTTGAATTGCACCTGAGGCACCCCCTGGAGTTCCAGGTAAATTAGTGCTAGCAGTAGCACCCTACTTACACTTAGCACTTCAGCAAGTATCAAGGTCTGAGCCATCATCAGGGAATCTTGAATGAGGTCCTAGACATAGTCTGTTGGGTGCAACAGTGAACTGGGCTGTGGATGGGGGAGGGTAACTAGTCTTACCAGAGTCCCCCTCAGTTCTCCCACCTCCAGACAGACAGGGCCAAGAAGAGAATTACAAAATTAGGCATGAAATGACATGATTCTGTCCTCTGGGGTCTGCAGCACAGACCCAACAATCATGGAGGCTTGGGAGAAACAGTGACCTGAATAAAGAGTGGTTTTCCTTTAAAAAAAAAAAAAGAAGAAAGAAAGAAAGGAATAGAGATGCCCAAGCATCCATCTATTGACTGCATTGCCTAACAGGCTGTCTTTAAAAGGGTCAGACCCGGACACTCAAACCTTCTTTCTAGCTCCCTCCAGAAAAGATGGAGGTCGGAGTTTATCCCTAGTCTTGGGCTCCATGAACTAACTGGGTGAAAGCTCCCTCTCCCTTTTCCCCTGTGGACTCAGAAACAGACTTGGGTGGAAAGCTTGTTTCAATTTCTTCCATTTCATTCATCCTCACTTCCAAGTGTGGGAGGTGGCCTTGGAGGCGGAATTCCAGGGAAGCTTTGGGTTAAGAGCTCAGTGGCATTGTGTTACAGCAGAACTGAACTAAACTCAGCTCCCTTCCCTTCCCAGAGTATGAAGTGATATAGGGGGTGAATTATGCCTCTAGGTATTTGAGAGAATGTTTATATATTTATTTTTGCAATACCTTTGAGTGAATACCTCTTTGTAAGACTAATTCAGGGGCAGGCAGGTGGTCCAATGGATAGAGTGCTGGGCCTGGAGTTGGGAAGATTCATCTACCTGAGTTCAAATCCAGTCTTGGAAACTTACTAGCTGTGTGACCCTAGGTAAGTCACTTAACTGTTTGCCTCAGTTTCCTCATCTATAATGTGAACTGGAGAAGAAAATGGCAAACCCCTCCAGTATCTTTGCCAAGAAAACCCTAAATGGGGTCATGAAAGTTGCACGTGACTGACCAACCAAATAACAAAGGTTAACACAACTCTTAAGTCATTACAGGGAACAGGGGTGCAGAGGACCTCTAAAAGTAAGGGAATACCATTGGTGAGCTAGAATCAATAGCAGAGACCTGGACACTCCCACAAATTCCCTCAAAAGTACCGGGAGACTATGGAAAATGGAATGGAACCTTTCTCGCCTGACAGTGCTGGCCAGGGTGATCCCTGTTCCTTCTAAATTGTCAACATCAGCTTTTCCATCTCCGGAAACAAATGTGCCAGACTCTAATATATTTGATGACTCTTTTTGTTTGTTGTTTGGGGTTTTTTACACTACTTCTCTCACTTTATTAGGGCTGGGAGTTCAATAGCCCCTCAGAGACCCAGTCCTAATACTGATCAGTACAAAAGCCTGAATCTGAACCATTTTTTTCTGGGCTCCTTTACTCCATCTTGGGCAGCCTAGTGGACACCCATCCTATACTGGTGCTGCATCCATCCTATACTGGATACCTAAAGACATAGTCTATGGCAACCCAAAAGCCCCAGGTCAGTGGGTCAGCCTGAGCCTCCCCATGGGCTAAGATTACAGGCCTGAGCCACCCCCTCGCCCCGGGCCTCAAGTCTGTTTTGTTGACATATGATTGTATCACTGTGGATGACACCCAAAGGAGAGCTTTATGGCCCATGTTTATGATTATCATTGTTGTTATTAATTTTACTAGTAGTAACTGGCATTTATATGTCTCTGGAAAGTCTTTAAAACATATTAAAGTATCTAATTACTTTCCACAGAAATAATGAAGTTAAGCTCAGGCTGTATTTATCTTTCTGAATCACTGCTTCCTCACTGCTCCAGCTTCTTCCTCTAGTATGGACAGAACTATGAGTTTTTAAGTGTTTTTGTGGACCGTGCACTTGAAGCCTCCAATCCAGAGACAGTGGCGGGTATTGTAGCTAGGAGATCAGGCTTTCTAATGGGGGAGAGACCTTCCAATGTAATCTGCACCCGATCGAACCACATCATACCCTTACTCAAATTCCCAGCTCCAAATACAAAATTCTCCATTTGGTTTTAGAGTTCTTCATAAGCTGGTCTTTTCACTCCCCTGGTCTTTCACCTGAGTCAACTCCATCCATTCTGAAATCCAGTGACCTTGGTTTCCTTGCTATTTCCTCCCACAAGACACTTGTCCTCCTGGCCCCATTCATTTTCTCTGGCTATTCCCAGCATTGCTGGCTTCCTCCAGATCTTAGCAGAAGTCCCATCTTCTATAGCAAACCTTCCCTAGCCCTCCTAAATCTTAGTGTCTTCCGAGAATCTCTCCAACTTTCTGTCTATATCTTGTTTACTCATACGCAGCTATTTACATTTACATCGCCTACACCATTAGACTATAAGGATAGGGACCGTGTTGGCCTTCTTTCGGGGTGGGGGGAGTCTCAGCTTAGAGTACAGTCAGGGACCTAGTAGAGACTTAATAAAATGTTTAACATTATACAACAAAAGCATCATTAACAATGTGATGTTAAAAATAGAAATTGTGTCCACTTAAAAGTCCTGTGCACTTAACACAATATTTTTTCCTAATAAATTTGTTGTTCAGTCATGTCCAACTCTTTGTGACCCCATATGAGGTTTTCTTGGCAACATACTGGAGTGGTTTACCATTTCCTATTCCAGCTCATTTTACTGATGAAAAATTAAGGCAAACAGGATTGAGTGACTAGCCCAGTGTCCCATTCATTCTCCCAAATAGTAACCTCAATATCTGTCGCCTGCCAATAAGGCAGAAAAATATTTCTTTTTAGTAGCAAAATGACTTTCCTCTTTGGCGGTGAGATTCAGTCCCTAGGGGTTAAGTCTGAACAGTACCATTGTGTAGCAGCAAAATATATTAAATTAATGTGGTATGTTATAATATAAATATTCCTTGGTTCCTTTGGTTTTTCTATTCTTTTAAAAAGTAATCTGTCGCTCCCACTATCTTGCCCCATAATGCAAATTTCAAAAAAAACTCCCAATACATAGCTGTATGGGCTAGAAAAACAAATTCCTACATTGGCCATTTTTGAAAATGTCCATTTCTTTCTTAATTTTAAGTTAATCACCTTTCTGGATAAATTCTTGAGGGACTGAATAAATGTAAGTTATTCGTATGCATTCATCCCCAGAAGGCTGGTGACCAGGTCTGAAGCTGTTCTGCAGCTCTTGAAATAGGTAAGCAGGACTGGGGTTCTGATCTCCATTGGTCAGGGGCACACCCACAGTGATGACATCATAGATCTTCAGAGTTCAAAGTGTCATGAGTTATTTCATCACATCTGCTGTTGAGGAAGGGAAAAAAGTTGAACTTAAAAAAAAAATCCCCGCTTTTGACATCCTAAAAGTAGGCTTAGGGAAAAAAACACATTTAAGAACGGCCGTTTGCAGAGGGATGGTGCAAATGAAAGCAAAAGCATGCCTGCTCTCAGGGAGCTTACATTCTAATGGAGGAGACAACATAAAACCACCATGTACACGCTAGTCACATACGATAATTTGGAGGCTCATTGAGGCAGGCTAGGCTGGGGAAAGGCCTTTTGCAGAAAGTGGAATTTGACCAGGCAAACCAGGGGCAGAAGTGAAGAGGAAGAACGTTTCAGCCATTGGGAAGAGCCAGGCAGAGAACAGGTATGGTCAAGAGCTTGAGTGCCCTGTGCAAGGAAGGAAGCAAAGAAGGGCCAGAGTTACTGGCTCAGAAAGTCCCTGGAAGAGAGGAAGGTGAAAGAAGACAGGAAAGGCCAGGTTGTGAAGGTTTGGAAGCCAGAGGATTTGGTATTTGGCCACGGAGGTATAGGGAGAGATTATTAGATTATTAAATAATATTATTTATTTATTATTTAATATTAATATATTAATATTAGGTATATTAGAGTTTGGGGGAAGGGGATGTGACATGGCTAGAGCAGTGGTTTAGGAGAATCACAATGGCAGGTGAGTGGAGGATGGGAGAGATGAGATGGAGACTAATGGAAGCCTCCTGTAACGATCCTGGTAGGAGGTAACAAGGGTCTACATCAGGGTGGCGGCTATAAGAGGGTAGAGAAAGGGATGCTTCTTCCTGAATTCTCCTTTGCCCCACCTCCCACTGCCCCATAGTATAGTTAATGTCCATATCATCTCATATGCTCCTGGAATTAATCAATAAACATTTATTGACCAGCTCTTATACTGAATGTCCCAGGAGTCTTAATAAGGTGTAAATTTGGGTGTAGATTAAAACATATCCATCACCATGCGAGGTGCTCAGCAAACAAAGGCAAACAAACCAAACCAAAATCCAAATCTCAGCCTCAGGGAGCCTACATTCTAGCCAGGAATACTACATGTACATAAACATAACGTGTATCCATAGAAATACAAAAGGATTTTGGAGGAGAGCAAGAAGCTTTTCTCCCCCTTCCCTAATATTATACTTCTTTCTCAGTTACTCAGTATTTACATCCATGGAATTTAATACCTTCATGTGCCTTTTCTCTACTGGCAAATTTCATCACGAAGCAGGAAGAAGGATTGTCCACAGTCGTTCCCTTTGCACAATAACCAGAGGAAGCAATGTAAGTAGCACACAGTTGCATCTAATCTATGCCTGCTGAAGTCATTCCTCTTCACATTGACCCAAGACTCTTCCAACACATGAGATCTCTCTAATGTGGCCACTCCTCCAGTGACAGAGGTTGAACTTCACAACTTATGTGACTCTCCTAAGTTTGCTGCAGAGTGGTGACCCAACGTGCTGAGAGGCAGGGAGGAGAGGGTATTATCAACTTCTCTTGATTTGTGAGGATGCTAATGGGGGGCCATGGGCCGTCCACCC
>CM053600.1:198129728-198146055 GCA_028646575.1 Pseudocheirus occidentalis
AAGGGAGGAATGGAAAGAATCTAATATTTAAAGCTCTGCAATACCTGCAACTAGGAATTAAGATATACAGGGACTGGGGTAGGGAGACCCTCCCTGCCCTACCAGAAAGTTAGAAAGCAGACCAGGGGAGGGGCTCTACAGTGGGATTACTTTTTGGGATTGGGGTAGGTGAAAGAGGGGGAGAAAATATGTAATTCAAAAATCTCATGAAAATGAATGATGTAAACAAGAAACAAATAAAATTTATTACATAAAAAGAATTTCACTTTTTAAAGTATCCTCCCTTCTTATTAAATTGATCCTGTGCCCTCTATGTACACATATATACACATACTCATATATGTATTCATACACATATATATATATATAAATATATGTTTGTGTGTGTATACCCTCCTATATAGGGTATGTATATGTATATATACATATATGTGTATATATGTATATGTATATGTATATATATGTATGTCTATGTATATGTATATATATATACATTTGTATTCCCTTCACCTATCCTCGTACTGAGAATAGTTTCATAAGTTACTATTATCGTTTTTTCCATGTTTGCATGTATATATTTCAACTTTGATAACTTCCTTATGATTTCTTTTCCATGTTTACATTCTCATGCTTCCTGTATTTGAGTGTCAAAATTTTTTTAAGTTCTGGTTTTTACAGCAAGAATGTTTGAAAGTCCTCCACCTCACTGAATGACCATATTTTCCCCTGGAACATTATACTCAATTTTGCTGGGTAGGTGATTCTTGGTTTTAATCCTAGCTTCTTTGATCCCCTGAATATCATATTCCACGCCCTTCAGTCCCTCAGTGTAAAAGCTGCTAGATCCTGGGTTATACTAATTGTGTTTCTACAGTATTCAAATTGCTTCCTTTGGGCAGCCTGTAATATTTTCTCCTTGATCTGGGCATTCTAGAACCTTGCTATAACAGTCCTAGGAGTTTTCTTTTGGGGATCTTTTTCTTTCAAGTTCTATTTTGCCCTCTGGTTCTAAAATATCAGGGTAATTTTCTTTGAGAATTTCTTGAAGGATGCTTTCTAAGATCTTTTTTTGATCCCGGCTTTCAGGTAGTCCAATAATTTTAAAGTTGTCTCTCCTGGAGACAACTCCAGGATCTATTTTCCAAGTCAGTGGTTTTTTTTCAAGGAGATATTTCACATTGCCTGCTATTTTTCATTTATTTGGATCTATTTAATAGTGTCTTGATTTACCCTAAAGTCATGTGCTTCCATTTGCTCCTCTCTAATTCTGAAGGATTTATTCTCTTCAGAAAGCTTTTGAGATTCTTTTTCCGTCTGGAAAATTGTAATTTTTAAGGCATTCTTCTCCTCATTGGCTTTTTGGGTCTCTTTTGCCATTTGAGTTAATCTATTTTTTAAGGTTTTTTTTTCAGTCAGGTTGTTGACTGTCTTTTCATGATTTTCTTGCATCATTCTCATTTCTCTTCCCAATTTTTCCTCCACTTCTCATATTTGGTTTTAAAAATCCTTTTAAAGCTGATCTGTGGCTTGTAGGCAACCTTCATGTTTCTTGGAAGCATGTGGTGTGGGAGTTCTGACTGTGTTGTCTTCCTCTTATTTCATTCTTTGATCCTTTTTGTCCCCAAAAAACGATTCTGGAATTCTATTGCTGTTCTTAATTTGCTTCCTTTTCCTACTCATGTTGCCAGTAAATTATTTGTGTTTTTAGCTTTGTGGACCTCTGTTTCCATAGGGGAAAGCTCTGTCCTAAATTTCTGGACTTTTTGCAGCTGCTGGAGCTATTAGGAGACTGCTGCAGCCCCCAGCTTTGATTCACTGAAAATGCACCCCACAAATACCATCCAAGACCACAATCTGGATCCAGGCCATTCAACACAAGAGCACTTAGCCTCTGAATGATTGCTTGGCCCCCCTGAAATCTACAGGCTGGGAACTCTGAAGCAGCCATGTGGAGGTGCCTGCAGGGGTGCTGCTACTGCCACTTCCTTGCCCTGGAGGCAGTTTTTGCTGGACGGCTTTTCTCCCCCAAATTTAGCTGAGTCCCACTGACCTTTCACTTAGTCCTTATTACTTGTGGCTTGATAATTCTGGAAACTGCCACAGCTACTGCTGATCCACTCTCCTGAAGGCTCCAGCTATGGCTTCTCCAGGCTCCCTGAGGGGCCACGCCATGATTTCAGGCTGGGCTAGTTTTGGCTCCCAGTGTGTTGTGATGAGCCCTTCCTGCTGAGCTACCTTCAGTGGGAGATGTGTTTTTCTTTATTTTTGTTTCGGTTTGGGAGCCCTAAAATTTGTTTAGAGCCATATTTTATGGGTATTTGAGGTGGCTATATGCGAGTTGCAGTGTTTTCCTGCTTCTATGCTGCCATCTTTTGCATCTTTCTTCTTGTCTCTAATGATGTCTTTGTGCCTCTTTACTGCGTCTGACTTCTCTCTCTCTCTTTCCTTCAGGATTCAGCTAAATTTCCCCTCCATTCATGAAGGTTTTTTAAAAATTTCAACATCTCTCTCTCTCTCTCTCTCTCTCTCTCTCTCTCTCTCTTTCTCTCTCTCTCTCTCTCTCTCTCTCTCTCTCTTTTTCTCTCTCTCTCTTTCTCTCTCTCTCTCTCTCTCTCTCCCTCTCTCTCTTTCTCTGTCTTTTATTCTGAACTTAATTCCGAATGAAATGTGTGTTTCCATATAGAAGACCAGAAGTAGATAGCACATGAAACTAAGGCTCTTACTTATAGAAAGCCCCTTCCAGGAAGGAAGTCTTCTCAAACTGTTCATTACCAAGTGGCCCTCTTGACTCTTAGCATGTTCCCTCCTCCTCATTTGTCAATTAATTACGGCATGTCAATTAGCATCAATTAATATTTGACATCTCTGACATTGCCAGTCTTGCTCCATTAAACTTTCACAACATGTTTTTACCTTCCTTTGTCCCCACAGAGCTTAGCTCAATGCCTATAAGTTAAGAATGTAATATTTTTAGACTGACTTTTCTTGGGGTGGCTGGGTGAACCCCAACCCTGGAGTCAGGAAGACTCACTTTTCTCAGACATTTACTTGCTGCTTGACTCTGGTCAAGTCACTTAACCCTTTTTGCCTCAGTTTCCTCACCTATAAAATGTGCTGGAGAAGAAAATGGCAAACTACTTCATTAGCTTTGCCCAGAGAACCCCAAATGGAGTCATAAAGGGTCAACCATGATCAAAAAGTACCAAACAACAAGAAATGCCTTGCCTCCTTGAGGGGAAGCTCCCTCTTTTTGTATTTCTCTTCAGTACTGAGCCCTTCTATTAGTGTTCTATAGATGTTCAGTTCAATTCATCACCTTGAATGGAACAAAGCACCTTCTAGGACCCACAGTGCTGAACTTGAACCAGTCCTGAACCCTTCATATTTACATAGCAACATTATGAAAGACTGACTTGATTTGCACAAACCACTGAGTTTCTAAGTAGTCAGCTTGTATGAGAGAAGCTTTTTATCCATCCAATCATAATTTTTATCAAAATAAATCCATGTCTAGCATCTGGGGCATAAAACATTTAAAAGGCATATAATTTGCCAATTTAACATGTTTTGGTTAAGCTATTAGTCATGGCCTTCACAGACATAGCATTAACCCTTTGCCATAATTATGCAAAAATAGAACAGATCATTACTGTCTCTGGAGCCTTGTATGAAGGGAGGCCCATGTTAGTGATTGTTTTCACAAAAAGGGCCTGTTCTATTGATGTCTTCTGTTTTTGTTTATTATCACTGTCTGATATCCTTCTGCATTCATCCACAGAACCCTCCCTCAAAGCAAATAGAAACAGTTAAACAATATACCAACACATCAACCATATCTAGTAACATGTAAAACATTTACCACCCTTATGATACTACCTCCCCAAAGTGGAAGGGAAGGCATTTTATTATCAGTACTTTGGAATCAAGATTTCTCGTGGCCCTTATGCGAATGGCCATCCTCTAGTGGGTTTCTATTCATTTCCTTTATTGAAGTGGTTGTATATATCTTTTTCTTGGTTCTGGTTTCTTCATCCTGCATCAGTCAATGCAAGTCTTCTTATGGTTCTCTGAATATAATCCACCACACATATATGCTTTAATTGGGTTAGTTATTCTTCAATTGATGGGAACACACCTTCCAGATTTTTTGCTGTGACAATAAAAATTGGTGAATATTTTCGTTTACATGGGAACTTTGTCTTGTTCTTGAGCTCCTTGGGATGTATGCTCCAGCCATGATCACACTGAGTAACAGGGTATGAACAATTTGAGACAGACAGACAGATGACAGAGACACAGAAAAACACAGAGGCAGATGGGCATAGATGATAAAAAGACAGATGAGAGATAATGTATTCGTTAAGCATTTATTGCATGACAGATACTACACTAAGCTCTGAGAACACAAATATGAGTGCAAAGTCACTGCCTTTGTGGATTTTAGAGTTTATTGGAGAAAAATAGCACACAAAAAGGATACTGGAGTTGGCAGAGGAGGGGAAGACACATGGTGACGACATGATGTGGTACCAGCCAGACTAGGTGAAAGCTCACCTATCTTATCCAGGGATTGAGAGACAGAGTTCAAGATTCCAAGTTTAGTTCTTTTTATTTTGTCATCTTAAACTGTAGGATTCACTCTTCATGCTCCTAGTTCTCTATGCATAACACATAGATATTCATGCATCGCCTCTCTCTTCAGTACCTATGTCTTTGCTTTCTTTGGTTACCAGTGCTGGGCTACAGCTGAGCAAAATGAATGAAGATTTTCCTTTGGTTTTCAACTGATGTTTGACATATTGGAAACCACTTGTGATTAAGCTGGTATAGACTCCATTTAATAGCTGAAAAATTGCCTCTTTGGGTGCACACAGTCACAGTCATCACAGGGCTTTGTTGAATGAGCAAATATTTCAAACATCTATTGACTGGCTGCTCTGTTTAAGTTCATTTTTCTTGCTTGAGGAGACCAGTGATTGGGATGGGTACTTATTAACATACTCTGCTTATATAGGTCATATTGACATTGTACTTTAGAGCTGACAGAGACCTTTCCTCACCTCACGTCTATAAGGCTAGTAATGTGAGTTATCAAGGAAACTGAGGCAGAGAGAAATGAAGTGACTTGACCAAGGTCACAAGGGCAATAAGCAGCAGAGAGGATTTGAACCTAGGCAGAGCCAGTACTCATAACATGGTCTTATTTGAGGGGTTCTGGGGTCCAATGACCCATCTTGTTGTGGCCTCTTAGAATTTAGCCAAGCTGGTCCTCAGATTGTAAAGTATCTGTCATCAGTCCCATGCTCAGAGCTTTTTCTAGCCCACTGAACTTTCCAGAGTTTACTCTCTGCAGATCCAGCCTTTTTGAGAACTCACACTCAGTTGTATAGCATAGTAAATAGGACTTTCCACTAAACCTTGTAAAAATTCTATTTCTACTGCCTTGAGCTTTGCTTGGGAAATCTTCCTTCAACTCTATATAAATGTGAATTTAGGGGTTCATTCCTATCTATTATAGACCAAGATGATTTCCTCTAAATCATGTAACAACTTCATGTTTACTGTAAGCTCAAGTCACAGCATCAGCTTCCTGATGTGATGGTCCTCTTCGAGAATGGAGGCCGGGTAACAACAGCAAGCTAAGTGTATTCTTGAGCAATGATCTGGTGTCTGCATTACACCTGGTAGCTAATCAAGCACGATTTCACCGACTGTTAGACTTTGATTGAATAACAGTTTTTTTCATGGGAGGAAATTGTTGAATCAATCTAGCACTCTTTGTGTTGAGAGGTTTTTACAGTGTTTTAGGTCTTAGAAATAGAGCTTCCTAGTGGGCATGTAGGTAGCTCAGTGCAGAGAGTCAAGAAGACGGGTTTGAATGCTGCCTTTGATACTTGCTAGCAGAATGACCCTGGACAAGTCATTGTACCTGTCTCACCCCCAGTTTCCTTGAATGTAAAATCAGGGCACTAATTGGTTGGTTGTTGTCATTAGTAATTGAAGAGGACCAAGATGGCATCACTATATTGGGGTCAATGACTGATGAGATGAACACAAGCTCAGAAATCTCCACTGTAGGTCAGGCACAAGTGGTCACTATGGACAGTGGGGATGAAGATGTCTCTAAATTTACACATCTCACATTTCTTTCAAGATACCACCATTCTGCTTTGCTCATAAAGCATGGTGCCTTCTTTGAAGCAGTGCATCACCTTGGGTGTTCCTTTGCCAATGTCTCCTACAGTGTCTCACAATTGATTCCCAAGTTCTTCAGAGAGCCCTTGAAAGTGTCCTTGTATCACTTCTGGCCTCCATGTGAGGACTTGCCCAGCCCTTGTGCTGACCTCATTGTTGGATGATATGAAGGCTGACATTCTATCAGCATTCATCCAGGAAATTAAATCAAATAGCTTCCATATGAATTGTCTTAGGAAGGTACTAAAGAACACCTAGTGAGATAAAGTGCTGAAGTCCTTTCTCCAGCTGAACATTCAAATCCTGCTGCAGGGAGCATAACTCAAATAGGCTGGTCATGTTGTTCCAATGCTGAACATACAAATGTACAACTAAAAATACTAGATCAGCGTGATACTGGTGCCTACCCACAGAATTGTAGTGAGGATCTAAGAAAATAAATATGTAACGTGTTTTACAAACCTTAAAGTTCTATAAAATACTCATCATCATCATCATAATCATTATTATATGATTGTTAATTAATATATCACTTTGAAGTTATATTGCATAACATGAGCGAAGGAAAAGGGAGGTTCATATCAAGGCGCAGTTCCACTCAGTGTTTAAACTCGTGGCAAAGGGGCCTATTAAGAGTGTTAACTATGGAGCTAGGGGATCTGGGTTCAAAGCCTGCCTCTGGCATTTATGGGACCTTGGGCAACAATAATACCAAGTATTTGTTAGGCACCTGACTGCCTGCCAATTGCTATACTAAGTACTGGGGATACAGACCAACATGGAACAATCCTCAGGACTATTTTCTCTTGTGGAGTTTTCCTTCTAATTGGGGAAACAGTGTGAACACATACAGATATATGCAGAATGAATTTAAAATAATTTGGGGAATAAGCTGAGAAGGTCAGGAAAGGCTTTATTTGGACAATGACAGGAGCTGAATCTGGAAAGAAAACTTTCTAGGTAGAGATGAGAAAAAGTACATTCTCAGTATGAACGAATAGATTTTAAATTCCTTGTGATGCGAGACTGTCTTTTGCCTCTCTTTGTATCCTGAGTACTTAGTTCAATGCCAGTACATAGTAGGCACTTAATAGACATCTACTGATTAATTGAACACTCAACACAAAGTGTAAAATTGAAAATTCATATGAACGATTTTTAAGACATAATCAAGTTGGCATAGGTTTAATACTCTCCCATGCCTTGTGAGTCTAAACTCTTTAACTTTGTAACTTCTGAAACTTGCTTAAAGGCAAAGCTTTTGTCTTAGCACTGGCCACTCTTGTAACATCACCCACCACCCATTTAACTCAAATTCAAGTTGATTCAAAGCCATTGTAAAGGACACCCACATCTGCAGACTAATCCTATCAGCTGTTGATTACTCCCATTTCCCAATGAGGAAGTAATGGGGAAAAGCTGAGGTGACTCAACCTACATCCTGATTAAAATGTCTACCAATTGGGATTGTCTTGCCTTCACAAAGGAAGGTCCAAATGATAGATTGTTAGGTCAAATCTGAAGGAAGACACCTCTAGGTTTCAAAGACCCTGTCAGCCATCACTCAGGATTTTTAGTCATTGAGAGAGGCTATGGATCCAATTTCTTGGTTACTGGTAGCCTAACTAATGAATTGATCATGCTTGCACCATTGTTTCTGTTTACCTTGATTTTTGAATGTAACCAAAGGAATGGGGAGGAGATATGTAATATTCTAGGTGATTAGTGAACGGGACAATGTGACTGGTCATAGATATGAGATGAGAGTAATTAATGGGCAAGAGGACTGGGAATGTAGGAAGGGGTCAGATTGGGAAGAGATCTAAACGTCGATCAGAGAAATTGATGTGTAATTTTAGAGTCACTAGAAGATCTTGGAGGGCATTGATTAGAGTGGGAAAAGAAACCTATGGGCGCCTTAGGAAAATCACTTTGGCTGCTGTTTGGAGAATGGATTGTAGCAGGGAGAAACTTGAGACAAGAGAGAGTCAACAGGTGGCTGTTGCAATGGCCCTTGTAAGAGGTGATAAAAACCTGAACTAGGGTGGTGACTGTGTTAGGGGAGAGGAGATGCCTGTGAAATATATGATGGAAACAGGAAAAAAAAACTATAACGTGATGTCTGAGTGGATATGCAAGGGAAATGAAAGTGAAATTGTGAGCTTGGGTAACTGGAAGCTTCATGGTGCCTTTTATAGTAATAGGTAAGTTTGAAAGAGAGGAGATTTTTTTTTTCATAAGAAAAAATGTTTATTTTCTATCACCATTTTTCAGTCACTAGATCCAAGAAGAGGCTTTCTCCTAGACCCCAAGTCCCTGGCTTCTCACTACCTGAACCTAACTCTAAAATAGCAGGGGCAAAGAAATTGATAGCTATGTGAGCTCTCAACCACAGGACCTCCCAAAAAGAGAACCGAGTGGCCACAAAGTGGGATTCAGAAAAGTTCCTATGCAGTATTATCCTTGAGATTGCCTCTCTGGGGCTCCCAAGACTTAGAATTCTGTGATACCACCCTCTAGAGCAGAAATTCTTAACCTAGAATCCACAAACCAGTCAGGGGTCTTTGTAGAGATTTCAAGCAGAGTATGAACTTAAATGAGAAAAATATTTTGATAACTGTGTGGGACACGAAATTAGTGAAAAACTTCTCAGTCTGGAATGTACCCCCCCCCAGTGCTGTACCCTCCCCCTTTCTCCTGTCAATTACTTTTATCTTCCTTTGTCTGTCTTTTCCCATGGTGTGAGGGCCTCCCATCTCCCTCCCCTTCCAGTCTCAGTAGCTAAGGGATTGGTAAAGCGAATTTTTCACCAATGAAAGAAGGCAGTTGGCCAGGAAGAGGGGACATCCTAATTAGGTCTTTAAAATCCTAGACCCGATCTTTGGGGCTCTCTTTCTCCCGGCCCAGCCTCATGCATCAACATCTGTAAGAAATCAGAGATGGGGCACCCCTTTCTTCCCGGGGGAAAGGGAATAAATTCCTCTTTTTATCTAAGGCATCTCTGTGTTTACTTTTCTAATTAAATTAAGAATAATGGGTATTTTTTTTACCCCAAACATAACTATTTCAATAAAATTGGTTTTCTTTGTACTCCTATATATTATATGTATTTATAAGTATCCTGAGAAAGGATCTATAGACTTTACCAGATGGCTATGTGCATCCAGAATGAAAAAGTTTCAGAACTCCTTCTCTAGAGAGAAGGAAAGAGTTCCATGGCAGCACTGATCCTTCTGATAAGCCTTAATCTCAAAGTTCAAGTATTAAACCTACTACAAGAAAAAGAGACTTCTTGGGTGACATCAGCCTCATGAGAGACAAGATCTCGCACATGACACCTCCAAGGTAGATGATCTCCTTGGGTCCAAGACTTGATATGCATCACATCTGGGCAATAGTTGGCCCGGGGAAGAATATTTTGGTCTGGAAAGTTACCAAGATGGTGAGTGTTGCCATGTGGGAGTAGATTGACACACATTTTCTGAAAATAATGATAGACACAATTTGATTGTAGTCCTAGATATGGAACAGGAGGGAGTGGGAGTACAGTGGAGGGCACCCACACAGCAGCATGGCAGCTGTCAAGAAGATGGTCGTGTTGGGAATGAAGTGAATCATAGATGGCATCCTAGATGTGGTTGGTGCTCAACTAAGGCCACCACCAATTAGAACAGTCAAGACCAGCTTGTCTATTTTGGGAATGAAAAGATTGAGTCTTCAGGAGTTTGGTTTTTAATTTAAATACAATGAAGGCTGGGGAGGAGGAGGACAAAGAGGCAGCAATTGTTTCTAGAGGCAACTTGAGGTGGGTCAAAGAGAGAGTGTTGGAGCCTAAAGTTAGACCTGCTTCATCTCAGCTCAGAGCTCAGGTAATATATTATATATTTTGAATGATATGCAAATATTAAAGCACCAGAAATAAATGTCAGTTATCATAATTCTTGCAAATGAAACCATGAATCCATCAAAAAATAAAAAATGGAAGACCATGTGGTAGAGTAGCCAGCACACTGGGCCCTGGGATAGCAGAAACTCAGTTGAGATTCTGTCTCAGACACTTAATATGTGAGCCACCAAATGTTTCTCAGGTTCAGTGTCCTCATTTATAAACTGGAGATAATCCTAGCACCTCCCTCAGTGTGTTGTTGTTATGATTCACTATGGTAATTCTGTAAATAATTTTAAATGTAAATTTTGTGAAATTATGTAAATAATTATATTTAATAAATGTAATAATCTTTGCAGACCTTAAAATATATACACACATATGCATATGTGTGTATGTGTATATGCCATTAGTTTTATGAAGGCCTGCATCTTCCTTGGTACCTAGTTGTCTGGTCGTGCCAAACACTTCATGACTCCATTTGGGGTTTTCTTGGCAAAGATACTGGAGTGCTTGGCCATTTTCTTCTCCAGTTCATTTGACAGAAATGGAAAGTGAGGCAAACAGGGTTGAACGACTTGTTCAAAATCACACAGCTAGTAAGTTTCTGAAGTCAGATTTGAACTCAGGAAGATGAGTTTTCCTGACTCCAGGAAGTATAGTATGGTATCACCATTAGAGACTATATAATAAATTACTTTTCTATAGTAAATTTGGAAAGTACCTGCATAAGTATAAAAATCAAGGTGGGCTCTCACTTTGGAAGACCAGATCAGAGAACTTCAGGCCTTTTAGGACCTTGAAGACCTTCATCTTTTTCTTAATAAATGCCATTGACCCAGAGGTATGGGAGAACTAGCCCACACAAACTCTTGAGAAATGATCATAAAATTCATAGTGTGATATTTAAACCTCAAAAGTTGGCAGATGCTACAGTCAGGGCTTGATTTATTGTTCTGTTGATTGGCTAGACTTAAGAAAGTGGTGGAGAAAATGTTAATGAGGAAGACTAATGGAAAACTGTGTGGGGTTTTGGAGAACTGGTTGTCAGCTATCTATCAGGACACCCTTATATTGTACTCCTTTTATTTCACATAGCATTTATTTTTGAATAGAGACATTTTTGGATAAAGACAGCTGGTGACACAGTGTCCAGAACATTGATCCTAGAGTCAGGAGAACCTGAGTACTACTCAGGTAGTGAGTACAAATGTGGCCTCAGACACTTACTAGGTGTATGACCCTGGGTAAGTCACTTAACCCTGTTTACCTCAGTTTCTTCATGTGTAAAATGAGCTGGAGAAGGACATAGCAAACTACTCCAGTTGGCCAAGAAAACTGTATGGAGGTCGTTGAAGAGTGGGACAGGACTAAACAGCAAATTGTATTCGTGAAGAGATAGACCACTTATTCATTGAGTATGAATATTCCCACTTGTTTGTGGCTTGCCTATGGCTATAACTTAAAGGGTAATTTCAGTTCTAGTTTCCTCTCCCAAAAAGAACTTAGTCAAGCAATGATTTTGAAAGTTATAGTTAAATGCATGGTGGGGAGTGAGAGAAGAGGAAGAAAATACAGCCATTGTCCAGAATTTATTAGTCTGTAAAGTATTCATGATTCAACAAGTCCAAGATGATTTAAATGATATGAAAGATGCTGAATAATCAGTAAGTAATAGAAACACAGAGAAGTGGTTTTCCCTCAAAATGAATGAATATGCTTTAGCTTGCTTAAATTTCTGGAAAAAAAATACTGATTTTTTTTCTTGACAAACCTCCCAATCATCCCATGATGTTGACACCAAGCCACACACTCACTTACCTTCATTATGTCAATGGTCGATTTTACTCAATCTACTGGGCATCAGAACAGTTTTCACAATGGCTCAGTAGACCACTATCTGCCCTTCCCCACTGTCAATCAGGTAGTTCCTTACTGGGGGTCTGTGAAAAAGAAGACATTTCACTGGCAATGTTGCAATGCAGTGGAAAGAGCATGGGTTGGGGAAGCAAAGGATTTGGTTTGAATCTCACCCCTGATTCTTATAACCTGTGTGACTTCCGGCAAGTCCCTTAACTTCTGAGTTTCCTTGTCTGAAAAAATGAAAGCGTTGGACTCTGAGGAGTCATCTACCTTGACATCTAAGGTTCTGCAGAGGGTCTCTTCTATCTTAAAGATATAAGTGAAATCAGTTGATGAAAAGAAAGCCTCTCCAAAGTTTACCTTTCTAGAGACTGTTTATGAGAAATGGGATTTGCCATTTGGTGAATCATATGGGCGGTTCTCATTTTTTTGAAGTGGGCGATGAAGGTGGTTGGGAGTGAGGAAAAAGAGGTAGATTTCAGATGACATGGGATAATATGGAGGAAGTGAAAGAACCAACAGAGAACATTGGGCATTGGAGAATATTGGCTTGACTGGAGTGAATTGGGTAATCTGATTAATAGAGGAAGATTAGCAAGGGGGTCTCCGCTAGAGTTTCCGTAGATCACTGGGTGGGTGGTTCGGTTTTTGAGGTGTGGGTAAAAGCTCCACAGTGTTTGGTGGAGAACTTAACTTATGTAACATGAAATAAATGATTTCCACAATAGTCCTTTAGATCTACTTACTTAAAAACATAAGGGGGTGGAGAGAAATACCAGGATTTAATCATGGATTTCATGAAGAACTATCCAGCCACGGGAAAGTTGGGTGAGCTTCAACAAGAAAGAACTTTTTGGAAATTGATATAATTTTCTCCTTGCTAGTCTTTGTTTCAGATGACAGTCAGACCATAGAGGTTAGGAAGAAGGCAAAAGTCTGGAGAGCAGAAAACATGGTGAGTAGAATGGGTAAATTTAGAACTATAGGCAAAGATTTTGTTTCCTTTTTGAAGTTGCTTTTTTCCTATTCTGATTAGATTATCATCAAGGCACCTGGAGTGTCAGATGGAAAATGTGTCTTCTTAAAAGGATGCCTATTAATACAGAAATTCTTAACCTGGGATCCATGGACTCAGGTGGGAAAAATTTTTAGATAACTATATTTTGGCTTCTTTTGTAATCCTATGTATTTTATTTTATGCATTTAAAGGCAATATTCTTATAAAGGGTTTTATAGTCTTTATCAGGCAGCTAATGGTTAAGAATTTCTGCACTGATAAATGCCTTTGTAAGAGCCATCCATTTGTGAAAGTCCCTTGACAGCTCAACTTGAATGATTTTTAGATGACTTTAATGGAGGATTGTTAGATGCTAGTGATAATTAATGAGTTATTAAGCTAAGCAATGTGCAATTGCTATGTTTCCAGAATACTTTTTTTATTCTCTATCTACACGATTGAAAGTAAAATTTTATATATCATTTTTGAGCAAAATACTTTTATTAGATCATATTTGATGAGAGTCTACCCTGATGTAAGTACATTTTTTTTTAATGTATTAATTGCATTTGTCTAACCAAACATTTGCAAATCCCCATTTCCCAAGTGTGTGTTACCTGTGTGACCTTGGGTAAGGCATTAAACTTCACTGGGCTTTGGTTTCTTCATCTATAAAATGACAAAGTTGAATTAAATTACCTCTGAGCTTCCTTCCAGCTCGAAATCTATGATCGGATGAAATCAGTTACTTATTTTACTTCAAAATGAAGTTTTGCCCAGAATTTAATTTTCTCTATATTAGTTTAAATATTTTAAAATACATTTAAGAACATATAGAGTTGTGGCTAGTGTTGGTGGGGAGTAAACTTTTAGATATCATTGCAGACTTTTTTATCCTGTACAAGGCAATGCATGGCTAGATTTGCAGATAGTTGTAGATACTTCTCCCTGCCTCCCCCTGCCAAAAAAAAAAATAGAAGTGGTTTGTATGAAAAGATCACCTTTTGTTACAGATGGGAAAGTAGCTTGAGCAATTTTGTAGAAAAGCAGAAATGACCTAGCTGTTGAAGGCAAACAGACAGATTTCACTGCAGTGCCATATTTCGTTACAGTCTCACCCAAACAGACAGAAAACAAACACTTTCCTCATTGTTATCTTTGTACATAGGATTAAAAGCAGCAGCTGCTCCTACCTTCCTGGAACAATCTATTAGATGCGATTGCTTAACTTCAGCCTACAGTTCTGGCCTGAAGATGTGGCCATGCCTGCAGCAATGTAATGCTTTCATCCTGGGACATTTCCAGAGAACTCCCTGTTCCTTCATTTACTCCAATTGGCACCGAAGTTGAGCACATTTACCTTTAGGGTCAGAACATGGTACAAAACAGGCCAGGACAGTCTTAGGCATACTTGTTATTCAGCATGCATTCACGGAGCATTTGTTAAGTATAGTCCAAGTGCCAGACACTGTGCTGGGGAATACGAGGAATTAAATGGTCTCTACTGGCAAGGACCTCCCAGGCTAAGGCATAAAAAAAACAAACACATTTAGGTAGATGGAGAATTTATAAAGCGTATATGTTCAAATTACCTATAGAATATATAGAAAGAATCAATACAAAAGTTGAATACAAGGTCATTTGGAAGGGAGGGCACTAGTGATTGAATCAATATATGAATGAACTAATGGTCTTTACTAGGCGTTCACCATGTGCTGTGAATGTGAAACAGCCCTGTGCTAAGCACTGGTGATACAGATGCCAAAAGAAATAGTCCCTCCCATCAAGGAGTTTACATTCTGAGTAGGGAGACAACATGTATAGAGAAAAAGTGGCCAGAGAGCGGATTTAGGACCCGGGGAGTCAGAAAGATGGTGAGGCCAACTTTTGGACAAGTCAACTATCAAATCCTTCCCAGATATGATGGAAGTAGTCATTTGATTAGAGAGTTTATTGTTGTCCTTCATTGTCAGAGAGGACCATGTCATCAGGGAGGTGATGCCATGATATGTGGGTGAATTATCTTTCTCAGAGCAAGGTATGGGAAGGGGGGAGGCAAAGAAGAGGGGATTAGGCAAGAGGTTGGGAAGACAGAGAGGGAGATAGCAGGAGGAAGGTGAATGGACAAAAGTGGCTTAGCTCCTCCCAGGCTTGGCCTCTGGAGAATTCTGACTTTACAACATACACCAATGGATGTCTTTGCCTGAGGATTTCTAGTGAGGGAAAACCCACTTCCTCCCAAGGCAGTCCACTCCATAGCTCTCATTGCTAGAAAGTTGTTGGTTTGTTTCCTAACAGCAAGCATAAATTTGCTCCTAACTCCTAGGTTTGCCCTCTGAGGTCAAATGGACTAAGTTTAAGCCATAATATTTTCTTGGGCAGTTCTTCAAATGCTTAAACACAACCTGAAAGTTCCCTCGTCCATCAGCATTCTTTTCCCCAGGATAAATATACCCAGTTTCTTTGGCTGATGCTCAAATAGCAAGAAAGACATTGTATACACCACTCCCATTATAAACCCAGATACAGTTACTTAGCTCCAGGAGGGATTCTTAATATCAGTTTAGATTAGTTAAGGCCCTTCATCTCTGATCATGGAGAAAGGCTTCATTTCCCTGATCTATGTATTCTGTAGCTGGTGAGAAAGTATCAGGGCTTTTGTTTATTTTAACCGGCCTGTGATTTCACTGGTATTAAAAAAATCTGTCACCAGGAACTTCCTCTATTGATTCAGATCAGCAATTGCCTGGCAACCTGTCCCCTTAGGAGGTTGCCTAGAAGACTGAGGAAAGTGATTTATTCAGGGTCCCACACCAGAGGCCAGATTTGAACTTTGGTTTTTCTCACTTGGAGGCCAGCTTTCTACTCATTAGGCTGAACTTTTAAGGTATGGGCTCGTTATTATGTGTGAACCTATTTTACAGATGAGGAGAACAAACTCAAAAAGCAGAATGACCTGGACCCATAGTGCAGGTTTCTTTCTGCTTTGAGCAGAGAAATTGAGAATTTCATCTTTTTTTAAAATTAATTTTTTATTTGTTTTCTTGTTTACATCATTCATTTTTGTGAGATTTTTGAATTACAAATTTTCTCCCCATCTTTCCCCTACCCCAACCCTAAAACAGCAATCCCACTGTAAAGCCCCTCCCCTGCTCTGCTCTCTTACTTTCTGGTAGGGCAGGGAGGGTCTCCCTACCCCAGCCCCTGAAGATCTTAATTCCTAGTTGCAGGTACTGCAGAGCTTTAAATTCTAGATTCTTTCAATTCCTCCCTTGTCACCCACCCCCACTGGAAGGACAAGCAATTCAATACAGGCTGTGGATGTGTGATTATACAGGACATCTTCATAGTGGACATATTGTGACAGTGATCATATGTCCCTCCTT
>CM053600.1:198146555-198168974 GCA_028646575.1 Pseudocheirus occidentalis
TTTTTTTTTGCCAAGAAATTCAGTTATTTGTTTCTTTCCAGTATCATCAGGGGAGTGCTGGTAAATGTTTAACAACCAGCTCTCGGGAACAAAAACTATGTGTGGGACACATTTTAAGCTTAATTGATATTATTAACAATTTCTCCATCACTTCATTAAGTCTAGACAACCCCAAACAACAAGAAATCAAGCCCTAATTTGTAGCATTTGCCAACTTGGGAGATGTAAAGGCTCACCCCGAAAACTTGCCAAAGAGCTCTGGACATGTGATGCAAGTTGACTCCAGGACGCCTCTGAATCATTAACAAAAAAATCGTTACAAAGGGCAGTTTGGACATACCACTACAATAGGCAATCCACTGAGGAAGCTGAGTACCTTCATATTTTCCTGTATGGTGAGTTACCAAAGCATATAAAGCTAAAGACCACACTACAGGAAGGAATGAACATTTGTGAGCATGTCACATTCAATCAGCCCTGGGTAGAAGTGGCTTCTGTCACAGCAAATGCAGTTTAATTGGTTCAGGCCTCCCTACTTGGGCCCATGATTTGAAATAAAATAAAAGAAAGCATTTTTCTACCACCTAGACAAGAAAGCCTGGGAAAGCAAAAATGGCCAGGGAAAGAAAGCAGGGAGAAGAGGGTCGGAACAGCATCTGGTCTTTGGTAACATTAGCAAAAAACATTTATTCCCTATAACTAGGCATAAACAAATATTTATTTCACCATAACAACCAAGGCAAACATTGGCTTTCTGGAAACCTTTTCCCATGATAATGAAGGTTCACAAAAGAAATCTGCTTTGAAAGGATTAAAAAGCTGAGAATAAAATGGACTGAGTGGGGGGAGAGGAGCCTTGGAAGAGCATCAAGTCCCATCCTTTCATTTTACAGATGAGGAACACGGGGCTTAAAGGACTTCTTTTAGGTTAAATAGTTAAGAGGAGTAGTAGAACTGGGATGAAAATCTAACTCTCTGGATCTAAACCTTGAGCACTTTTCCCTGATTACACCATGTTGCCTCATCTTACCAACTAATCTACCTTATTGCTTCTCGTGCTTCTGTCCTCTGCCCAATTGAGTAATAGTTTGCTATGCATCTGTTTGTATGTTACATTTATATTATACATGCATAATATAATTTTAATTAAAAATTTAAAATAATATTTGCTTATTTTTAGTTTTCAACATTTCACTTTCATAAGATTTTCAGTTTGTAATTTTTTCCCCTTCCTTACCTTCACTCCTCCTCAAGATGGCAAGCAATCTGATATGGGCTATACATGTACAATCATATTAAATATATTTCCACACAAGTCATATTGTGAAAGAAGAATCAGAAAAAAGGAAAAACCATGAAAAAGAAAAAAGGAGGAGAGAAAAAATAATAGATTTCAATCTGCATTCAGACTCTGTAGTTTTCTGTGGATGTGAATGGCATTTTCCATCATGAGTGTTTTAGAATTGTTTTAGATCATTACACCTTTGCACCAATTTTAAAGTGCTCAAAACTATATCCTGTGAATCAGAAAGTGGGTTCATATATTCCTTCATTTATGTAGTCCTTCATTCCTTCCATAAGTATTAGTTGGGTACCTACTATAGGTGAGACGCTGTCCTGGGTCCTGAGAAAAGCCAAAAGGTAAACATAGTTGCTCTCAAGGAATTTACAATCTGACAGAGGAGAGAAAGCATTCATGCTATCCGTTAGCACAAGAAACATTAAGGTGAATTAGAATTATTGAAAAAATGTGAAGTGTTATGAAACTTTAGTGGAGGCAGAGATGATTCTAAATTGAGAGGATCAAGGAGGACTTCACCAAGAAGAGAACATTTGAATAGGTTCTTTAAAAAGATTTTGTCACCCTGTGAAGATGAGTGGGAGAGTTTTCCAGATCAAATGAATATTGTGACAAAGACAAAAGAATGAAAAAGCAAAATCCTTGTTCTCAGAATAGCAATTGAGTAAATTTGGCTATAAATGAAGGAATAGTGTAAAATCATGCTGAAAAAATAGGTTGGGAGGCCTTTCTTATAAAATTAATGGATTGGGCATTCTTCCATAGATAATAGGGAGCCACTGATGGTATTTGAAAAAGGGAAATGACCCAACCAGTTCTTTGTATTAGAAAGATGAATCTGTCAGCAATGTAGATCAAAGAAGAATTGGAAGTAAACATTGACAAGAGACTTTCAAAAGTCATAGGATGGGCTGGGCAGGTTGTTGGAGAGAAGGTGTTTGGAGGGAAACTGGACCTGAAGCAAAGCATGAGTGGGGCTTTCCTGAAATAGTGTTCTGAGTGAGGCAATCACTGAGAGACAATAATGAGGTTATTGCCAGCTGCGGTCCTCAATTCCCACTTGATTACCTCTAGCAGTCTTGAAAAATCATTAGATTTCAGGAAATTTGGTCTCTCATTCTGACATGGACTCACTAGGTGACCTTAGTGGATAGTAATTCCATTGACACTTGAAAGGTGAGGAATTTTTAAGAGAATGGCTCCATTTGAATAGTGAAGAATCTCAGTTGGAAGAGATAATCTAATTTATTAGATTGTGAACTCCTTGAGGACAGGAACTATCTTTTGCTACTTCTTGTAACCCCAGAACTTAGCAAAGTGACTGGCTCATAATAGGTGCTTAACAAATTGTTATTGATTGATAGATTAATCCAAATCATAATGAGCAAGAATTTCTTTTGAAGAATTTCCGATGAATCCCCATCAAGAGACATCTGGCCAGGATAGCTGCCTGAAGAAAACAGAGATCACCCAGCTCTCACATACCTATTCCATCAAAATCCTGAACTTCCCGCCAGATCTAAACCAATGAGAAATGACATGTGACCTTTTCCTCCTAAGAACCAAACAAAAAGTGTTCCAGAAATCCATGAGAAATAGAAAAAGGAGCCCCCACCAAAGGTAGCACCAATTTCTCTTGGCACAACCAGAGATAGGACATATGTTGCCTACAGGTTACAAAACAAAAAGAATGAAGGGTCCCATTGAAAAAGCTTCAGGGTGAAAATCTTAGAAGTGCCAAAGCACAGAGACATTGAACACCTGAAGCACTAACACCAAGGCAGTCCAGGCCAGCTCCCTAACCCTCTGTCCTGAGACACCAGAAAGGACATCAGTTTGTTGATGTCCTGGGAAGTGGGAATCAATGAAAGACCAAAGGGATCCAGAGCAAGAGCAAATGTCGCCAACCACCACACCCCAAAAACCACGGGGGGAATAATCTCTCCCTAGCATGAAGTCTTGATTCAAGAGCTAGAGAACAGGGGTTAGCACTGGTATCAAACACATTATTGCCAATATAGAGAGTCACTAAAACAGCAGTTCTCAACCTGTGGGTTATGTTCAATTTGTAACAATGAAAACACATCCTGCATATCAGATATTTACATTACAATTCATAACAGAAGCAAAATTACAGTTATGAAGTAGCAACAAAAATCATTTTATGGTTGGGGGGGGTCACCGCAACATGAGGAACTATATTGAAGGGTCACGGCATTAGGAAGGTTGAGAACCACTGTCCTAAAAGGACAAGTGTACTCTGAAAACTGAAACCAGAAGGTTTGAGGAAGAAATGAGTTTTCCACAAGGATTACATGAATACCTATGAAAAATTAAGTAAGATTTTTTTAAACTGCGGGACTAGAGGAAAGGATTGGAAAGAGAACAAGTACCTGAGAAGAAAAAGTGGTAAAACTCATTCAAGAAATGAACTCTAAAAACTAGAGTGGAATAAATCAATGATTCCATTAGAATAAAATAAAAGGTTTGTGAAAAAAATCAGCAAAAATGTAAGATACCTGATAAGAAAGACAACTGATGGAAAACTGGTCAAGGAGAAATCATTTAGGAATCATCAAAGTCCTTAAAAACCTTATGTAATAAAGGCTGGACACTACATTTTTAAAAATCATAATTAAAAACTGCTCAGATTTATTAGAACCATAGGCCAAAATAAAGATAGAAAGAATCCACAAATTACTTCCTGAAGATCCCCAAAAGAAGTCCCAAAATCATAGCCAAAATCCAGAGTCCCACATCAAAGGATAAATACTACAGTCCAGAGAAAAGTAGTTCAAGTACCAAAGCTCTGTAGTCAGGCTCACACAAGACCTGGTCAATTCTACTATAAATGAGAGATCTTGGAAAACAATATTCTAAGAGGAAAAAGATAGGTTTGCAACCAACTTAGCCTGGAAGTCTGAGTATAACCCAACAAGATATGTGCGTATGCAGGGGTGGGGCAGTTGGAATGAAGATAGGACAGAAGACTTTCAAGTATTTTTAATGATAGCACCAGAGTTGAGTCAGAACTATCAAATGCAAACACAAGTCTAAAGAAACCTAGAAAGGAAATGATCAAAGACATGATTTCAAAGAATCCTTAGTATGAATTGATGCATGCTGGTGTAAGCAGAACCAGAAGCATGATTTATGCCAGTAACAAATTAAAACAACTTTGAAAGCCTTGCAAACTCTGAACATTACAAAAACCAATCATGTCTCCAAAAGACCTATGATGAAGGACTTTCCACCAAGAAATTAAAATATATAGCTTTGAATATATTAAACTGAAAAGTCTTTAGACAAATAAAGTCAATGCCTTTAGAATGAAAAAGGAAAAAGCTAATGGGGTGGTAGCAAATTTATCTGATAAAGTTCCAATAACTAAGATACATAAGGGATTGATGCAAATATCTGATAAAAAGACTCATTTCCCTAAAGACAAATGGCTAAAGAAGATGAACAGACATTTTCCAGAAGATAACTATCAAAAGCCTAGGCATGAAATGAGAAGAGCATGACCTATGATGGTGATCGATGGATTTGGAATTCATTTCCCAATACCTTTCTTCAACATATCCTAAGAAAGAACAGCCCCCTCATTTCAGTAAACATAAAACTACATTAAGTTTATTTTTTGGATTCTCACAAATGATTCTTTGTTCAAACTCAATATGACTACAATAAAATAGAATATTTAGAAGGGAAGGATTTTCCAAGATCATAAGAAAGTCCAAATAAACTAAAAATGTATTCTAAATACAGAAAATGTCCAGAATCATAGCGCTTGGACAGGATGCTGGCAATGAGACCTCTTGGCTACTTTACTTTCTGATAGATAGATCTTTATCTGCTTTCTATATAAACTAAGAACCTATTTCTTCTTTGTAAAGATAAAGCTTGTGATTTCAGTTAGACCACAAGAAACCTGGGGCCCTTGGCTAAAACTGTGGAGAGATTTTACTTGCCTTCTTTCAGAACCCAAACTGGACCATATGTTTTAGTATATGTTTATAAGGCTTAATATAAGAAAAAACTTTCTAACATTTAAAGCCATCTGAAAGGGAAATGAATTGCCATAGGGCCTAGTGAGTTTCCTTTTACCAGAATATTCAAGCATGGACTCAATGATCACATGTCAAGCTTCTTATTCATGTATGTCTTAGACAAGATAGCCATGGGAGTCCCTTCCTTACTATTATATAATCTTATTAAAAATTATTAAACAGGTTCTAAGTAATCAAGCCATTGAGAATTTAGTCCATCTTTATTTCCCCCAATTATTTTTTTGGGGGGAATGAATGAATGTTTGGGGGGAATCCTTCTAATGAGTAGGATGAGTCCAGGTGATTTCCAGAATCCCTTTGAATACAGGCATTCTACATTTCCATTATTAGAGGAAAAACTAGGTAATCAGGGATTGGAAAGTAGATCACGCTGTCTAGGTTGGAGGGTGTTTAGCAAGAGCATGGTGGCTGCTGCTCAGACTGAAATTGGGAGTGGGAGGGGTGGTCTTCTAGGGAGCTGAAAGTGAAGGCGCACCCTGGGCTGTGGTGCTGGAGGGGGTCAAGGAGATCAAGGAGGAGATGAGATCGCAACAGGTCAGATCCTAGATCTTAGCTGGGAGATCCATCAAGTAGGGGGAGGGGGAGAATTACAGTCTCTAGGAGGAGCCACCTCTATTTCTGTACATAGAATGGCTATGCTAATCCTTACTTCTAGAAATGTTGCTAGGCTAATAAATATTTCAAATAATAATTGTCATAGACTAATAGCAATGACATAATATTTACATTCATCTTTAATGTTTCTAAAATATTCACATGCCTCATCTCATTTGACCTTCACAACAACCACTTGAAGGTAGTATTATGCTCATTTCACAAATGGGGAAACTGAGGCTCTGGAAGGCTACTTGCCCATGTCACACAGCTGGTAATACCAGAGACTCATGTCATCCTGCCACCAAGTTTAGCCTTCTTTCCTCTACAGTATTCTCATGGTCTCAAACAAGAAAGGCATTATAGTTTAGTAGGAGATAGGGACCAGCCTTCAGATTAGAAGAATCTGGCCTCAAGACCTGCTTCTGCTACATGTCAACTGTGGGACCATGGGCATCTATTTAAGGGGCTCAAGCAACTTCCTGCTGACTTTAAGTTATAAAACGAATTTCCACAAAGGAGTTTCCCAATCCAAAGAAATTAGAAGTCTAGATCAAAATATCTCTGTGTCTTGTGCAGTCAGCAGTATCTTCTCTGTACACTTGGAGAACAAGCATCCCTCATTCTCATGGAAGGTCTAAATCTATGCTAATACATTTCTATTAACACAAAAGTATAGAGATGTATATACATGGATGAGTTTTAATACCTTAAAACCATCCTAAGATTTTTGGTGCTCTGTATGTGGGTACACACACATACATCTGCATGTATTGTGTATATAGGCAAAAACACATGTAAAATTTATATACGTATAAACAGTATTTAGAGCAAGAAGGCAAGTTAAAGTTCCAACCTCTTCATTGGCAAGATGAGGAAACTGTGTCCAACAGAGGTGATATAATAAGATCATATGGGCAGTAAGTGACAGAGGCAAAATTCAAAGCTTAATCTCATGACACCAAACTGAGCTCCCCGCCACTGTACCATAGGCCATGTCTGCTCTGTATATACATATTTATGAAGTCTATTGTCCTCCTTGATAGAGTGTAAGTTTCTGGAGGGTAGAGATCATGTTTGTCTTTGTATACCCAGTATCTAGTGCAATAACTGACACAAAGTAGGTACTTAATAAATGCTTGTTGATTGATCTAGATATTTATTATATATATACATATGTGATATTTTATATATATGATATATAAATACAAAATAAATATATGCGTGTACATACTGATATATGTATTTCTAAACCTCATAGCACCCATTCAAACAATCCTACCATATTCACTTTTCCTTTGAGATTATTGTTGTTTAAAAATTTCCTCATAGTTACACTTCCCAGAGGACAACCACAGGACCACGGTCATTGCAAAGAGAATCAGAGGAGAGAATGCACTTTATAGCCTGATCTCTACAAATTTACATTTTACAGACTTTACACCAAGGTCATCGGTGTCGTCAGTGTTAATCAGAGTATTATTAACTCCATTAGTGATATCTCTGCTGGAGAGCTACGTTTACTTGGAAGCCTCATCATTCCCTGTGTTCTAAGTTACTGACAGCCAGTCCACCATGCCCATGTTATGCTGTCCTCCGCCTTACCAAATGACCCTTGTTTCCCCAGAAAGGTTTTTGGGCTCATTCCATGGCTTCTGTGAGCTGTCAAGAAAAATGTCCTCCAGGCTACCACTTCTCTTTCCCCATATTGTTTCAACTTTGTTTTAGAGGCCAAATGTTCTGCAGCCTCAGATGTTGCTGTGAGTTATTGAATTATTTGTAGGAGCTGGCCAGGCTCTGCACAGAGTCTGCACACCCAATAAAGCGTAAAGAAAATCAGGCGTTTTGCAGTTAATCACTGTCCTCTGCTGGCAGCTCTGTAGTAAGTTGTAGAAAATCACATAAACATGTTGTTAGGGTTAGAAGATCTCCTCGAATGTCTCTTGTCCAGCTTCCTCACTTTACAAATGGTTTAGTCTTGTCTGCTTCTTTGTGACCTCATTTGGGGTTTTCTTGGCAAAGATATTGGAGTAGTTTGCCATTTCCTTCTCCAGATCGTTTTACAGATGAGGAAACCAAGACAACCTGAGATTAACAAGGTTAAGTGACATGCCTAGGACTTCCCACGCAGCTACTAAGTGTCTGAAGCTATATTTGAACTCAGATCCTCCCGTCTGCAGCCCAGCACTCTATCCAATGCACCATCTAGCTGCTCCATTTTACAAATTAGAAAAGCTAAGCCCAAGAGAGGGTCAAGCAACTAGTTTGTGGCAGAGCCAACCCTAGAAGGTCAGTCCTTCTACTAGACCTGGCTTCTTTCCTTCTGGCTTTTCATGAGCTTTGTGCACACTTGGTGTAGAAAGTTACTTGGATTTTTCGGAATTTTCCTTTTTTTGGTGAGGAGGAATTATTAAAATTGAATTCAATTAGAGAAGTGCCTAGAGATTCATCTCTGTGATTGTGTGGATCAGATGGTTCCTCCACCATTATGGGTCACAGGATCATCAATTTAGAGCTGAGAGGAACGCCAGGGAGCATTAGTCCAAATCCCTTGTTTTACACATGAAGACATTAAAGTTAGGTGGGTAAAAAGGTTTGTAAATAGCAGCCTCATGCAGAGGCACAGCCATTGAACTCTGATGAGAAAAGTCTATTAACCTAGGGCACAGAAAAGACATTGTTACAATAATCAAGACATACATTGCAGCACATGCATTTGTACACATGGGCAGCCATATGTTTTGCATAACACACAGTACACATGCATGCATGTGACATGTATACAAGTCACACAAAATCCAATTAATATACTTATTCAAATGCACATGCATACACATTGATATACACATGTGTCCACACACAGAGACAAGTATGTGGACCTATTACACAGTGATAAGCATTCACAACACTGTATCAAAGGAAACTGAGTATGTAAGGAACTTTTCAAACCTTACCACACTATGTATATATGTGGCATAAATGTGTTATTGTTATGCGGACACATGCAGCAGTGGAGCAGCAGCCAGCCATGATTTGGTGAGGCATTCTGGGAAGCCCAGATCTAAGAGGAAGATTCTTGCAATGAATACACTCAGTACCTACTTGTTGTGACCCTTTAATCCTTGATGGAGCCACCCTTTGCTTTCAGCCAGCATTTCTAGCTCTAGAAGACAGTGCAGCTTTTTCAGGGGAGGTCACAGCTTTCCTAGTGTCTCCTCATTAAGTAGCCAAGACTTCCTTTAAATCTCAGCTGGAGTCCATTCTTCTGAAGGAAATCTTTCCCAGTCCCCCATGCTGCTGCTGCCCTCCCTCTCAGACTGCCTCACACCTACTCTGTCTGTATTTTGTATTTTGCCTAGGGGGGAGGAAGAGAAAGGCCATGGCATCATACACGTCTCCTGACTTCAGGGAAAAGGAAGAAAACACCTTTCCATGGTTCCAGAGCTCTTGTCTCCCCTGGAAAGAGGAGAAAGTCACAAAGCCTGTATTGTAGAAACCTAATCTAATGGGGAAGACAACACAGAAAAGAAATATGGAAAGGCGGGAAGGGGATGTGAGGAGGTACCTTACTGTGGGTTGGACAAGTCATGCACAAGTTCTCTGTCTTTGGGATAAAAGAAGAAAACATCATTCTATGGTGTCAAGTCTTCTGCTTCCCTCAGGTGGAAAAAGACCATCCTACCAAGTCTCCAAGTCTCCCACCTGGTATCCTGCCTTGGGGAAAGGAGAGCAACCCCATTTCTTTAGCTCCCATAATGCTCCACTTTGCATCTTCAGTTCTGCTTGGTTTGAACTCCATTGAATAAGATGACCCTCCTAAGAAAATTAGGTCTCTTGAAGTCTCATCATCATTCTGTTAACTCAGTCTTGGTAATTCAATACTTTCCCCACTCCCTCAGCCTCCTTTCCTCTCAGGTTAGGGGAGGAGCACTCAACTCCTCCAAAAGCTTTCCCTGAGAGAGGGCAAGATCTGGACCTTGTAGCACATGATCACTTTCCATCTGCAGCTCCACTTGAAACTCTATGAAACAAGATGCCAACCCCACAGTAAGGTAGCCCCTAGTGTCCCCTTCCCCCTTCCATATTTCTTTTCTGTGTTATCTTCCCCATTATATTATATTTCTTTAGTACAGGGGCTGCCTTTTTTCTTTTTTGTATCCTCAGTGCTTAGTACAACACCTGGCACATGTAGGTGCTTAACCAATGTGTATATAACTGAATGTAACTGAATTGTCCCCTGACCTGAACCACCTGAGGTCCTAAGAGGATTCCACCCTGAGGCTAAGCCCTATGAACAGTGAAAAACTGCCTGAATTTATTCCTTAATGAGAAATGACAAGTTCCCCCAAAGTCATACCCTTCCCATCCCAATGATATTGAACCCCTGGCAGACATCATTTAAACACCATTGTCTGTCCCCCAAGACAAGATCCTTTATTGTTATTCTCCTCAACCCAACCCTTCCCTCAACGTTCAACTCAAAGCCATCCACTTTTTCCTATGTGTTCTCTGGAATACCTACTCAAATGCATATGCTGCTCAACAAAGCTGTAGAAATTCACTAAACTAGGCTGGCTGGGTCCACTATGAATTTATGTTGCATAACTTTAACTGAGCCCTCACCATGGCAAGGATCTTCTTTTCTACCTTAACTCATTATCCCACTCTCCACAGCTGCTCTCCCAGACCTTCCACGGCTCTCTGTTGCCCCACAGCTGAGAATATGACCTTTTATTTTCTTGAAAAAGCACTACTGCTTGGTTTCCTTGACTCAAGCTTCTCTACTTCAGTCCATCCTTCATTTAGTTGTCAGCACCCTTCTGAAAGCAAAGATCTAACCATGCCATTAGTTCCACATCCAGTAAAATTCAGCGATTTCCTATCACCTCCAGGATCATTTATAAGATACTCTTTTTGGCAAAGTACATCACAATCTGATGCACACCCATTGTTCCAGTCTTCCTATACCCTACTCCTCTTCCTTATACCTCACCACTCCTACTTATACCTTACCTACTCTTTATGATCCAGGAATATTGAGATCTTTGCTGTTCCTTGAACAAGATAATCCATGCCCAGACTCTGGGCATTTTTATTGTACGTTCTCCAGGCCCATAATAATCTCCCTCTTCATCTCTGCCTCAGGATTTTCTGACTTCCTTCCAGTGCCAGCTACAATACTGTTCTCTAGAAGAAGCCTTTCCCAGTACCTCTTAATGCTAGTGCTGTGTCTCTGCTGAGTTTCTCCAGTTTCTCCTGCCCATAGTTTATACACAGTTGTTCACATGTTGTTTCTCCCATTGGACTGTGGGCTTTTTTTTGGCCTTTCTTTTTATCCCAAGTACCAGGACAGTGCCTGACACATAGTAGGTGATTAGCAAATGTTTGTGACTGAAAGTATTTAAGGTACTACAGTCAATCAGTCAGTTGACTACATATATCTAGGAGTTAATAGACTGGCTATAGTACCTACCTCACAAGGATGCTAGAAGAATCAAATGAGGAAATGTATAGTATGTACAAAGTGAAGTGTAAAATGAAAAATATTTTGAAAGCAATGAAGTCCTATAAAATGTCAGCAATTATTGGTGCTACAAGAAGACAGTGTAGTAGAGAGGGAAAAGACCCTGGCTCTAAAGTCAGGGACTTGAATTCAAGTCCTGCCTGTGACTTTCACAAATCACTTCACCTACCTGGGCCTCAGCTTCCTCATCTACAAGATGAGTAGATTATGCCAGGAGGCATCACCTTCCTGATGTGCCTTCTAGCTCCTTAAAGTTTTAAGGTTCCTGTGATCAGGGATTTCTGTCTCACCAGAGAGGCAACGCCAGAGGGTGCTGTCCAACTACTGAAAATCACATGCAAGCTAGGAGCAAAGACTAAAAAGTTCTAGCTGGGACTACCTCTCCTGATTCCCTAAACATGACCACGGTGTCAAAACTGTCAAGATACACATTTTATAGTGCAGGGATCTTAAATATAAGTGAAGTAAGGAATTCCCATAACAGTAGAGATAAGGCAGGTTTGGAAGTGCCATGGATGAAATTCTGAAAGACAGAGTTTCAGGTATGAAAAATCAAACTTTATTAGTAAGGCTGGCAAATCATTATAAATTGAGATCAGTGATCTCTCTCAGTAACCAAAGACCCCATTGAATATCCCAGGCTTGCCTTTTTTCTAATAATATATCATTCATACCTCCCGTAACAAGTAAAAGGCAACCCTGGGTTCTCAGCCCTTTCAAAAATTTCATTGTTGGGAAGAGAAAAATTCCTGGGGAACAGAGAATTCAAGGCGGCTCCAGCAATCTGGGCTGGGGAATCACTCTACTTAGGATCTCTCTGATTTAGTTTTCTCTTTGAAGAACAGATCCTCCCCAACTTTGATAGCAAGACACAAGGGTCACTTCTTGGTAGCGCAGATGAGTTTAAAGTTGACTTCTGCACTCAGTGGTAAACAGAGAGGTTCAGCCCAAGTCACGGAAGGGAAAAGAATGTGACGATGTTCTTTAGCTAGTTCCTGGCAGCAGCTTCTCCATGTAATCTCTTCTAAAAGGTGGGGTTTCTGCTAGAAACAAGAATGTTACTTATTAATATTAATAATCAAATGATACAGCATTAAAGTTCATTTTCCTCAGAAGGCACTGTGTAGGGGTTATCTAGTCCAGGATGCTAATTAGTTATTCAAGGTTACAAAACAAGTAACAGAGCTAGCGTTCAAACCAAGGTCCTCTGACTCCCAATATACCACTCTGCACCATCTCTGATGATTTTTTATCAGGGCACTTGGGTTTGAACTTTGGATCTGTTATTTCTTATCTATGTGACCCTGAACAAATCACTTCTCACTCTAGACCTTGGCTTCGACAACCAAGAGAAAATAAGATCCTTAAATCCCTACCTGGCACATAGTATGTACTTTATAAATCCTCGTTAATTGAATGATCCATAAAATGATGACATTGGACAAGATGAACCTTCCAGATTTAAATTTCCCTGATCTCATGATTACCTCTAAGGAAACAACTTTTAGGACTAATCATTATTGTCCCCTAGCATTCTACTTCTTCCCCAACTTCTGGAAGACAAAAAGCAGCTGGTGATGGCATTTTCTGAACCACTTGAAATATAGTAAAGCATGCTTCAGTTTCTTTAGAGGAGGAAGCACAGTTGTGACTGAAGTAAGTCATGCAGATTCCTTTGAATCATATGTGTAAGTAACATACAGGCCACTGGAGGGCAGGCAAAGCACAGTCCTTCAGCTGTCAAATATTTCTATTCCAAGTAAATGTGACTGAGTCTTTTAACCCTCTCTATTGCTGAGTTTAAACAGGTGTGTGGGAGGGGGTTTACAGCTGTGGCAAATTTTGGCACTTCTTTGCCCAACTTTGGTGGCATCAAACTTGTTCCATATTTAAAGTTCAATGGGGCATTGGACTGTTTCAAATTTCCATCCCATTTTCATTCATGAAATGTGCATAATAGTGTAATTCTTTTGAATACACAAAGTATACCTCAATTAAAAATAGAACTTTTTATTCCCTAAAATAATCAACAAGCCTTAAAATCCTTTGAGTAAATAGCTTCAAGTTGTAATGTTAATGGGATATAAGAACTCACATAGAGCCCATTAAGTGAAGCTTGTTTAAGTGAGGCTGGCCAGTAGGAAGGCTTTCACACCTTTTGCTAATTTCTAATTAAGCAGTGAATCACAAGGGTTATGATGCCCTTTGGCAATATATACTCTGAGATTAGCATTTTGATTTGACCATTCACTCATTGGAAGAATGTTCTTGTTATTTGACCAGATGAGACTCTGGGTAGTCACTCTCACTCCCCGCAGATATTGGTGCTTTTCTCTCTAGTAACTTTGTATACATTGCCTTGGTCAGACACTTGAATCTGTCTGTTGATCTGTGCTAATTTATCAGACAATTAAAAGCCCCCTCTGTTGGTCTTTATTTCTCTGCTTGTATTTTCTCTGTATTTTCTTTGTGTTTTCTCTGAATTTCAGGGTGCTGACTTTTCCCCTGAACTAATGAATGTAATTTAAAAAGATTATTGACCCCTTGAACAGCTATCTTTCCTAGTAAAGCAGATCTAAGAACCTTTGTTAGCAGCCATCCTGGGTGTACCAGTGAGGTTGTTGCTATACATGTCTCTAGGTCTCAGTTTTCTTATTTGTAAAATGAGCGTGTTGGAATAAATGACTTCTGAGGTCCCTTCCAACTCTAGACTTATGTTCCTAGAAGCTTATTTTGTGGGATGAAAGGATTGATTTTAGGGATAGAATCTTCCTCTGAGATAAGGAAAATAAGATTCAGATTGCTCAATGGACTTGCTAAGGGTCACAGAGTTTAGGATTTGCCAGAATGTGTGAGCAGAGGGAGTGAAGGGAGGTGTGACTCAAGATCCTTTGACTTTACCCTTAAGAAAAAATTTCTTTTCTAGGATCTTTAGCTGTCAGGTTCCGTCAACAGTGTAATATTGATTAGTGCAGTAAGTCTTTAGAACAAACCAAGGAAGAAAGTGCACAGAATCACAGAATTTCATCTACCCAAGCAACACTGGGACAAAAATCCCTTCTAGCACATCTTCCCCCCTGCCCTGCCCCCAGCTCCGCATAAGTGGACCTTTGGCCTTTGTTAGAAGACTTTAAAGGTAGCCTATTCTATTTTTAGATTCTCCAATAAAAAGGAAGGCTTGTTTCTTTGACATTAACCCCAAACTGATCTTTTCCTAGCTTCTATCCACTGTTCTAGGTTTTCCCCCAGGGACAAACACAAGTTTAGTCCCTATGTCTTGGAGAAACCTTCCAAATTCTTGGATAAAATGATCATGTTGCCACTAAGGCTTCCCCTTTCTAGAGTAAACATTCCTACTTCCTCCGTGGGATCTCCCAATGATAGAGTGAATTGTTCTTAACCATACTGATCCTAACAAAGAGCTAGAAAGGACCTTACAGATAAGCTATCCAATTCCCTCTTGTGGAAGATGAGGAAAATGAGGCTCAGAGATATGAAGTTCCTTGCTCAAGGTCACATTTGTAACAGAAAACACAATTGGAATCCAGATCCAAGCTCTGTCACTCCCAACCAACCTACCCTTACGGAAGTAACCCTGGCCCTGAGATTCCACAACTACAGTATCTTGATATTGGATTAGGTGGTTTCTGAGGTTCCTTCCAGCTTGAACACACTGGGATTGACTAGTTTATGATTTAGTCACTAGATATCATAACTGTCCCCTAGATTTTTAGGAGAAACATACACAGAAATATCAGTCTCAATTTGCCCAGAACTCAGGAGAGGGGGAAAAAAATGATGCCTTTCACCACTTTCAGGAAAACATTATTGCCCGTTAGCCAATTCTCTTCAGTTTTAAAATTATAACTCTCTTGCAATAATAACCCAGATGAGATTGAGCAATCTCCTATTTAATAGATCTAAGGTTGGTACATAAGGGAGGATAACTGTGTTGATATTGTCACTTTATCCTGTTGTCATTTTTAGTACTTAGAGGAATGTTCAAGAGCTTCATTGCTAACAAGAGAGTTCCTTGATTTCATATAATGGAATTAATTTGTCACTCCACATCAGTTTTCAATCAATAATAGAAATCACTGAAATTCAGTGACTTAAAGAGACAGACTCCTTGCCTAGGTTCCCTGAAATATACTTTTCTTAATTCAATTCAATTTAACAAATACCCATGATATATCTCCTAGGAGCAGGGCACTGCACTTGGTGTTAGGGATACAAAGAAAGGAAAAGATAAAAAGAAATCCTTGCCTGCAAGAAGCCTCTGTTCTACTGGGGAAGAAGTTACAACATAACTGTAGTGAAGTAACAACAAAATGATTTAGTGAAGGAAAGAGTTCAAACTGTGAGAAACATGCTCACTCTAAACAAAGAAGAATACTCATTGCAAAGCCAGGAAAGTTCTTTTATTTTAGCCAATTATTCTCTATTCTTAGTGAATGTGTCCCTTCTGAATGGAGAGAACAGTTGCTCAGACAAATACAACATTTTTCTACTGTTCCCACACCTCCCCCCCCATTTACTAGATGCAACCTCCTGAACCTCCCACTTCATGTCCCCCTGCAGCAGCAACCACACTGGCATCCCCAGGATGACTGTGTGAGGGATAATTTATAGTGAAGTTTCCCCATTCTGAAAAAATTGAATCTAGAATGGTTTCAGTATTCACTAGGCCTAGGTTTAGAGGTCACCTGGACTTCTAGGAATCTGTGACTTAGAACAATGGAGACCCTCCCCAGTGCCACCTCAGTACAAGATATGCCAAATAAGGTTAAGATTGCTTTCATTGGAAACCCACATGTTTCCAGTTCCTTTGACTCAGGGATGGATTCCTGTACTTTCCCTACGAATAAGAGTGAAGATCAGTTGAGGGGGTTGGGTTTCTTCGTTGGAAGGTTATATAACCATGGACTGGCTTCTACCTATTGTTCTCTTCCTGGCAGACACCATTTGAGCTACAGGGGCGGAGTCCTTTCTCACATAGATTGCTCTCTTTGAGCACCAAATCCCTATGGATTATACCTATTTCAATTCTTCCACGTCCCATTACAGCATATATCTCTTTCTCCATGGAAGCGTTTTTCAGTAGGACCTTTTCACTCCATTATATCAGGATCTGCACCTTCCTTTATCCGTTTCCATCCTTTCCTATTTCATTTCATCTGATCTCAGAGTATTTCTTGCTAAGAGACTGCAAGTTATTTTCCATTCACTTTTTACCATTGAGTTGACTCTAGTACAGCACAAATTTCTGTCTCTCTTCTAACTCCTTTTTCCTCTTTGGTACGTGACTGTCAATCTGTGATTAAATACCTGTGAGGGAGACCATGAAGTTTGGTCTCTGGTGTTTCAAACCTGTTACTCAATCATTGTTTCTATGGTTTTTTAAAGTTCTACCTTTCTCTTTATCCCCTGTTATTCTTTTAGAAATCTGTTGTTATTTCTCTTTTTTTTAATCCCCATAGGTGACATTTTCTTGGTCTCCTCTCCCAACTTTTAATAGTCTTTTGAGATGGATATAATTTATGTTCTTGCTTTTTCTTCCACTGAAAGTTGTATTGCTAATATGAGAGAAAAAGAAAGTGGCAAATGTTGGACAGGATGTGGAAAAATAGGGACACTGATGCATTGTTGGTGGAGTTGTGAACTGATACTACCATTTTGGAGAACAATTTGGAACTATACCCAAAGGTCTATAAAAACTGTGGCTCTTCTTCGAGCCAGCAATGCCACTACTGCATCCCAAAGACAGCAAAGGAAAAGGACATATATGTACAAAAAGATTTATACCAGCTCTTTTTGTGGTGGCAAAGAATTGGAAATTGAGAGGATGCCCATTAATTATGTGAAGACTGGACAAGTTATGGCATGTAATTATGAGGACATAGTATTATGCTATAAGGAATGATGAGTAGGATGTTTTCAGAAAAAGCTCTAAAGACTGATACAAAGAGAAATAAGTGGAACCAGGAGTACTCTGTACACAGTAACATAGTATATTGTACAACTGTGAAAAACTTTGCCACTCTGATCCAGGCAATAATCCAGAGCAATTCCCAAGGGCCTATGTTATTGATCTCCAGAGGAAGAAATGACTCAGTGTGAATACAGATTGAAGCATATTTTTTTACTTTTTTATTCTTATTTTCTTTTGATCTGCATTTTCTTTTGCAACCTGACTAATATGGAAATGTTCTAATCTACATCAAATTTCTGCTGTTGGGGCCATTAATTCTGCCACCTGCTCCCTTTTAGCTTCTTCATTCAAATTTCTGATTTTTTTTTTCTTATTCCAGTCTGGGATGTCCTTTTGCAGGTCCATGCTAACTTGGAACTCCATAAGGTGTTATGTCTCATTAGGTTTTGGTTTAATTTCCTTTCTCTTGCAGCATATGTTCAGAAACATTGGCATTTGTTTAGATGTCTTGTGACTATCTCTGGTGAATCATTAGCTTGCTCTCTAGGATCAAATGAGATTTTGTAAATATGAAAGTGCTTAGGACAATACCTGGCAAATGGTTGGTTGTTGTTCTTCATATTCAAAGAGGATCAAAATGACATCACTATGTTAGAATCAAGTTTCAATGTGTACAACTGTGACTGATCAGACCAATATGATCCCGGAATGCTCTACCATAGGTCAGGCACAAATAGTCCAGGTGAACATTTGGGGTGGATACTCTAAATCTGTACATCTTGCATTTCCTTTGAGCTGTTTCAATCCTGCTTTGTTCATAGAACATAGCACCTTCTGTGATGTGGTCATACCATGCTGAGGGGTCCTATGCAAGTGTCTCCAATGTCACACAATTCCAAAGTTCTTAAGAGCGACCTTGAGACTGTCCTTTTATCATTTCTTCTGGCCACCATGTGAATGCTCGCCCTTGGTGAGTTCTCTACAAAACAGAGTTTTTGGCACCTGCATGTTTTGCATTTGAACAATGTGTCCAGCTGATCAGATTTGCTCTCTCTTAAGCAGAGTTTGAATGCTTAGCAATTTAGTTCCAGTAAGGACTTCAGTGTATAGCAACTTATCCTGCCAGGTAATTGTCAGAATCTTGTTAAGGCATTTCAAATGAAAGTGATTCCATTTCCTTGCATGGTACTGGTAGATTGTTCAGGTTTCCCAAACATACAACAATGAGGTCAACACAACAGTTCTGTAGACATTCACTTTGGTAGTCAGTCTAATGCCTCTTCTCTCTCACACTTTCCCTCAGAGCCTCCCAAACATTGAGTTAACTCTGGCAATGAGTGTATCAACCTTATTATCAATGTGTACATCGCTGGAAAGAACACTACAAAGGTTAAGGGAACGTACCTTTGTAAGCATTCAAGGTAAGCATTCAAAACGTTTCCATTTGCTGTCACTGATGACTCCACAAATGGATGCTGGCTGATGGAGTACCTGTGTTTTCTCGGTGGCAATTATTAGACCAAAGTAGTAAACAAATAGTGGACACTATATAAATGCTTATTCCCTTTCCTGTTTTTAAAATCTTCCTCATTGAATTTTTGCTTCTGCTATAGAATTTTTAGCCGAATTTTTCTCTCCTGAGACCTTTCAAAATTTTGATGATTTTTTCATTATTCTCCCATTGCTTACTTTCTGACTCCTTTCTTTTTGATAGTGGGCCCCCTGGAAACTGAATTTCAGAGTGCTGTCTCAGTCTTCTCAAACATTGGAGAATTAACTTCTCACTGGTATTAGTCCTTGCCTTAAGAGGTTTCTGGGGTGAAAGGATTGGATCTAACTGAATGTCAATCTCCTTTCCTTCAGACCCTATGCAGCCCCACATGCATACACACTAGCAGCATACCCCAGTTCCTTCTATTCTTAGTTCTATGGAAAGTATGTACATATTCCTGCCTTTCTATGTCTCTCTCTTTTCAACTAATGAGTGGGCAATGTTGAGGTCTTCTCTTTATTAATGCAGATTGGTGGGATGAGGGCGGGGTCAGGAGGTGCTAGCAGAAACTGAAACAACATTAGAGAAATTCCTAAAACAATCCTACAACACAAGCTGGGGGGTTCAATTATGCAACTGCTCTAATGGGAGTGTGAGGATAGAGAGGGGTTCTTGAGCATACAATTTAAGCATGCAAATTCTTTGCTCTTAATTCTTAAGGTTGATTCCTTGTTAGGTTTCTTGGTATCTTGGATAGCAGAGAAAGATGTAAGTACTTTTCCTCTGGCACATAATGCCTCTTGGAGACAGAGTTTTCAAGAGTAAATGAAGACTAGAAAAAAATATCTAGTCTGCCAACTTGTTGGCCATGTTGATGACTCCATTTCAGTATGATTGGATTCCTGATAATCCTATGTATTTTTATTTTGTGGCTTTAAAAATATCACACTAAAAAGAGGTCCATCTGTAGGCTTCATCAGACTACCAAAGGTATGCCATGACATAATAAAGACTAAGGATCACTGAGATAGAGACAATAGGGAACCACAGGAGGTTTGGGGGTGGGAGGAAGGAAAATAAAATGATCCACTTTGGGCTTTGGGAATGTGATTTTGGCAGCTCAGTGGAAGATGGCTAGGAGAAGGGCCAATTTTTCTTTTTGGAGGTTGAAGATAGGGCAATTGAGGTTAAGTGACTTGCCCAAGGTCACAGGCTAGTTTTTTGTGTTAAATATCTGAGATCAGATTTGAACTCATATCCTCCTGATTCCAGGGCCAGCACTCTATTCACTGTACTACCAAGCCACCCCAGAAGGCCCAGGTTTTATGCAGAAAACCTAATTAGGAGGCAGTTGCAAGATTCCAAAGGTTGAAATGGTACTCAAGAGAATTAAGAAGGGAAAAGCAACTGAATTACATGCAATGTGCTTAAGAAAAGTCATGTTGGTGATATATTTGTGAAGACATTGAGTAGTTTATTCACAATATATGTGAAAGTATGACCACCTAGAATATATATGTATGTATATGTAAGTTCAAAAAAGACAAAGACAGAGAGACAGAGGCAGAGATGAAGACAGAGACAGAAAACATATTGACCATCACTAACCTATCTACTATTTCCCTTTCTTTAACATAAAACTTCAGAAGAATAATTTATACAACAGAGGAGAGCCCTAACATTGTTAATAATAGGAAGCAAGGAGACTTTAATATATAATTTTCCCAGAATAGCAAATCTTTAGCATTATGCAATTGATTGAAAAAATGTAAAGAATGAAATATGCCCTTGAACTTGTTGACTATAAAAAGTTCTTTTTTAATAAGAAAACATTGTCTTAAAGGTTCTCTTCCAACCAGACATGTCTCATGCATTTGACAAAATTATGCAGTGTTCCTGGAAAGACAACAGAAAAATAACAGAGGGAACTTGATTGACAGCCCTTTGATAATTAACACCAATTTTAATTTTTAAAAAAATGAGATTTTTCGGAGGGAAGTGAAAAGTTGGTATTGCAGAAAGAATTAATAAGAAAATACAGTATGTAGAACCACTTCTGTTATGTGACCTTGGAGTAAGGTGATGCTGATGGTAATGATGATGGTGATGGTTCTGGTGGTGGTGGTGGTGGTGGTGGTGGTGGTGGTGATGGTAAAGATAAAACTTTTATATTACATTTTAAGATTTATAAAGTACTTTCCTCACAACAACTCTAATAATTAGCCAGGTCTTTTTTACACATGAAAACACATAAAGCTCACACATGAAGTGACTTGCTCCTGACAACAAATTTTGCATTTGAGTCAGATTCAAATTGCAGCTTTCTGCTACCAAGTCTAGTTCCCTTGGTACTAGGTACTCTCTGGATGTTTCATTTCCTTATGTCTACAATAAGAAGCTTTGTTTAAAAGATCCTAAGGACATTCCCAGTTCCAAGGTTCTGTGATTCTATGAAAAATAACACTCTTTGCCTATAAATTCAAGCCCAAATAATTAAGTCAAAAGTTCCCAGGTGCAATTTTCCTCTAATTTCCTTACTCTGTGCAGTTTGGACTCTTTCAAGGAAATCAGTAAGAAAAAAGTATGTGAAGTCAAATGGGAAATGTATATGGCACTTTAAAGTTTATAAAGTATTTTACAAAGGTTATCTCCTTTTATCTTTACAATAATCCTAGGAAGTAGGTGCTATTGTTATCCCCACTTTATAGATGAGGAAATGGAGGCATAAAGCGTGTGACTTGCCCAGGGTCACACAACTAGTAAATATCTGAGGTTGGATTTGAACTCAGGCCTTCACAACTCCAGATCCAGCTCTCTCTACTATGCCACCTAGCTTCAGGGGTTAAATAAATGTTAGGACATTTCCTTGCATGCCGCAAGTACTTAATAAATGTTCATTAATTGATTGTTGAAGACTATTGTTAAGTTGGAGGAGATCAAATAGATGTGCCTATACCAAATGCTGCATTAATTCATAGGAATTAGGCTTATATTGTAAAGTTCTTAGGATGATGAGAGATAAATGTTTATAATACTGATATTTATAATTTTCCTTAATATTTTGTTATTCCTAGGGTTCCCTGTTCCAATGCCCCCAATATTTGGTCATTGCAGTTGTGGAGCTGTGATATGTGGAACATAAGCATGTACAAAGAACTGAATATCCCACAGAAGGCCATGGAGAGGTTGGTGGTGGTTATGAACAGGCCTCAGCACGACCATGATTAGGAATTTTAAAGAACAAGAGTAAAAGATGTCACTAAGGAAATGTGTGCTAAGAAGAGCAGATAGCCTGGCTACTTGACAAGGGTAAGGCATGACGGGTTGATCATCCCATCAATTCACTTTCCTCCTTTTGAATTCAGGAGAAAACAAGGAAGGCTTCCAGCAATGGGGTCAAGCCCATGGCAAATTAGGAGAGAGCATGCCCAAGAGTTGAATAGCAGACATGGGTAAGTTTGCTTTGTTGGAGGGAACAACCAGATCAATGAATTCCCATTTCAATTT
>CM053600.1:198169474-198211245 GCA_028646575.1 Pseudocheirus occidentalis
TTTCTTTTCCCTGTTTACCTTCTCATGCTTTTCTTGCTTCTTGTATTTGAACGTCAAATTTTCTATTCAACTCTGTTTTTTTCATCAAGAATGCTTGAAAGTCCTCTGTTTCATTGAATGACCAAATTTTCCCCTGAAACATTGTACTCAATTTTACTGGGTAGGTGATTTTTGTTTTTAATCCTAGCTCCTTTGACTTCCAGAATATCATGTTTCAAGCCCTTTGATCCCTTAATGTAGAAGCTACTAGATCCTGTGTTATCCTGATTGTGTTTCCACAATATTCAAATTGTTTCTTCTTGGCTGCTTGCAATATTTTCTCCTTGGTATGGGAACTCTGGAACCTGGCTATAATATTCATAAGAGTTTTCTTTTTGAGTTCTTTTTCAAGAGGTGATTGGCGAATTCTTTCAATTTCTATTTTACCCTCTGGTTCTAAAATATTAGAGTAATTTTCCTTGAAAATTTCTTGAAGGATGATTTCTAGCTTCTTTTTCTGATCATGGCTTTCAGGTAGTCCAAAAATCTTTAAATGGTCTCTCCTGGATCTCTTTTCTAGGTCAGTGGTTTTTCCAATGAGATATTTCACATTGCCTCCTATTGTTTCATTTATTTGGGTCTGTTTAACAGTATGTTGATTTCTCATAAAGTCATTCATTTCCACTTACTACAATCTAATTCTGAAGTAATTATTCTCTTCAGTGAGATTTTTGAAATTTTTTTTCATCTGACAAATTCAGCTTTTTAAGGCATTCTTCTCCTCATTAGCTTTTGCCTCTTTTGCCATTTGAGTTAATCTATTTTTTTAAGGTGTTATTTTCTTCAGTCAGGCTGTTGACTCTCTTTCATGATTTTCTTCCATCATTCTCATTTCTCTTCCCAATTTTTCCCCCACTTCTCTTACTTGATTTTCAAAATCCTTCTTGAGCTCCTCCATGACCTATAATCAGTTCATATTTTTCTTGGAAGCTTTTGGTGCAGGAGTTCTGACTGTGTTGTCTTTTTCCTGTTCCATGCTTTGATTCTTTTTGTCCCCCAAAAAAGGAATCTAAAGTTGGATTGCTGTGCTTACTCTGCTTCCTTTGCTTGCTCATGTTGCCACTCAATTACTTGACTTTTTGAGCTCTTTGCCACAGTAGAACTCTGCTTCCAGATGGGAGAGCTTTGTCCCAAATTGCTGGGGTTTTTGCAGCTGCCAGAGCTATTAAGAGGTCACCTTATCTGGAGCCCCCACAAATTCTGCCCCACTGGTCACATACCTCAGGACTACCACCCAAGACAGCAATCCAGATACAGGTAGGTTAAAGCAATAGTGGTTAGCCTCCGAATGTTTGCTTGGCCCCCTCTATGATCTGCAGGTCAGGAGCTCTGAAGCAGCCACATGGAGGTGACTGCAGGACCACTGCACCTCCATCTCTTCTAGCTCTGGGGGCAGGGGCCAGACCTCTCCTCCATCCCACCCAGTTCCAACAGAGTTCTACATTGACCTCTCACTTTTTCTTTGGCATTTATAATTCTGGAAGCCACCACAGCTGCTGGTAATCCATCCTCCTGAAGTCTGCTGCAGCCACTGGTTGGGGCCACCATGGGGCTAAAACCTTGGGCTCATACAGGGCTGGGCTTGGCTCCCCGAACACTGTGGTGGACTCTTCCTGTCCACCTGCTGGGCTGCCTTCAGTGGGAGATTTGTTTCTCTCTGTCACTTTTTGGGTTCTGTAGCTCTATTTTATATAGTCATATTTCATAGGTATTTGAGGTGGTTATGGGGGGAGCTCATGGAGCCTTCCTGCTTCTACGCCGCCATCTTGGCTCTGCCTTCAACCCTTGTTTTCTTGATATCTTTTGGGTGACATTATCTTTCTAGTATTCAGCTCCTACTTGTCTGATTTCTCCATCTTCTTGGGTGCATCCTCATTAGGTTATGCCTACTTACCTTGGGTATCCCCTTGGACTCTGCTCTGAGTCCTCTCCTCTTCTCCTTCTAGACTATTTTATTGGTGAGTTTAATGACCACTTCTGTGCTGATGGGTCTCAGATCTACTTCTCCTTCCCCAACCTCTCTGCTAACCTCCAATTTTGCATCTCCAACTGCCTTTTAGACATCTTGGACTGAATGTTCAATAGACATCTGAAAAATCAACATGTCCAAAAACTCATGATCTCTCCCCTCTCCTGTCCCCCACTTTCTCTATTACTGTAGAGGTGCCATCATTATCCTGGATTCTTCTCAATTTCTCACCTCCCACCCCCATATCCAATACAGTTACAAGACCTGTCATTCTTACCTCTGCAGCATCTTTTAAATATGTCCCATTGTCTCTTCCAACATCATCACCACCCTGTTCAAGACTTCATCACCTCACACCTGGATAACCTGCGTCTGGGTCTGCCTGTCTCTCCTCTCTCCCCACTTTAGACCATCTTTAATTCATCTTTCAAACTGATCTCCCTAAAACAGGTCTGACCACATCACTTCCTATTCAGTAAACCCCAATGGGTCCCTATCATCTCTGATATCAACTATAAAATCTTCTCTTTGGCTTGTCAGGGCCTCCATAAACCTATCCTTTCCTAATGTTCCAGTCTTCTTATACCTTACTCCTTATCTCCACCTTCTGGCTTCCTTCATGTCCAACATAAAATTCACTGTCTCTGAGAAACCTTTCCTGGTTCCCCAAAGCATCCATCCATCCATCCATCCATCCATCCATCCATCCATCCATTCATTCATTCATCCATCCATTCATCCAGACAGTAATTCATTCATCTAGCCATTCATTCACTCAAACCCACTGTGACAGTCGTGAAGGATAAACAAAACTTCCAAGATATACAAAAATAAATTAAAGTGCTCACAATCTGATAGAGTGACCAATGATTAGGCAGAGGTAATTATAATCCCAACTAAATTATGTTTAGTTTATAAGCAGAGTGAAAAGCACTTGGATATGAGATGAGGCCACTGGGAGATTAGAAATGATTGGTGTGAGGAGGGTACGTAAGTATCTCTGTCTCTGGAATCCTGCACCGTCATCCTGTCAGACTCCGCTGCCATTTAAATATTTGTCCTCAGCCAGCTTGAAGTGCCCTCCTCATCTGTCTGCCCCCATTACACTGAAAACAGGAAGAAGATTTGCCCGCTTCAGGGGTGGCTGCTCTGGGACAAGGACACAAAGCTTAAACTGGGAGGATGAAGTGACTAAGGGAATTGCAGGCACCACTGGGCAGTGGTGGTGGAGGTGTGGCTCCCTCTCCTGGACTAGGCCTGGTCTGGCCTGACCACTGCTCACCTCTGGAAGACTGGAAGAGTTTGCTTGGAGGAGTGAAGCCCCGGGAGCCGTGAGTATTGACTGCGGCCACTCTGAACTGGTACCATTTGTTTGGCCCGAGGTCCTCCAGGTGGGTGCTCTCCTCCATGGTCTGCAGATGGTAGGGAAGAGAGCAAAGTGAGAAGCCACAACTTTTCCATCCCCAATAAATCAGACCAACCAATGGTGTTTTGACTAGACTGGAAACTGAGGCTCTGTCTTCTTGGGAGGAAGTGACAGATGAGTGAGGATACCCCTTAGAGAACTTGTTAAGCAAATGATAAGATTTGGAGCTGGAAGGACTTTGAGCACCATCCAGTGTGACCATTTCATGTTACCGAAGAGGAAATAGACACTCTCTAGGGCACTGGAAAGGACAGTCCATTTGGAATTAGAAGACTAGCCTGGCCTGGAATCCTGGATCTGCCCCTACCAACCATGTAATCCTGAGCAAATATCTGTGTTTCTCTGAGCCTCAACTTCCTCATCTGTAAACTGGGGCACAGACCATGTGACCATTGAATCCTTTTCAGTCCTAATTTTATGATTTAGCACAATGCTTGGCATATAACACAATCTTAATCTTCCTCCCTCCGTGTCTTCTTCCCTCCTTCCTTCCTTCCTTCCTTCCTTCCTTCCTTCCTTCCTTCCTTCCTTCCTTCCTTCCTTCCTTCTTCTCTTTCTTTCTTTTCTTCTCTAAAATTGAACAAGGATTTTAATTCTATTTTGCTAAAATTTAATCAAGTTATGACTAATTTTTAATGTGAAGGTATTTGTAGAACCTATATTGGATTGCATGCCACCATGGCAGGGAGGGGGCAGAGAGGGAAGGGGAGAAAATTTGGAGCTCAAAAGCTTGTGGAACTGAATAGTGTAAATTAAAAGTAAGCAAACAAATAAATAAATTAAATTATTTTTTAAAAGATTTAATCAGGTTAGATTTAATATTCTCTTTTTGGTTTCTCTCCTTTGTAAACTTCACTCTCTACCCACATATCAGAAGAAATTTGGCTAAAGGTCAAGCTTTTGTCCTGTAATTGTTCTTATTCAGTCATGTCTGACTCTTCTGGACCCAATTTGGGGTTTTCCTGGCACAGATACTGGAGTACTTTGCCATTTCCTTCTCCAGTTCATTTTACAAATGAGGAAACTGAGGCAAATAGGGTGAAGTGACTTGCCCAGGGTCACACAAATGTAAGTCTCTCAGGACAGATTTAAACTCATGTCTTTCTGACTGTAGCCTGGTGCTCTATGCATTGAATCATCCAGCTGTAATTACCTACACCTTCATAACCCCACCTATCACTTACTTTCTCAGAGAAACTTAAAAGGTCAGATCTTAACAATTTAAACCGATGTAGCCACTGCCAGCACCTGAAGACTAATCTCTTGCCAGCGAACCTTTATCTGGTGATCTGGAAGCCAAGTCGCCTGCCTGCCTTCAGCCTGGGGAGAAGAGACTCAGAGCACAGCCAGGCCTGTCCTCTGATGACAGCACGCAATCAGGACCAGAGTCAAAGCCTTTCCTCTTTGTCTCAACCATAGTTGGTCCAGGGAAATAAAATCAACCTCAGGGGAGAGACTGGTGTCTTTTTTTTTTTTTTTTTTGTCCTTGCATCCCCCACCAGAGCAACAGCTCCAGGGCAGGAGGAAGGACCCTACATTTGGAGCCAGAGGACCCAAGTTTCATGTTTGAGCTGTGGTCACTTCTTTTGTAACCTTGGGCCAATCATTTCTCTCTCACCTGCTAAAGGACAGGTTTGACTATTGCCCCAGGGAGCTCTCCAAGGTACAGAGTGGGTGTGGATCTGCTTTGATGGTGGGGTTCCATCCCTGGTTGTCCCATAGATCAGTGAAGCCCCAGACATAGTCCCAAAAACTCAGTGCTGGGTATTTAGTAGGCTCTTAATAAATGCTTATTTTATTCACTGGCATGGCCTCTGAGAAGCCAGGACTGCTTCCAAGCCAGGATGAGGCATTAAGGGAGGACTTCAGTGGAGGCCCACTACATCTTCGTCTCCATGAATTTATATCCCTGGTTCTCTCTGTCTCTGCCCATCTCTCTGCAGCGCTCTCCTCTTAGACAGGAGTCAGAACAATGTGGGGGTTGATTGATTACAACTAATTCAGGATAAAGTGGGAAAGATTGATAATAACATGATCTGTCCCAAGATACTTTGTATTTTAAAACAGGATGGCTCTTAATCTGAAGGACTGAATCTGATGTTGGTGTTTCAGCCCTTATAGCTGCAGGAGAGGAAAGGGGAGGAGAGGAGAGGAGAGGGAGAGACAGAGAGGGAGAGACAGAGACAGAGAGAGAGAGAGAGACAGAGAGAGACAGACAGAGACAGACAGACAGACAGACAGACAGAGACAGAGAGAGAGACAGAGAGAGAGAGGGAGAGAGAGAGAGAGAGAGAGAGAGAGAGAGAGAGAGAGAGAGAGAGAGAGAGAGAGAGAGGGAGAGGAAGAGGGAGAGAAAGGGAGAGGGAGAGGGAGAAAGTCTTATCCTGTAGGTGTGAACTTCCTCCAAGAGGCGTCTAGAATGTGGTGAAGAAGGAAGGAGCCTTCCTCAGGTGGTCAGAAAGATGAGAGATGGGGTATAACCAATAGCTAGGGGCCTCAGAGTCAAGAAAACCTGTGTTCAGGCACTACTTCCTCTGACCATTCTCAAGGTGTGACTCTAGGAAAGTCAGGTTAGCCCTCCTCTGTACCCCCAGGGAATTTTCTAGGAGGAGAAAGTTGGTGAGCAGGTGCTGAATGCCTTGGTTTGGGCCAGCTGTCTTCACTGCAAGCTCCCTGCCATTGAAATTCAAGATTAGCAAAGTGGTGCTAAAGCCCCCAAAGCTTCCTGGGAGATATTTTTTGCAGCTTTCCTGTTAATCTGGATAAGGAGATGGTGAGAGAGTTCGCCCAGGGGGATGCTGACTTTACTCTAGATGTTGGCAGGTCAAGGGAAAAGGACATAAAACCCAGGTCAGAGCCAGCTGGAGACCTACCACAGCCACCACCTTCCATTCAGTAGCCTCATCCTCACTGGGGTGAAGCCCCCAGTGCCACCTGCTCTGTAGGATGTAGAACACGGGTTCTATGGAAACGCTGGACTTGGGTTTCCAAGATACTTGGACTGCTCCCCTAGATTTCTCCAGAATGGTGAGGCCTTTTCTAGGCTTCAGTGGTACACCTGAAAATGAACTGAAATAAGTTAAAGAGATACAGACAGAAAGAAAAAGAAGGAAAGAGGGGAGGGAAGGGAAAAAAAAGAAGGAAGGAAGGAAGGAGGGAAGGGAGGAAGAGAGGGAAGACAAAAGAGGGAGAGAGGAGGAAAGAATGGAGGGAGGGGAGAAAAGGAAGAAGCAAAAAAGGAATGAAAGGAGGGAGTGAAGAAGGAAGGAAAGAAGAAAGCAAAAAGTGAGTATGGAAGGAAAGAGGTAAGGAAGGGAGGGAGAAAAGAAGGAAAGAATGGAGGGAGTAGGGGAGGGATGGAAGAAGGAAGGAAGGAAGAATTGGAGGAAGGGAGGAAGAAAGGGATGAAAAAGGAAGTAAGAAAAAAGGGGGAGAGAGGAAGAGGAAGGAACAGAGGGAGGAAAGGATGTAAAAGAAAGAATGAAAGAAAAAGACAAAGGATAGAAGAAAGAGTGAAGGAAGAGAAAAGAAGGAATGAAGGAAGGGAGAATGACAAAGCAGCAGAGGGAAGAGAGAAGCAAACCAAGATGCCTCAGATTTCATGGTTGTCTGGGACAGGTTCCCTGAGCTGTTTGTGCAGAGATCAACATGGCGGCTTCTACTTGCCCACCATGTCTGTGTCATTTCTGTGCAGATGTTGGAAGGTGAAAGAAAAAACGAAGCCCATGTATTTATCTAGATGTGTTCAAAGTCTCCCCACGTCATGACTCTCTCCATTTAGAAGAGAGACAAAGCAACTGCTGGGAATGAATCAGAGGGAATCCCAGAAGAGAGCAGCGCCAGAGGAAATTAGCTGAAAGGGCTGGTGGCACAGGCTGGCCTCCATCACTGCAGAAGGGGGAGGGGCAGGGATGCCCTTACTGGGCTGTGAGGGCACACCCAGGAATTTCACTTACTTTGCCAAGGTAATCATTTATTGAAAATCACAATGAACATTATTTGTATTCCCAGAATAAAAGAAGCCAAAATGTGACTAACTTAAACAAAATAAACATCAAACTTTCCTTCAAAATGAAAGAAGAAATGCCAGCTTGTTTTTGGATATTGGTGGGTTGCCCTGAGATACACTGGGCAGAGCCTATAGGGCAGCAGCAATGCGGACCCTCTCTCTGCTCTCCTAGTGGCCCATCTTCCTCAGCCATGCCCCAGCCTCCTTTGCTCTCTAGTTCTGCCTCTGCAAGGTATCTTTGGCTATTATCCACCGCACCTCCCCTTGGGCGTCCATGCATGACTCAGAACAGGCTCCAGAGTGTCATCTTTTTACCTCTGTTCATGTGGTCTGGGGTCTGGCAGGTGTGCCCACAAGCATTGGAGCAGCATTTCCTGTTCCCTGGGCATTCAGGGTCCCTCCTGCAACTCTGCACACAGGCAGCAGCAAAGCCAGATGCCCTTGCTGAGGGCGGGCAGTCTCCTTGCTTGACTGTCTGCAGGGTCCTCAGGAATTCACAGCTGGTCAGGCACTCGTGTTGAGTCTGGGAAGAAGATGCCAGCTTAAACTAGAGTCAAAGGGTGAAACCCATTCAATTACATGAAGATGTCTTAAGGCCTTCTTCACATGTGAAAGACATTCTGCTTGATGCCAGCCACCCAAGGAGAAAGATGAGACTCTCTGGAAGGGAGAGCTGGAGCAGGGCAGACCAGTGGATTGGAGGACAATCTTGTACTGTGAGACACAGGCTGAGCCGCCCCTTTATAACACTGACAGTTGGAAGAGGCCTTGTCAGCCATTCAGTCCAGCCCCCCACCCCACCCATGAAAGTCCAAGCCCTGCTCTGATGTTCTTGTCAAGTAGTCACAGGAGGAACGAACGGCTGGGAAGCAAGCTGGGCCAGTTGTGTAGTGAGAACAGATGAACAGCCTTTGTGCTTCATGGGTAGCCACCCCAAAGTAGATGGTGGACCCTGGTGGGGCAGGTTCATGGGAAAGACACTGGCTAGAGCCACACAAGCCTGGAGATGGAGTGATCTGGATCTTTGGAAGGAGGTTCATGATCCTTTATCATCATCACGATCATCATTATCATAATCTCATGCCGAGAAGCAAGGGGACCTAATGGTTTCAGAGCTCAAAATCAAGAAGAGCTGAATTCAAATCTACCTCTGACATCTCAACCAAGTGATTTCTCAGGGAATCATTTGACCTTTCATTGCCCTGGGCAGCTTTCTGAGAAGGTGCCAAACTCCATTGATAAAGGAGGTTCCCTAGGCTTATGAAATGATAGTAATCCCCCTAATCCTAGTAAGAGTTGATGTTTACATGGCACCACACTCCACCTACATCATTCTGTCCTTTGAGATTCACAGCTGGGTGGTTAGCAGGGGCATCTGTTATGCCCACTTGATGGATTTTAGCAGGATTCTAGTCTTGGATGGAATGAGTGGAAGGCCCTGTGCTTGGTGGGGGTGGGAAATAGAGGGACCGATTTAACAGGCCTTGTCCTCCAGGGGTTTGCTGTCTACTTGGAGAAAAGACCTGCCCACAAATAAGTGTAAAAAAGGAAGGGATAAGGGCATCAGAGAAGCTTAAAAAGGGGTCACTCTTTGAAGAGGAGAGGGTTTGACTGTGCATAACCAGTGCTGGGCACATATTTGGTGCTTAATAAATGATTGTTGACCTAACTCAACCAGTAGGATTTTTTCATTTCTAATTTCTTGGTCTAAGTGGCAGATCTGGAAAGAGAAGTCATCAATTTAGGGCTAGGGTTAGTATTTTTTAAGTCTGTGTCTCAATGTGAATCCCCATTCCCAGTACTTAGTCCTCTTATTATTTTTATTTTATTATTTTTTTTAGGGGGAAGGTAGGGCAATTAGAGTTAAGTGACTTGCCCAAGGTCACAGGGCTAGTTTTGTGTTAAGTGTCTGAGGGTGGATTTGAACTCAGGTCCTCCTGACTCTAGGGTCGGTGCTCTATTCATGATGCCACCTAGCCATCCCTGTGTCTGGGAGATTTTAAATTATTTTTACTTGAGTAGTTGAGGACTCAGAAGAAATCTTTGTACATACTTGATGTGTTTGTTCATGGTTATAAAACTGATAAGTGAGAAATTAAAAAAAAAATTTCCCCCAATTCCCCCTTAACTTAGATCTGTGACCTACCTGTTCCCAATTTCAGCTGGGCCTGGAATAAATTTTTCCATGACAAGAGCCCTCCTCCTTCCCTCCACCCCATCTCTCAATAATAAAAAGTCAAGATATTTCTATTGACCCATTTCATCAACCAAAAGGATAAACTCAGGCACAAATGCATCTTCCTTCAAACTGAGAAGATGATAGGATTTGGCCTGTTGAATAAAGGTGAATCCCAGGAGGCATTTTGTGACTGTCTGACACAGACACACGTCTGGGCCTTTGAATGAGAATTTCAGTCAGTCCAATGGTGAATTCAGTCAAGTGCTGAACCTGGCTAGGGGTGAAAAGGGACTTGGGTGCTTTCCAGTCAAGTTCCCAGTTGTGGGATGTATTTTGGGGAAGCCTCAGTCTGTCTCTCTCTATCTCTTCCTCCCACCTCTCTCTGACTCCCTCTCCCTCTTCCCGAGCCTGTCTCTCTCTGTCTCTTCCTCCCACCTCTCTCTGACTCCCTCTCCCTCTTCCCCAGCCTGTCTCTCTCTGTCTCTTCCTCCCACCTCTGACTCCCTCTCCCTCTTCCCCAGCCTGTCTCTCTCTGTCTCTTCCTCCCACCTCTCTCTGTCTCTCTCTCCTTCTCTTCCCCAGCCTGTCTCTCTGAGCCCTCTCCTTTTCCCCTGCTGCACTGCACTCTCTTCCCCCCTCCCCCACCCCACTGACCTTGTCATTGGAGAGACTGAACACAGACAAAGAGGGCACAGACTTATTTCAGGCATAAATAAGAATGGACTGGGGCTAGTACTGCCCAGCAGCTGGAGCTTCCAAGCACAGGGACACTCTTGGTTCAGAGGTCAGTGTCAAGGAGAAGGGACAGGATTACCGCACATATCTCCCAACACTGATTTTTCAGGGCATCCACCAGGGCTCTGCATGGCTTCAAACACTGTAAAAGTCAAACGGAAGGATTATCATCAACAACCCATCCTTCCTTCCTCCTCCTCCTATGCCCCCAGCCCACTCTGGGCTACAGGCTGAGGGGCCTGACTGTCCCTCTGTTCTGTAGCCCAATGCTCAAATCCAACAGAGACATGGGGAACCTGGTAGGATGTTATCTGGGCAGTGGCACAACTCAGAGGAGGAATCATCTGCAGGGGCAACCCCAGTGGGGTGTGTGTGTGTGTGTGTGTGTGTGTGTGTGTGTGTGTGTGTGTGTATGAGAAAGAGAGAGAGAGAGAGAGAGAGAGAGAGAGAGAGAGAGAGAGAGAGAGAGAGAGAAGGAGCAAAAGAGAGAGACAAGGAGAGAGACAGAGAAAAAGAGTAGTGATTTTTCAACAGCTCTATATATTTAACAGAAATGAAAGTTTAGCCAGGGTTTGAAAATGGACAAATTTTCTTTTTCCAGAAGAATTGCACATACACACAAATGGACTCCATATCTCTGTCTCTCTGTCTCTCTCTCTCCCTCATGCACAGTCACACACAACAATAATGATTGTCATTGTCATTTATATAGGTCTTGCAAAGTTCTTTTATAGTCTTCATTCCACGTGATCCTCACCAGAAAAAAACCCCAACCCCAAATGCTGAAGGAAAAGTTATGATTATTTTCACCCTCATTCTGTGGGTGAGGAAATGGAGACTCAGAAATGGAATGACTCGCCCAGCTAGTAAGGATCCGGATATCTGAGCCCGGGTCTTCCTGACTCCAGTTCTAGTACCCTGCACAGTATCCTGTGCTACCTTATCCCCTATATACTTTACACATACATGCCCTATTCCTCCAACTTATGTACTTGGGTTGGGTCCTCAAAGGGCTGATTGCTACTTTGTGTTTTAGGGATAAGCCTGGGGGTCTGTACTCCTAACGTCAGAGCTCATGAGCCCCCTCCAGCATGCTTTCCATGAACATAAGCCAGCTAGTAGACACAGCTCTTAACAAAGGCATTCAATCAGATGGAACAGCACAATCAGTAGCCATGAAACATTCTCCCCATAAACCTGGGGAGCACTTTCCCACAAATACACACAGTATCTAGAGGAAGGGTAGACTCAAACTCTGACTATAATAGCAGAGAAGCATACATACGGCAGATGTGCGGCAAAAACCAACTCACAGTTTCTGGTACTGTAGGTCCTGACAATCCTTTCTCTCTTTGCAGGGTTCTGATTCAGGTCCCCTTGGCTAAGGCTTTTCTGCTGTGTGGGTTACTTAGTTGGTTCCCAGGGTCTATTTCTCTCCCCAGCTCAACTCTTGATTGCCAGGGGTGGCTCTCTCTTGAGTCCACAAATGACTCCCTTCTCTACTGCCAGAGGTCCCGTTTCTGGAAGTACCTTCTCCCCTGAATGACTGCTTCTCTATGTCCATGTATGTCTAGAAAATGTGTCCCTGCTACTTGCTGGATACAGTGTCTCTTAATGGTCTAGTACCTTTGATTCACAGTGACATGGCCAATGTGAGGAAGGAGGAGAGAGAAATCTTCTCCTTCCTCTAAGGCAATTCTCTTTTAGAGTTTGGGTTCTTTTTCTTTTATTTCTAACTCAAACTGAAATAAGAAGGCAAGGGGATAGAGTGGAGGGGAGAAGAAAAGGGAGGGACTCTTGGAGGCATGGGTAGGTTAAGAAATAAGAGGGCAAGATAGTGGGTAGAAATAAAGCAGAGGAGGGAAAGGGGATAGGAACAGAGTGAGAAAGATAGTGAGAAAAAAAGGAAGGAGGAAAATACACAAGTAATTGTAGCTTAGAATGTGAACGGGACGAATTTACCTATATAATGGAAGCTGATCACAGAATAAATATTTGAATTCAACAATATGTTGCTTTCAGGAAAGGCTATAAAAATGAGAGATACATACAAAAATAAAATAAAGGTCAGGAACAGAATTTGTTATGCACAAAAAGCAGGGAGTAGTAATCATTATCTCAGGCAAAGCTAAAGCTAAAATAGATTTAATAGAAAGAGAAAAATAGGGAGACTCCACCACATGTCAGCAGTATTATTCGATTTTGTTTTAGATCATTTAAAATATCTAGAAAGTATAAAATGCCTGAGAGTATAACTGCCCAAACAGACACAAGTATTATATGAAGAGAAACATAAAACACTTTTTATACAAATAAAATCAGATCTAAACATTGAAGTAATATTTATTGTTCATGGGTAGGTAAAGCCATTATAAAAACAATTACAATTTTACCTAACTAATCTATTTATTTGATGTCATTTCAGTTAAATTACTAAAACAATTTTGCTGTTAGAAAAAAAATAACAAAGTTCATTTAGAAGAACAAAGCATAAAGAATTTCAGAAAACACCAGGGGAGAAAGATGTAAGGGAAGTAGATTCAGGAGTAGCAGACCTTAAAATGTATTAAAAGGTGAGAGCATTGTTGAAATATAAAATAGATGATTTTGATTACTTAAAATTAAAATTGTCTTGTATAAATAAAATGTATATAGCCCAAAATAGAAGGGATACAGAAAATTGGGGAAAACTTTTATAGACAATCTCTCAGATAGGATATGATCGGGTCGTAATACTACTTTGGTTTAAGAATGATGAGTTAGTTGATTTGGAAAGACCTGGGCTCCTTCCTCACTATCTGCCTTCAGAAAAACAAATTACAAGTGGAAGTAAGCACAGTACAGTCTTAACATATATGTGTATGTTTATAGAGATTTATATATGTCTCTCTGTGTATATATGTATACTCATAAATATATTTCCTTGCTTAATTGTAGGCTTCTTTAGGGCAGGGGTGGGGGGAAAACATGGGAAAAAATAAAGTAAAAAGTGCACAGGACAGAAGAGAAGAAAGCCTACAAAGAAGCAAAGAAAAGCTGGGCAACTTCGAAAACAGTGTGTAGTATTTATTATGTAGGCTTTCTTGAAATGGAAATTTATTGTTTTATATCAAATCCTCTCATGTTCTGCTGTATATATGGCAATGTTTTTTTTCTCATCTTCTATTTAAATTTAAAATAAATAAAAATGTATCAAAGTAAAAAAAAAAAAAGAAAACAAGAAACTGCGTCTGTCCCAAGATGAGGGTTTTTGGGCTCAGAGGTGACCTCGTGAGGTCCTGGGTCCTTATAGTCAGAGCTGAGTGGTGCTGAAGGAGGAGCACCTGGAAACTGCTCCAGTTTTCTGGGAGAAGATGCCCACTAAAAAGGCCCAAGCTTGGGTCACTTTGCCAAAGGACGTGTACTGGGAGGTGCTTGGTGCAGAGCCAAGGGAAAATGTAAAATGGCTAAGGCAGAATCCCAGAAATTGCTTTATGTTTAGCTCACTTTAAGTAGCAGTCTCCCAGTGAGGTACAACAGAAACATTACTGCTTGTTTAGTTTATCTCTCTGTCAAGGCACATTTGTGAATGTCTTTTACGTTTTATATTTGCATCTTTTGTGTGTAGGAAATAAATAGCTGTCCCATATTTGATTCCTGTCATTTAATGGATATCCTTCTACTCCCAGTTTTTGAGGAAAACACTAGACACGAACCCATCCCTGAGTTGGAAGCTTAATGAACTGAAGAGTTAGAGAAAAGGAAGCCGACCTTCTGTTAGAAACCGCGTTCCTCAAGGACTGAACCCAGTTGGAGAGCATGTGTGAGTAGAGATCAGAGAAGCCCCTTAGAGAAAGAGAGTGTAAGACCAAAGTCCATATGGGCCTCCAAAAGGTTTCATTAATGTTAGAAGTTATTACATAGGGTTTTGTGTGCTTTGTTCTTAATTTTAAAAGCAGATGAGTAGAATGTTTCATATTATCCCCCTTTCCTAGCAAAATGTAAGCCTTAACTATTCAGCTGCTATTTCATGAATTTTATTTATTTTCATTTTTTTCATTTTCTTAGTTTCTTTTATCTTTCAGTTGCACAAAGAATCTTCTTTTGCCCTCTCCTCCCACTTCTATACCCACTATTATATAACACTGGAGGCTAATATTTAGAGGATTGACCCTATTCACTGAAATATTTTTAATAATCTAATAATAATAATACTAATTACAGCTAACATTTCCATCCCACTTGAAGGCTTGCAAAGCCCTCTACCTGCCTCATCTCACTGGATCCTCACATCAACCCTGGGAGGGAGATGCTGTTACTCCCACTGAAGCACAGAGGATTAAGTGACTTGCCCAGAGTGACACAGGATTCAAACTCAGGTCTTCCTTGTTCTGAGTCCAGGATTCTCCATGCTGCTCCAACTAGAATTCGCTGCACTGGTTTTCCTACTGTGATTTTACCATGACAGCATCTTCATATTTTCTGCCATAATTTTGTGTCTGCAAAGTGTGTTTTTCACCAAGATCTTATGAAGAAGGGAGGCAGCTATTATTCTCCCTAGTTTTGCAGAGCCCAGGATCACTCTGCTAGTGATACAGTATGATTCAATCCACGTACCCTGACTCTGAGTCCAAAGAGCTCTATCCACAATGCCATGATCAAGGTAAGAAAGTGGACTAATGTATGTTTGAAAATGTCTTTGTCACTGTTGTGTAGACTGGCTTAGAGCATTCATAAGGTCATAGACTTAGCACTAGAAGGGATCTCAGAGGTCATGGGGTCCAACTCCCTAATTTTACAGTTGTGAGAAACTCAGACCTGGAGAGGCTAAGTGACTTCCCCAGGGTCATAGAGCCAATAAATGTCTGAGGCAGGATTTGAGCTCATGTCTTTTTTTTTTTTTTTTTTTTGTATTCTGTAGTCTGTTTATTGCAGAACCATTTCCAAGGAACCACCCTCGGTCTCAGTCTTTCTCTACCCCGGCCCAAAGCCAATCACAGGTTAAGCTCTTTATCCTGGGACCATGTCCCGAGGCACAAACAGGGTGTTACAATCAAGACTTGCAAATTAACTCAGCACTTTCTTTAGATATTCATGAAACCAATGAGAGCATCCACCCAACAAGATTATACTTTCCTTGCATATCTGCCTAATGACCTTTGTAGAACTGGGGAGCTAATGCGGCCAAGGACCCTGAAAGTCTTGGCCTACAACATCTCCCTCATCTTTTTTATTTATAGGAGAGGGGAACATCCCATTAACGAAGCCCTAATAGACTCCTGGGAGTTCTCGGCTTCTCTCCTATAATGCCTATAGGAGGGGGGAACATCCCATTAACAAAGCCTCGGAGACTTCTAGGAGCTCTCTTCTTCCTCCCATAGCATATAGGGCCACAGGCAGAATCATGCAGTTGGACATTATATATAACTTGTTGAATGATGACAGAAAAATAGGAAATAAGGATGGGTAAGTAGGTACATAAACCCAATAATGCCACCCCTATTCCTATGTAGGTTATAATTTGTGTTTGTCCAGGTAATATCCCCTGAGCTCATAATCCAATCAACTACGTTTTGTGCCTCAGAATTTGGTCCCCGTTAAGCTGATTTCTAATTTGGGCTATACCATATTTGGACTCATTTTTTGTTTACCAATACAGAAGCACATAACTTTTGCTTAACTTGCATTAACTCAATATCCTCAGCTAAGGCAATTACATCATCCCTGAGCTAAGTTATTGCTTTATAGAAACTCTTTATGGATTTCTGATTGTAACAAAATCCTTGTGAAACTTTGGCAGACAATTCATGCCAAAACTGGAGCTCATGTCTTCTTGATTCCAAGCCTGGTGTTCTGCCCACTACACCACACTACATTCACGTTGTAGCTCTTTGCTAGAGAGGCAGCTGAATCCTGCCTCGTTTCTTGCCCATCACATGGGAGTGGGATGAAGAATTGCAAAGCAAGTCCCCTTAGCATTTGGATTGAGGAAGTGGTTTACATTTTTTTTTGTTTCTCTCATGCTTTCCCTTGGTTTTGAAAGACATAATTAGATGGTGTAGATTAATCCTGACTCCCTGAATTTCTCTATGAAAACAAAACGATAACAAAACCCCGAGTCATCTAGAATGGTTTGTGCGTCTGCTCCAGGAATTGCAGGGAGATTTTATTTAAAAAGAGCATACAAAGCTAGAAGACAGGGTCTGAGTTTGGGAGTGGGGGATCACACTGCAGGCCCCAGCCTGGAGGACTGCAGACCAGGAAGGAAATGCTGCCACCGAGGCTTCCTTGACACATCCCATCCGTTGTACACATCAGAAACCCACTTATGCCCATCTCCCAAGGATAGAAGGGGATTTTATGTTCATATTTGGGTAAAAAAGGAAGAGCCTATAGGGAGGGAGAGAGGAGAGGTGGATAAAGTATAGTTCATTTCCCAGAACATGTGGGCACAAGATGCTCTGCTGTGATTAGAGAGACCTCCCTTTCTGCTCAGCCCCCACCTTCTGGTCTACTTCAATGTGGTTCCCAAGAAGGCCTTCTGGGAAGGGTGGGGATCTCATCCACTCCCATCCCCTCTCAATGATTCATGCAACCATACAGTCCATGGATTCTTCTGGCCTTTGGCTTCCCTTCCTCCATATTCCTGACTGTCTTACTACTAAAGGGTTGACCATAATCTTTTACTGTGTGTTCCATTGTCTGGGAGCTTAAGGCAGGGGTTCTCACATTTCTTTGCCTCACCTCCCCAGCAGTGAGCACCCCAATGTGTATATGCTTATTTATGAGTAACATCCTTGTGGTACTGTACTAATAATCACTTGCATATTAGAAGCACTGGATCAATGCCAATCTTGTAAACCCCAGAGGGATATGAGTGTGTGGCCAGGAAGCTTTCCCCTCCAACCTTTCCAAGGAAGCAAGCATTCATTAAACACCTACTGTATGCTAGGCATGGTACTAATCACTTTACAAATATTATTCCATTTGATCGTAACAGCAACCCTGTGAGGAAGGTGCAATTATTATCCCCATTTTGCAGATGGGGAAGCTGAAGCGGACGGTGATTAAGGAACTTGTTCAGGGTAAGTGTCTGAGGTTGAATTTGAACTCAGGGCTTTGAAACTCCAGACCCAGTATTCTGTGTACTGTGGTAGCTACTTTGGAACCTTGCATTGTAAGTAAGGAATTGTTGTTCTGTTCTTTATCCCCAATTCTATTGGGGTGCTCCACATGGAAAGTGCTTTGCAAACCATAACACATCATATAAATGTAATTATCACTATAATTATTAATGATTATTATTATTCTGCTATGGGGATATTTCCATGTGTAACCTGTAGGTGTCCCCATGGACACTGAGGCTAGCCGCCTTACATTTGCTCCTTTCTCTCCCTGTCCCCTTCCTAGGGGTAGTTGGGTGTATCTAATGCCCTCCACCAGATGTCCCTGTCATGGCTAAAGGAGCTGCTGTCCTCCCACACATTGGTAAAAGGTCATCGGCTTCATTTGTGATGTAATTGATCCGTATTTGTCATTTTCAGAACCTTCCACTTTCAATTTCAAATAAAATGTTCATGACATGGAGGTTTACACGTCTTCAGTATCATCTTCAAAACATTCCACTCTTGAGAGTCAGACAGAGCAGCGCTGAGCAGAGACACCCAGGGGGTTCTAGCCCAAATTTATAAACATTTTGAGGGTGAGACAACAAAGCTCTGGGGTTTCTTCTCCAGTCTTGGTGGTCTCTAGTTGTAAAAGAAGTTTCCCAACCATCAGCAATTTTCCTCACTGATCTGGGAACAGGCAGCCTTCCAACTTCTCAAAAACTGGGACTGAATTTCTATTTGCCTTCTTTTTTAAAATGCAAAATGTATGTTCCCATCTTCCAATGCAAAGGAAATTAGCCTTGATGAGTGAGTCCAGTGGAAAATCCTCTTCCTGGTCTTGTCTCCTCCTCTCTTTCAAACATGCTCCTCTTTAATGGAGAACCACAGAACCACTGGGGGACAGAGATGGAAGAGACCAGCCATGTTGTTGAACTCATCTGACAGAGGATGAAGATTAGGAATGGGGAAGTTACACGACTTGTGGAGATGAGACCAGAACCCAAGTTTCCTGGCTCTGACACTGACTGTTTGTGTGGCCATGGGCAAATCCCTTTACCACCCCGTAACTCAATTTCTTCCTCTGTAAAATGAGGGAATCGGGCTGCTTGAATTCAAATCTACTCTGATGTTTGGTGACTTCAATGTAAAGGAAAGAAAAAGTTAGGATGGGGAAAAACATATGGAAAAGAAGGTTCAGGAGAAAGAAATAAGAAAGTCCAAAGGCTTATAGATTTTAAAAAGCCCTACACCTGTATATCATGAACACTTTTCAAAAACAGTAATTCATGGTTTCCAAGACTGGTGAGTACCAAAGACCATTACAAAGAAGGAAGCTGATTACATTTATATGTGTGTATGTGTGTGTGTGCGTGTGTATGTATGTATATATGTGTGTGTATATATATATATACATATATATACAAAACAGAAGTTTTATAAACTTCTACACAGCTCATTCAAGCATTAGAGCTAAGATCTGAATTTATAATAAACAAGTAAAACCTTAATGAGAAAAAGATTTATTGTTCAGTCTTGTCTTACTCTTTGTGACCCCATTTGTTTTTTGTTTGTTTTGGTTTTTTGGGGGACAAAGATACTGGAAGGGGTTTGTCATTTCCTTCTCCAGCTCATTTTACAGATAAGGAAACTGAGGCAAACAGGGTAAATTGACTTGACCAAGGTCACCCAGCTAGTAAGTGTCTGAGGCCAGATTTGACATCAGGGAGATGAGGCCAGCACTCTATCCACTGCCCCACCTAGGTGACCCAACATTTACTAGTCACTCTGTGAGGAGGGAGAAGTGATTTGTTCTCTCTAAGCTCCAGTTTCTTCATCCAATAAGTCAACTAGTGGTTTTTTAAGCTTTGACTACACGTCAGGCACCGTAATGAGTGTGGCAGATAAAAAAACAGGCAAAAAATGGTCCCTGATCTCAAGGAGCTCACAGTCTAACAGAGCAGACAACAGCAGAGTCATCAATGTCTAACCCCATGTCTAAAGAGCTGTTCTTTAAAGGTGACCGTGACACAACTCCTTCTCACTCACACCAGCATTTGCAGATGAAGAGGGACTTTGCGACTGTTGATGAGAACAATCCATGTGCAGTACGGCAGGCAGTAAGATTTGAACTCAGGCTCTGCCTCCATCCTCTTCTGTTCTCTATCTGTACTCTCACTGGGTAACCCCAGCCCCTCCCAGGAGTACCACTTATTATCTCCACCCAGACAACTCACAGGTCTGTATGCTCAACCCGTTCTCTGTCAAGCTCCAGTCCCCTGTCTCACATATCTCTCAGTCTTTTGAGCATCTTATATTGGATGGCCCACAGGCATCTCAAACTCAATGTGTCCAAAACTGAGCTCTTATCTTTCCTCCCAATTTCTCTATTATTGCCATCCTCCCCATCACTCAGCTCCAAACCTTAGTGTCATCATTAACACTCCCCTCTCCCAAATTGCGTCAGTTGCCAGATTTTATTTCTGCCCCCACATCTTTCCCATCTGTCCCCTTCTCTAGCTCACGTGGCTACCACCCTAGTTCACACCTTCATCATCTCTCACCAGGACCTAATAGCCTCTACATCAGTCTTTCTGCCTCCAGCCTTTCTCCTCTCCTGTTTGTCCACGACATAGAAGTCAAACTGGGTATTTATCTGGCCACCCTTATTCAATAAACCCCAGTGACTCCCTATGACCTCCAGGGTCACAATCTTACACATTCCACTCTTTCCTCCAACTATACCACTGACTTACTTGCTGCTTCCTACTTAGAACACTCAGCCTTCAGTTTCTAGACCTTTTTGTCACCATCACCCTTGCCTAGATTTTTTCTTCTCGGTTTTGCCTTATAAGGTCCCTGATTTCCTTCAAAACCCAGCTTAAGCCACACCTTCTAGGTGGTTGAAGTACTCCCTTCCAAAATGTATATCCATTTTGTATACCCTACTATGTGTATGGAGCACCTACTCACTCCTGGATCCTCCTCCAAACAGCACTTGCCCTCCCAAGCTGGATCTCCAGAGGGTGGTCAGTATTCCCAGGTTCTGGAGCAACTCATGGGGTTGTTCTAAGACCATAAGCAAAAGCCCTCTTCTGGAGTCTCTGTTAGAGAGGGTAGAGTGCTGGACTTGCAATCAGGAAGACCTGACTTCAGATCTGGCCTCAACCCCTTCCTTTCTATTTCGACCCTGGGTAAATCACTTAATTATGCCTGCCTCAGTTTCCTTATCTATAAAAAGGGGACGATAATAGCACCTACCTCACAAGATTGTTTCTAGACCAAATGAGATAACAAGTTTAAAGTGCTCTGCAAACCTTGAAGCCCAACATAAATACAAAGTCTTATCACTCTTATTATTATTATCCTAGGTGTAGCAATTAAATTACATCCATTTAACTTCAGGATGACAGTATAACTGGTGCCTTTGTCATTTTGGTTGCCCATTTCCCATTTTTAAATTTGCTACAACTTGTTTATGTAATGAGCTGGAGAAGGAAATGGCAAACCCCTCCAGTATCTTTACCAAGAACCACACCTGGGGTCCCAAAGAATCAGACAGAACTGAAACAAGAGAACCACAACCCATATGGGAGCTAGCTCTCAAATCTTCAAGAATTCTGCCTCCTGGGTCAGAGTGCTTTCTCTCAAACTGGGCTGGTCATTGAACTTCTTTGTGGGTGAACTGGCCACCAGGGTCTCTGCCAGCTTGAGATGTTCTGTGATTCCTGGCAGGGGGAACAGGTAGGGGAAAAGGGGACTTTTCCAAGAGGCAGCCAGGAAGCTCAGGGTCCGTCTCGAGTTAAAATCAGATCTGCACCAAACTTGATTCAATAAGAATGCTGGGGTTCTTGAAACTCTCAGTTTTGAAATGTCAACAGCATACTTGGGGGTCTTTGCTGTCCTTAATGTGTGTGCTTGCCTCTTGCAAATGTTCAGGCAAGACACATGGGTGCCGAGAAGTGCCACTGTCTTCCCACGCTGTTAATCAAAGTGGCGACATGAACATAGAATCTTCATTATTAAGAACATTCCTTGTTGTTAAGGAAAGATGCAATTCAGCATTCTGGAGAAACCCATGTGGCCCTAAAACCCATGAGTCACATTTAAGAAATTCCTCCAGGATCCAGAGTGGCCCCCAGAGAAAACACAGGCACATCTCTGGGGGAAAATACTGTTGGTGGCTGATTGATCAGCTGGCCAAATTCTAGGGACCCTTTGGTTATGTTTTGTTCCTTTGGGCTGCCTGATCTAAAAGGAGCTTGTCTTAGAGCCAGAGCACCTGGCAGTGTGGAAAAGCCCCTTCTCTGAGGAATGTTTTTCAATGCAATGACTAAAATATATAAGATCACAAAGGAAAGCAACCCTGTTGAAGTCAAGGTACCAAGATATTGACAAAATAAATCTGTAGACTCCTAGGTAGGAAGGTTTGGCCTGAATGATCTCTTTGGTTCTTTTCAGTTCTAAATCTGATGATCCCATGATTAACCAGGATGAATTAAATACATGGGGATGTGCTAGGGCAGTCTTAGCCTTTTTTCCCTATCGTGGTCACTTTGGGCAATCAGTCTGGTGAAGTCCATGGACCCCTCCTCAGAATCATGTTTGTAGATGAATAAAATAAGATACAAAAGATTCAAGAAGAAAGTCCAATGATAAAATCATCAAAATATAGCATAAAAAAGTTAGTGGACCTCGGATTAAGAGCTTTAGCAGTAGGTGCTTAATAAATGCATCTCGATCGACTGACTGGTTGATCTCCACTACCCCAGCACAGGCCATATTTCTAACTTAGGAGAGGGTGTTGAGGGTAAGAAGTCCCCTGGAGATGAAACAGATGTTTAGACCTCTGACTGCCTACCACTCCGCCCAATCTCTCCCTGACCTACATAAAACAGACAAAAGGTGAAGTATGAATAACGATCCGTGCCCCCTGATCTCAGTACTTCTCCCTCTCTTGAAGAGAATACTCTTTTCTATTGGAATGAAGCTGGAACTAGGAAACAGTTGGGTGACATGGGGGTAGAAGGTGATGGTGCAAAGGACAAGCTGACTCTGGAGAAGGGGGCAGTCTAGCCCTCATCTTCTTGGGGGGAAGGCAGACCTGGGAGAGGGGCCTCCCAGGGACAGGATCCCATGAGGTATAGGCTAATGGGATCCCAGGAAGCCTGGTTCGGGGACAGGAGTCAGCTCACAGGGGAAGCCTACTGCTCTAAGGAGGAAACCCTTCCCTGAACCAATATCTGTACCCTGGGGATACACCCTGTTTGCTCCCTCCTAGTTACATTGCTGCTAAAGAATCCCTCCCAGGTCAGCGTGTCTCTGGAACCCTGAAGGGGAAAAGGATGGAAGGTGGGAAAGGGTGGGAGAAAAAGTGAGAAGCATAGCTCACCTGAGAACATCTTCGGTTGTTCCTGCACCAGGTCAGAGTCTCATCATCCTAGACAGAAAAGAAGAAGAGATAAGTCAACATCAGCCCCAAAGAGCCGCTGCAGCCAAGGGCATCAGCTCCCAGGAGACGAGGATCGCCCACCATCTACGTTCCTGGACTGGCCAAGTGCCCAGCAGAAGACAAGGGTGGACACAGAAACCAGCCAGCACACGGAGAAGATGAGGAGGCTGAGGAGGAGGACATGAACCTAGCCCTGGGTTTGAACCTGAGCTCTGATGCTCACTAGCTATGTGACCTTGGATAAGTCACAGTCTCTCTGGGCTGTAAAAGGAGGAGAATGGACTAGAAGGCCTCTGGGTCCCTCTTAGCTCTCTGTCTGTCGTTTCTGTGATTCACTTTACCTCCCTGAGACTCAGTTTTCTCATCCATAAAATGGAGATAATAGTACCCACCTCACAGGGCTGTTATTAGGAAAAATCTAGAACTGATACCAGGCTTTAAGGTTTGTGGAGCACTTCCAAACATCTCCCTGAGTCTCCACTACAACCCTGGGAGGGGCTTTTTATTGTATGAGGCACTAGGTGGCACCATGGTTGGAGATCTGGGCCTGGAGTCAGGAACGCCTGAGTTCAAATCTGGCCTCAGACACACTGTGGGACCCTGGGCAAGTCACTTAACCTCTGCTCAGCTGTAAGTGGGGATCATAATAGCACCTTCCTCCCAGGACTGATGTAGGGATCAAAGGAGCTACTATCTCTAAAGCACTTAGCCCATGGCCTGGGCACATTGTAGCTGCCATATCAACGCTTATTATTATTAATTTACCAGGGTTGTTGTGAAAACCAGATGGGTTTATTTAAATATTTAAAAGGCACATAACTCAATGCTTGCCATGTAGCAGGCACGATGTCGGTGCTAGTCATTATTACGCTCACTTTATGGATGAGGACATTGAGCCAGACAGCAGTGAATTGGCTCGCCCAGGGTCATGCGGCCAAGAAGTATCTGAGGTTAGATTTGAACTCAGGTCTTCTTGATTCCAGGTTCAGCCCTCTATCCATTGTGCTACCCAGTGCTAAGTATGGTGAGGCTCTTCCTAGCGGGGGGACCCCAGACCAAGCCCTTATCCTTCTGAGCCGTGATTCCTTCACTTAAAAAGGGAGTGACATGGAGCTCCAATGAAATCAAGCACACAAAGGCCTTGGCAAACTTCCCAGAGCCGTGGGATGGTAGTTAGGGTTATTTTAATGAGGGTCATTGATTATTCATCTCCACTGAAGCATGGCCCCATCTGCAGATCGGTTGTTCCATCTCCAAGTCTCCCTTCCTCACCTGTAAGATAAGATGCTTTCCTTCTCTGACTTGTCAGGCTCCATCCAGCTTGAGCTGGATGATATTAGAAGCCTAAGCCACTTTCCACCCCCACCTCCCACCCCCGCCTCAGTACAGTTATTTGTAAATGAAGAAGTGACACCAGATGACCTCTGAGTCTTTTCTCCTTCTAAGTCCAGGGCTCCCTGCTTTCTTTCCTTCTCCAAATTCCCAGGGTCATTGTGAGCCTCAGTGATGGCAGAATGTGTGTAACAGATTCAATAGATAGATGAAAGTTACATCCGATAATCCATCCAGTGTGAGGACCATGAGCTCCCATTTTGCTCCCAAAGTTGGAAGTCATAACATTGTCTTCACAAGTCACGTGGAGTTGAGCTAATGCTCTCATTCCCTCCTCTCCCCAACAAGCTGTAAGTGGGGCAGAGGGTGGTGGCATTCTCATAAATGTCTCCCGACAGGAAGCTGCAATCCTGTTTTCTGTAAGGCATATACCATCCATCTGCTCCCCATTATCTGCCTTTGCTCAGCCTCCTGGAATCAGTCCATTCAAACATCTTGTGTGTTAAGGGGAGATCCAGTCTGGCTGCTCGAATGTGCTCCGGAGGATGCTTTATTTAGTATGGTTGAGTGCATGAGGCAACGGTGCTACCAGCACTGTCCTCAGATTCCTCTGGGACAGAAGCAAACCACCCATTCCACAGAATGACTGGTCCTAGAACTTGGAGAACCACTGAGCGAGTGGGAATTCCAGTTTGCATATCTTTGGACCACAGAGTGACATCCAGGGGCCATCCTGAGATACAACTGTCTTAGAGCACTGTGCTTTCTAGCAAATGGGCCAGTGGCTTTGCTGTAACACACAAATGAGGTGAAAGGAGATAGACATCTCCTCCCTTCTAGTAAAACTTGAGGGGTGACTGTCTCAAGAGCTGGGTTCTTCTGTAGTTGGGTCTTTTCTCAACTTCTAGAGTTGACACTCCTGAGAGCTATCTCTTGCTTTGACTCACTCCCTAAAGAGTGTATCTGGCTTTTTAAGGAGTCCCTAGATTTGTCTCCAGGGTAGCTAGGTGATGCAGTGGATAGAGTGGTGAGTCTGACATCAGGAACATTCATGTTCATGAGTTCAAATCTGACCTCAGACACTTACCAGCTGTGTCACTTAACCCTGGTTGCCTCAGTTTCCTCATCTGTAAAATGAGCTGGAGAAGGAAATGGCAAACCACTCCAGTTTCTCCTCCAAGAAAACTCCAAATAGGGTCATGTAGAGTCATACACGATTGAAAAATCACTGAACTATGATAGAGTTGGTCACTGATAGCAAGTGTTTGAGGCAAGATTTAAATTTAGCCTTCTTGCCTACAAGGTCTGTCCATTCCACCTTTAACATATGCCCTATTCTCAACTCTCACATCACTGTCTCACCACTGGGGGCTTTGTCTGCCCTAGGTCTCCCCCATCCAATCCATGCCCCACTCAGTCACCCGAGGGATTTTTCCCAAAGCTCTGGTCTGACCACAGCCCCTCTCCGTCCTCCATCCAATAACCTCCAGTGGCTTCCTGTGACTTCCAGGAGCCAATGTCAAATTCTCTGCCTTCTTACCCTTTGTACCCTCTTCCCCTCCTTCCTCTCCAGGCTTCTTGTACCTTATTCCCTATCACATACTCTGATCCAGTGGTCCTGGCTCCTGGATATTTCAGCCATTTCAGAGATAAGGAAACAGAGGCGGACAGATGGGACACTATATGTAAAGCACTTTGCCAACCATGAAGTGCTAAATACATTCTAGTTATCATCATCATCACCACCATCATCATCATCATCATCATCATCACTACTTTTGAATTGGCAAATATTAGTTTAGTTTAATAATTCAATAATTTTGGGGCATGGAGGGAATCAGAAAATTAACTGAATTCATCAGAAAATTAACTGAGTTAATCAGTCAGATAAAATGGTTTATTATGTAGGGGAAGGGGAGGAGCCTCAATAAATAGAGAGTTCCCTGTCATTGGAGGTATTCAAGCAAAGACTGGACGGCCACTTGTCGAGATGCTGCACAAGGACTCGATTCAGAGTCTCACCTCTGAGGTCCTTCCAGCGCTGTTGGTCTTTTATTTCTGTGACACAAACATGAAGTGCCATAGATACACTATTATGAACAATTTTAGGCCAGACATGCCTTAATAAGAATGATAAAAGCCAGCATTTACAAATATCACATTTACAGACATCTCATTTCATCCTCATAACAGCCCTGGGAGGTAGGTGCTATCATCCCCATACAAGAGATGAGGAAACCAAGGCAAACAGAGAATTTTTTTTTCATGACTTCCCCAGAGTCACACAGCTCACGAATGTCTCAGGCTGAATTTGAACTCAGGTCTTCCTAACTGTAGGTCCGTACCACCTAGTGACCTTTGGCATGCCTTTGGGATGTCAAACTCCCAGTTCAAATCATTTTCCTACCAAATTCAGTGAGCTGCCTTGCTGCTTTGGTCTCTCTTCTGACAAAAATGACTGTCCAGTGGAGCATAGATTATACAGTGACCAAGAGCCTTCCATAGGTGGAATCAGAGGCCAGGTTTTTCTGATTCTGAGACTGGAACCCTAAGCTAGGCTAGGTTTTCTTCCAGCTTGAAATGGAGAACTAGCTCATTGTTCTAAAGCAGGGGTCTTCAACGTGCGGACTGTGACCTGACCCCAAGAGTTATGGGACCAGCCAATTGGAGGGTGGCAAGTTTGTAGCTAGTTGTGGGGTTGGCAAACCCTACCACACCTACCCTTATCCTCCTCCACCTTCCTACTTTGCCCCATCCTCTGTGCAGCTTCCGTGCTGCTCAGGGCAGTTAGAACCAAACAGTTACACCACCTGGGCACCCACAACAGCAGATGCCATTAGGAAAATTCTCCCTGCCTCCAGTATAACTCCTGGCTGCCACTTCAGCAGCGACTCTTTGGACAGCAGTCTCTGTACATAGAGACAGAGTCCAGTGAAATAAGTTCTTTTTTTTTTTATTTTTTGGATGGATGGGTCAGGTTCACACAAGAGGAGCAGACATTTATGGGGTGAGATGTGCATCCCCCCTCCTCACTGATGTCTTTCCCTCTAAACCAGTGGTTCTCAACCTTCCTGATGCCATGACCCTTTAATACAGCTCCTCATGTTGTGCTGACCCCCAACCATAAAATGATTTTCGTTGCCACTTCGTAACTGTAATTTTGCTACTGTTACGAATCGTAATGTAAATATCTGATATGCAGGACGTATTCTCATCGTTACAAACTGAACATAACCCACAGGTTGAGAACCGCTGCTCTAAACCATGGACTCTTCCAAACTTTCCATTTCCTGAGGAAGGTGCCACCATTCTTCCAGTCGCCCAGGTTTGCCTGAACGCCCCATTTTCCTCCACTATGCATAGCCTATCAGTTGACAAATCTTGCCATTTCTGTCTCTTTATCTTTTGCTCTGTCTCCTTTCTATTCATGCTATTTCAGCCTTCTGCACCACTTCCCTAAACAGTTGCTGGAGCCTCCTAATTGAACCTCCTACTTAAGATTTTCCCCACTTTAATCCATTCAATCCATCCTCTAACAGATTACAAAGTGATTTTCCTAAAGCTCAGGTCTGACTACCTCATTCCCCTATTCAACAGACTCTGAAGGTTCCCTCTTTACTCTAGAATTAAATAACATTTCATCTCTTAAAAATCCACATTTTTGTGAAAGTTTTATAATGTACATAAATTTTAGAATAATATGTGTATACATATAGTACATATTTTATATATTATGCATATATTTATATGTAATATATATTTGTACACACATACTATAGACATTATATTTATGTATATACACTATACACACAAACATATATATGTACTATATATACCCACACACCCACATATAAAACTGATAGGAGTAGGAGATCAAAGTTTGGAGACCAGTGCTCCTAAGGAGTAGCAGGAAGATTGGAGGCTGTTTGTAGAAAGAGGAGAGGAGAGAAGAGGTCCTGAGAGGAAGATTCATGGGCTGGAGAAGGGTGGGGTACAGAAGGTGCTGAGGTCAGAGGTAGTGAGCAGCTGACCTAAGGTGGAGGAATGAAGAATCTGAGGAGAAGGGGATGTCCAGGCTGGGCTCAAGGGAAGTCGAGGGTATCTCTGGGAAGTTGAGGGTATCTCTGGGAAGACAGACGCCCTCCAGCCAGAGGCCGTTTACCTGTAGACTCCCAAAAGCCAGTCTTAACTGGGTGATGTGGAGGGCGAGGCATCGGGACGAGCACCTGGCGGCTAGCAGCTCCTGATCTCCGACACCCCGGGAAAAAGCTGAGTCGGCAGCTAGCACCCCCGCTGCCCCTGACATCAGCACCCCTAAGACCAGCACCCCCAGGATACTGTGCCCTTGGTCCCGCAGCATCGCGCCTCACTCCTGTCCAGTCCCTTACTGCAGACAGGCTAGCGCTTTGCCTGTGCCTCTGTGTGTGTGGGGGGAGAGATTGGGGTGGGGGAAGAAAAGGAAGAGGGGAGGGTGGTAAGGAATCGAGGAGGGGGAGGAGCAGAAGAAGAGGGGAAAGAGGAGGAGGGGAAAGAAGGAGCAGGAGGAGGATAGGGAAAGAAAAGGAAAAGGAGAGAATGAGATGGAAAAGAAGAGAAGATGGACAAGGAGGAAGGAGGAGGAGGGGGGAGGAAGGGAAAGGAAGAGGGAGAAGAGGACAGGGGGAGGAGACAAGTGGAGAGAGGTGAGGAGGAGGGGGAAAATCCGAAAGGGATAGGAGGGAAAGAAAGGAAAGGAAAGAAGCGGAGAAGAGAAGGGGGAAAAGGTCTCCTCTTCCTGGAGGTCTCTAAGCATAGGCACTAGATGAATGGGTGATAATAGACTGAATGGGTGGTGATGTTGTACAGTGTGGCTCGGACTGGGTGGCCTCTGGGCACCTCTGACTCCCCAACTCAGATTCTGGCAGGAGGAGAAGGAAGAAAGGGGGAGGAAAGAGAAGAAAGGAGAAAAGGGGAGCAGGAAGAGAAGGAAGAGAGGAAGAGGGTTGGGGGAGGGCAGAAGGAGGAACTAGAATAAAACGCCTTGGGTTACTTACTTCAGATAGGAGTTAGAGGCTCAGCTGGAAACCTGGACGTGTGTTATGGACACCAGTGATGGGTGAAGATGAGGGTGAGGACAGACAGTTGGCTAGAGTGGCCAGAAGACCTCAGCTCTGCCTCTTCCTGACTGGGTGATCTTGGGCAAGTGATTTCCCTCCCCTAGGCCAAAGTTTCATCATCTGTAAAAGGACAGAGTTGGTTCAGATGATCTCAAAGCTTGTTTCTCACTCCAATTCCTATGATCCCACAGTTGATAATATGACAATGGGCATATCTCTAGCACTTGAATGTTCATGAAATACTTTCCATAGAGTCTCCTCTTTGGGCATCCCTGGGGGGGGGAGGGGAAGGGGTCACCACAGGTGGCAGCTCCATTTTATAAATGAGGAAATGTAAGCTCAGGGAGACCAGAGGCAGGATTTCAAGTTTCCTTTTGTTTTCTCCTCTGCCAGGATGCCTGCTATAGACAAAAGCCTAAGAAGGGTTGTAGGGTTAGAATGGAGAGAGGGAAAGGGATCTCTGTCTGGGATCAAGGCTTCCTGGAAGAGGCTACATTTGAATGATGAGCAAAGTGCACAAAGGTGGGGAAGATCTTCCTCTCCTGGGGACTGGTCTGAGCCAAAGTACAGAAGTGAGGAAGCCTCTGGGAATGCCCGAGGGGCAGGGAGTGTCCAGTTTGACTTGACCATGGCACGGGAGAGCCATCTGAGCCAATCCTTCACTTACAGGTGAGGAAATGATGGCCAGAGAGAGCACTCAGTCTGTGTGGAGCAGCACCTCCTGACTTCCTAGGCCAATGGTCTTCCCACTGTGCACACCCTGAGAAGAAACAGCTACTCCACTGTAGGGTCCTCCAAAGCTATCCTTTCCCACTTGATTATTTTTTCTTCTTAAAAGCAACTCCACAGACCCTTGGAACTCTTCAGTGCAGGGAAATGAAGCTGATGAAGGATCCTAATCCAGTTTTGTTGAGTCTTTGTGTTTTAATAGGAAGAGGAATATGTTCTCTTTTAAAGACTCTACTGTCATCAGCCTGAAGAAAGCCCCAGTGGGAGCTGAGGGTCCCCTCCTTGGTCCAAAATAAATACAACTGTGGCAGCTGAAGCATAACTGCTTCCTGAGTAGTTTCAAGTCCTCCTCCAGATTGATGTGCCAGTGTGGCCAAAGAGACTCAAATGTGGCCTGTTTTTACTTAGCATTTCAGAGCATTTGATGCTGATATAAAACTGGAGAAGGCCACAGGGGAGGAAAATGAGATCATTTCTAGTCCTTGAAAAAAGTTCTAATGAAGTAGATACCCAAATAAACACTCATGCTAGGAACTAGGAACGCAGGAGAAGACAGCTCCAACTAGCTCAGGAGGGCCCAATGTTAAATCTTCAGTGTGAACATTTGCACCTCAGAAGGTGCCAAACAGTAACACCAGGAAACAATTTACTGTTTTGTTGGTTGTCTAGACTTAAGAGAGTGATGCAGGAAATATCGATGACATATTGTAGACCGAAAAGCGGGATGCGTTTTGTGAGTACAGTCCGTCTTCAACATTTTCCTATTTAACTTTTGAGACTTCAAGCATTTGCTTGATTTTATTAGTAACTTTGTTTTCACTTTGGTGTTGGCAAATGGGCACATTTGTGGCACACATTTGTGTACAATAGTCTCCTCAACCTGCTAACTGCAGATGCTTATTCCTTCTCACAAGGGAGCTGAGTCATTGGCCCTTTGACCACCATTGGGGAATTTGAATATCAACTCGTTACCATTTTCCCCTGCCTTCCCCCCCCCCCCCCCATGGCAATAGCACTTGTCCCCAGATTTAGGTTTCTGCCTCCCTTCCCCTGATGCCTGGTTTTCTACACACAGATAAGAGCCTTTCAAAACCCACCAGACTTTAATGGTTTCAAAGAGTGCCCCATTCCCCCTGGTGTCCAATGGATCCGTTTCCATCCTTCTTTCTGATTGTCCTTGACTTTGTGATCATCTCCTCTCAACAAAGTTGGCTTGCTTTGCTGTCTTATTACAAGCTCCGTGTTTCCTCATATTGAGGTTTTGGCACTCTGAAACTCTCTGGATCTGTATTAAGACACACAGATAACAAGCATCAGAGACTGGATCAGAATTCAGATTCTCTCATTGCAGGGAGAGTTCTTTTTTCTACTCCTTGGTGCTGACACCCTTCCTTATCATGTCCAGTTCTTGTCCAAGGTGTTGACTGATTGTCTTCTGGTCTTTATGAGCTAGTGAAGCACACTTTGATGACCCAATTCCTTGTAGACTCCAGAGCATGAGGGGCTACAGATGCTTTTCCTTGAGTGCTTCACAAGAGGTATACTCCATCTGCCAGAGAGTTTCCTCTAGTTTTCAAAAAAATATTTGCAAGGTCAGAAAAAGAAGTCCACATGATTAAGTTTCTATTGATGTTTGGAAAGTAGACAGTATTGCTCACAAGGAGAAATTCCCTGTAATACATTTCTTTTTTTTTAAATTAAATTTTATTTTTCAAATGAAGAAAAATCTATTTTTTTCTCCTTATGCCTCATCTTTTGATTTAAAACCAAACCAAATCAAACCCTGGTGACAGACATGCATAGTCAAGGAAAAAGAAATTCCTAAATTGGCCACATCCACATAGATCTCAATCTGGCCACTGAACCTGGACTACGTTTCCCAGAAGACTGTAGATCTAGATGCCAAGTGATAACACCACCAGGGGAGAACTTTGACTGATGGTGAGTTTTCTGAAAAAAGGGAAGTTCACAAACCACAGAATTTGATTGTTGGTAGGGACCTCAATGGTTATTTAATCCAACCTATACATGAAAGGAATTCTCATTGTAACATGTACAAGGGGTGATATAGGTATGCTCAAAATAGTGCTCATAGATTCATAGATTGTGAATCAGAAGGGTTGTTACACATGGCCTGGTCTAATTCTCTCATTTTACAGATGAGGAAACTGAGGTTCTGAGAAGTTAGCTTAATTGTAAGGTTTGGTGCTATCTGTTTCATGGAGTTCTTCAGAAGTTTTTTCCATTAGGCTGGTCATTTGATGAAGCTCCTTTGCTCTGTTCCATGGTATCAGAATCCTGCTGGGTCTCTTGGAGCTTGGTGACACCATGTCTGTACCATTTCACATACTTCTTTATAGTCTTTTTTTTCTCAGTGAGAGTCAGTGTCTTACTTCTTCTGTTTCTCTCTTATCTCCTACCCTACCAAAATGCAGCCCTTGATGATCCAGCTTTCTAAACTTTCTGTCTTCCAAACGGCTCCTCAGTGGCCAAGTGGTGACAGTACCATTCAGTGCCCAGGTGTACAGCATTCTGTGGAATGTCATCCAGGGAGTGTCTTTCAATGAATGATGCTCTCAAGGCCTCAAGCATAATGGGAAATGATATCCTGGGGACTTTCCTCCTTCATCATGCCTACGACATGAATACTTTGTGAAAATCAGTACAACCCGTTGACTGTACCTTATCTGCTCTCTCTTACTTCCATTATATGACCTGTTGCTAGTCATACACATCTTTGATGATGTCTTACAGTCTCTGACTTACAGCCAGAGAGCTCTACCACCTTGGATGTGTCCAGTTTCATCTAATCTCTGGAGCTCTGTAAGGCCAGGATTTATTAGGACTTGGATAGGAGACACCTGTGTGGACCTAACACTCTAGACTATTTTTTCTTAGAAGGTAGAGTAGTAATGTGCTGAAACCAGCTCTAAACAGTTTGTGTGAGTGATTGTTAAATTTTCAGTATGAGCATTTACACCTTAGAAATCAACAATCAGGGCTTGATTTATTGTTTTGTTGATGGTATTGACTTTAAAAACTGTTAATAATTCAGATTAAACCTAAAAAATTCTTTCCTTCCTTCCTTCCTTCCTTCCTTCCTTCCTTCCTTCTTTCCTTCCTTCCTTCCTTCCTTCCTTCCTTCTTCCTTCCCTACCTCCCCTCCTCCTCTCCTTAAGAAAGTCCTGGCACCAAACATTTGCCAGCACAACCCTCTGTTGCTTTATATAAATGGTGCTTGAGGTCAGCAGGAATGCCATAGAAGTATCTGGGAATGAAATCGCCATCAGACCGGAGACTTGGTGACCATTGGCTAATAATAACCACCATTTATATAGCTTTTTAAGGTTTGCAAAGTGCTTTAGGTTCATGATCTCTTTTAAGACTCCTAGTATCCCTGAGGCAAAGGGCTAACCCTCATCAGAAGTCTTCAGGCACAGGTTGGAAGACCATTCTCATAAATGCTGCTGAGTCGATTCCTGTTCATAAGTGGATTAAACAGATGGTTTTGGGGATCCCTACCAACTCTATGATTCTGTAAAATTCATTTATTCATTTCTGACCTTTTAATGTAATGTTCTGAAAAATCAGCTGTCCCAAAGAACTCTTGAGGTGGCATTTAAGGTTGCCGTTAAATTCTTTAATTAGTTAAATTCATAAGCTAATGAGGAGTTTCATTAGTGATGAGATGAGAGAAATCCCCGTTCACACAGATAGTAAACAGTAGAGTCATCTTGAAACCTCAACTGACCAGTCAGTAGAGTTCTTGCCATAGAAGGGTGACCAAGCAGATCATTGGACTTGGAGTCAGGAAGATGGGTTCAAATCCTATCTCAAACACTTATTAACTGTGTGACCCCAGGCTTAGTCCTCCTTTAACCACTCTGGGCCTTGGTTTCAATTGCAAAATGAAGAGGTTGGATTCAACAGCCTCTCAGATCCCTTCCAGCTCTAAATCTATGACCCTGACTCATCATGTGCAATGAAGAATCACAAGGCCAATGTAAACTATTACAGAGGTCATTGCTTTGAATGGCATTCATGGTTAATTTTTTTTTTTTTTACCATTTCCTTCTGTTCTCTGAGTGGGTTCAGTGGAGCCCCAAGAAAGTCATGCTGCCCCTATTGCCTCTTCCTTAGACTAGAGTCCATTGTTAGCCTATAATTTGGCCCTCTCATTATGGGGCATCTATCATGTTCAATGGTCTTCATTCCTACAGGAAACAATGTGTGGTCAGATGGCTTCCTGTTGGCAAGACATTCACCAGGATCTCTTCAAAGAGATAAAATGGAGGGATAATGAAACACATAAGATTTCATGCAAGTAAACAGGCAGACATGGACACAGATACTTGTGGAATTCAGGTAGAATTAAAGTAGACATTGGTAGTTGTCACTGTTGGTCAAGGGGGGCCTGATTGATGCTCATCGCCCCCAGGGTAGGTTGTGGGGGATCACATTGGGGAGATTTTTCCTAGAGCTGTCCTGGGCATAAGAATAGAGATTTAAAAATTTTTGTGCCTGGATGCAGCCATGAAAAACATACCAGGCATTTTTGTGATTTCATGATAAAAGCCAGAGAAGGGCCCCTATTTAAGTCCTTCTCTATTCTTTCATCTTGGTCTGGGAGTGACCCTGGGGGCTGTAGGGGCTGGTCTGGTGGTTCTTACCACTGTTGGAAAGATTTAAAGTATGTGCTCAATGATGGTCTGTATACACAAAAATGTAGCCAGTGGTGGGATATTCGTCACTTCCTTATCCCTCTCTGGACTGAGTAACTGGGGAGGGGGAGCATGAGTTCTACTAATTAGATAAGCTCTGCAACTCTTTTCATCAAAATAAATTAATTTCAATGCAGCCTAGTGGACAGAGAACTGGCCTTGAAGCCAGGAAGTCTGGGTTCCAGTTCCACATCTGACACATATTGGCTGTGTGATCCTGGTTGAGTCCCTTAGCTTCTCCAGGAAAGGCTTCAGTTCCTCCCACTGAAGGAATCATAGATATGGGTACTGTTGTGTCATTTCAACTCATAAAGAAAGCATCACACCAACCTCTGCCTTTCATTTTAATTAGGAATCTTCTTCCTAATCTTCAATTAGGAATCTTCATTTTCCCTCTTATATGACTGGAATCTATGATCACCATCACCACCACTACTATCACTGCCAATATTACTATTATTACTACTACCACATCACCACCACTACTGCCACGCCCACCACTATCAATACTACTACCACCATCGTCACCTCTACTAGTATTAATGCTACTACTAGTCAGTTGATAACTACTACTACTACTACTAGTCAGTTGATGACTACTACTACTACCAACACTATCACCACCACCATCACTACTACTACAACTATTACTACTATTACTAACCAGTACAGATGCTAATACCAGTAGCTGTTAACTGACTCTGGCTATAATTCTATAATTACTACTATTGTGACTACTATTACTACCACTCCCGGTTGCCATTTATCACATTTCTTTAAGGCTTGCAAAGTACTTTACTATCATTATCCCACCTTAATTCAATTGTACCTTACTTAAGGCTGCCCAGTAACTGTATCCCTGACCTCTCTCTTCAACCAATCAGAAGCCAACTTTCTTATGTCCCATTACTTCAAGGCTCCAATAAAAGAACTAGGAAATCTAATAAAGTAATTCAGCTGAACTTTTTTAGTGACTGACCATGTTACTCTTTGCCTTTGATCCTTTAAACCAGGGGTTCTTAACCTTTTATTTGGTAACCCAGACCCTGTGGACAGTCTGTGGAAACCTTTGGACTCCTCAGAATCAAATGTTAGTGAAAATAAAGCTGTAGACTTTTTTTCTGCCTGAATTTCACAGATTCATCTGGAATTTGCCCATAGATCCTCTGTGGGTTTGGGACCCTGGGTTAAGAAGACATTCTTTAAACTGACTTAGGAACTGTGGCAAGGCCAGTGGGGTAGACACTTTGGGATGGGGCACTTTTCCAGTATTTCTCTTATTAAGAGAGAACTATAAGACCAGTTGTGTTGGACTACCATAAGTGTGGGCGGAGCTTTCTTAGACTTCTACTGTCTGTTAATGACAAGCTGTGGATCCCATTACTGGGGCCAAATGGGAATATTTGAACCTCTGAGGGAAATGATGGGAGAATTTTTGCCCTATCTCCCCAGCTTCAGTCTTCAAATGATCACTTCTAAGATTATAGGCTTAGGTCTGGAGCTAGAAGGACTCATACAGGTCTCTGGTTGAAGCTCCTCATTTCACAGAAAAGAAAACTGAGGAATTTGTTCACATAGAACACCATTGAGTGACTGTCAGTCAAACCTGGCTTTTCATGATGGAAAATTCATGTTCAGAGTCTTTTGGGCTGTCTAGGGTGATGTCAGGATAGGCTGGTAGTGATTATTTTTCTCACATTGCTGTCTAATATCTGACCAACTTTAAGTGCATGCCACTTCCATTTAAGAACCCAGAACCCAAGCTTTTCCCTGAGGAAAAGTGTCATTGGGGAAAAAAAATCTTTGCATTGAATTTTTCTTATAAGAGTTTGGATAATAATTAACAGATACATGCACCCATATATACATTTTTATATGTGTATGTATGTGTATCCATACCCAAAACCATCCTTCAATAGATGTCAAAGGATACTGACAAATAGGTCTATATCAAAAGAAGATTTGCAAATCATTATCAACCTCATGAAAGAATGCTCCAAACCACTGACCTAAACAATCTTGAGATTTCACCTCATACTCCCATAACATGACAAAAATGGGAATAGTAAATGCTGGAAAGGTTATTATGGGAAGGATATTTTAGTGCATTGTTGGTGGAGCTGTGAATCCATATAGCCATTTTGGAATTAGGCAAGTAGAATGAATAAGCTGTCCATACTCTTGTATTCAGAAAGTCCATTTCTCAACTCATACCCAAGAAGGCCATTGCAAAGAAGAAAATCTCCACATATGCCAAGATATTTATAGTAGCATTTTGTGTCACAGCAAAAATAGGAAACAAAATCAATGCCCATCTATTGGGAAATGGCTAAACATGTTATGTACAAGAATGTAAGAGAACATCATTGTGCTATAAGAAATCGTGTATGTGGTGGTTACAGAGGAATATGTGGAAAGTTCTCCATGACTGATACAAAGTGAAGTCAGCTAAATCAAGCAAACTACATAAGTGTATTTTTATATATAATGATTATAATAATGGAAATGGGAATAACAAAACTGAAAAAATCAAAGTCAATGCTGCAAAATTATCAAGAACAATCTTGGCTCAAAAAGAAGAGATATGAGAAAACAAAGAGATGGGAGGTCCCCAAGTGTTGTACGCAGCATCCATTGTCAGACTTTTTATGTATTGATCAGTTCTGCTAGTTTTTCTTCTTCTTTTTCTTCAAAAAAAATCCTATTATTATTTGGGCTGTTTCTGTAGCAGGAGTGGGGTGGGGAAGAGGAATACTGGGGGAACTTATGATGTGAAAAAAGCAAAAAAGGTCAATAAGCACATATATACACACATGCATTTATGTCTATATGTGTATATATGTGTGTGTCTATGTACATATATAGTCTTTAAAATTTAAAAGAGAATAGAAAAGATTTCCTTGGAAATCCATTAACTTGAAAAGCAAAACAAGCACCCCAGAGCAGTTGATATTCCTGCCTTTTGGAACAAGAGTAAATCCAGTCTCAGCATCATAGATTTGGAACTAACAGGGACCTTAGAGACTGATAAGTCTGACCCACTCATTCAGCAGATGAAACAGGTTAAGAAATTTGCTCAGGGTCACAATAGCTAGTCAGTTTCTGAGGCAATTTTTGAACTCAGGTCTTCTTGACCCCCAAGTCCAGCACTCTACCCAAAATACTGTCTAGTTTTCTCCTTCTTTATTGTTTTGATTACCTGTTCTTTTCTTGAGAAAGTGAAGCAAACCAGGCATTGACCTTGTTTAGTTTGAAGGAGCCCTTCCATTGCCATGGGTTGCAAGGTGCAGTGGACCTCTGTTGCCACTTGCTGACCAATGTCGTGATCTACCTACCATCTGCTTCCCATCAGGTATCTTGTTCCTGGCACTTACTTATCAATCAATCAATACTTACTTGTTAATCAATCAATAGTTATTAAATGCCTACTATGTGTTAGTGCTGGGGATACAAAAAAGACATGAAGACAGTTCCTCCCCTCATAGAGCTCACAATCAAATGAGGGAGACAATAAGCAAACAACTATTTACAAAGCAAGCTACATACAGGATAAATACAAAGTAATGAACAGAGGAAAGGTGTTGGAATGAAGAGGGGGTAGGATAGGTTTCCAACAAAAGATGGAATTTTAGTTGGGACTAAAAGGAAACCAGGAGGTCAATAGGTAGAGTGAAGGAGGGAGAGCATTCCAGGCATGGGGGATAGCCAAAGAAAATGCTAATCATAGCTAATAATTGCTAGAACCTTAAGTTTACAAAGTGCTTTAACATTATATCTTATCCTCACAACTCTGGGAGATAGGCACTGTGATTAACCCCATTTTACAGGTGGTGAAACTGAGGCAGGTCATAGTTATGTGCCTTACCTAGGGTCACACAGCTAGTAAGTAAGTGTCTGAGGCAGGATATGAGCTCAAGTTTTCCTGACTCCAGGTCTGGTGAGCTTCCATTGTGTTACCCAGCTGCCTATGATACTTGAAGCCATGTACCTTTAGGGCTGGAAGGGACCTTAGAGGACTTTAGACTCCTCCTTTTACAGGTGATAGTGCTGAGACCCACAGAGATGAATTACCTTGCCTAAGCTCACATAGGTAAGAAGTAACAAAGGAAGGATTTGAAATGAGCTCCTCCAACTCCAAGGCTCTTTCTTCTATTTATAGAGTGCCTGCTCCATACAGGGCTATACTGGCTGAATTCTCAGAAGAGGGAAATCTGGGTATGTAAAAGCAGGCCCTAAAGGGCACCCAACCACCCTGGGAAGGCTAGGACAGAATTCCCAAAGTGGGTGTTCTGCCTGATTCTTCCTTTTCCCTACCTCCCAACAAGGCTGGTCCTAGCAGTGACTGAGTCTCCAGCCCCTAAGGGTAGAGAAGAAGGCTACTTTCTTCCACTGGTCAAACTGTGGTTGTCACTCTCTTCTTTACAAGTTTGTAGTGGCCCCTCTGGGAGAACTGGGCTCAGGGAACCAGTGACTTTATCAGGACCAGATGTGTACCCTCTACCGCCCTTCCTCTTTCCCTCATTTGAGCCCACAAAGGCTGCACTCCTTCAAAAGACAGGCCGCTTTCTTGTTTCTATAGAATAATAAGCTGACCATGGACTTCAACTTCATTACATCAGAAAGTAAATGAAGCCTGGGATGTTGGCTTTGGACTTTTTACAAAAAAGGTAACTTCTGTCCTTTCCTGATTACAAATTGCCCCTCTGGGTTTAGACTCTGCTCCTTAACTTTTCCCCTCCCATTAAGTAAATTATACTCCCATGTTTCACTTGGCTGAAAATCTTGCTTTCCCCCATGTCCCTCTCCCCACCTCAAAGAATTCCATATGTTCTCAATTCATAACATGTAAACAAAGTTTCTGTTCAAAGAGGATAAAAGTTAGGCTTGTATAAAGAAGACAAGAGGGCTCCTGGTCCTGTCCATGGTCAGGACTTGCCAATGATATCAACAAACCTACAACTCATGCTTACTTCTGCAGAGCAAGGAGTTTCATATTTTTGAGACCAAAGATGTACTATAGGTAAACTTTAAGAAAATCATGAACCTTGATTAAGCTTTAAAGATTTAAGAAAAAAAATCAAACCTAGTTCCTAGCCAATGATTAATATTAGTAATAAAAATAATGACAAGTTGGAGAGTGACCAGTCAAGAAGGGCTTGGAGATCATGACGGGAAGATCAGCTGGGGAAATTAGCAAGGCCCTCAGAGAAGATTTAGTCTAATCCTCTACTTTACAGAAGAAGAAACTTAGAATGAGGGGAGTTGTGACTTGTTCAAGGTCAATAGGTAGCCAGTTGGCCCAATAGATAGAACATTGGACTTGGAGTTAGTGTTGTTTTTGTTCTGTTGTTTTAGCTCTGTCTGAGTCTCAATGACCCCATTTTGGGGTTTTCTCGGCACAGATAATGGAGTGGTTTTCCATTTTATTCTCCATCTCATTTTCTGGATGAGGAAATGGACGCAAATGGGGTTAAGTGAGTTACCCAGGGTCACCCATCTAGTAAGTATCTGAGGCTGGATTTGAACACAAGAAGATGAGTCTTCCTGATCCCAAGCCCAGTGCTATGTCCACTGTGTTCAGATCCTGCCTCACTCACTAGCTGTATGCCCTAGGGCAAATGGCTTTACCTCTGTTTTTCTGTTTCCTCATCTATAAAAGGGGCATAATAATTAATAGCTCTTATCTTCCAGGGTGTTGTTGTGAGGATAAAATAAGGTAATAATTGTAAAGGGTTTTGCAAACTTTAAAGCTCTGTATAAATGCTAGCTTTTAACTATTATTATTATTAGAGACAGGATTTGAACCCAGTTCCTCTTACTCCAGAGTTAGTGCATGTTTGACTATATCAAGCTATGATAGCTGTCTCTGAGTATCCCACGATTCTTGTGTGAAAGAGGGATTGGGTTTGTTCTGCTTGACCAAAGGAGGCAAAATTAGGAAGAAGGACATTTAGGCTTGATGTATGAGAAATTTTTTTTTTAACAATTGGAACAAAAAAAAAAAAATGGGAGCTGTCCAATCAGAGCTGTCCAAAAATGGAATAAGATACTTCCGGAAGTTAGATTTTCCCTGGAAGCTGGATGACCTACAACAAATTATTCTTCAGATATGGATTAGACTAGAGGCCCCTAAGGTTCATTCCAACTCTAAAATTCTGTGATACAACCTCCAGGAACCTCAGTTTCCTCATTTGTGAAATATAGGGGTTGGATTAGGTGAGCTCTCAAATGTAGGAGTGACCATCAGTTTAGAATTGAAAGGGGTCTTCAATGTCATCTCATCCAACCTTCTCATTTTATGGATGAGGAAATGGAGGCACTCAGAGTGACTTTCTTGATGATCATATTAACAGACCTAGAAGGCGGAGATGTAGCAGTGCGCCTGTCAGGGTCCCTGTCCACACCAATGGGCTTTGTGAGCTGCACTGTCACAGCTCGGCAATTCTTTTCCCTTTCTATCTCAGTTTTCTAGTTTGTAAAAAAAAAAAACCAAAACCTCCTTTCTAGAGGAGGTTGACCTGGATTGCTAAATTTTGATGGTCTACAGAAAGAAGAAAAATATTCAAAGTCCAAAGCATTTCTTTCAAAATCGTATAAAGTAAGCAATTTGTAGTGGCAAGTCTGATAAGGAAGATTTATATCATGCACCAATGGTAAACATGGTATACAACTGTCTAGGAGCAAAGCTTTCCAAACTTTTCATGGACAGGACCTGGGGGGGGGTGTGCAGGGGTGCTTGGGGTGCCCACCAGTACTCGGCTTCAACTCTTCAAGGAGAGGAGTTACCCATTTAGTGTTGGTAGATTGGGCAGACCTACCCCTACACGGTGGCATGTGTGGGATTCCAGAGCCTCCTGCTTCCAAGTATTGAGAAAACATGGCAGAGCAGAGCCAGGAAAGACCTGGATTTGTATTGGGGCTTTTTTCCCTTCCTTCCTTCCTTCCTTCCTTCCTTCCTTCCTTCCTTCCTTCCTTCCTTCCTTCCTTCCTTCCTTCCTT
>CM053600.1:198232251-198246567 GCA_028646575.1 Pseudocheirus occidentalis
CTCAACTCAGGTACATAGTCATTCCCATTTTATAGATGAAGTGATGTAACATGTGAGCTTCAGTGACTTTCTCTGGGTAACTCAGCAAGTAAGAGTTGGAGGCACATTTTGAACCCAGATCATCCATGCTTTGTCCCCTCCTTCATGCTTCCTCCCGGGATAACACGCCTGTATGTCTTAGGATGACCTCAGTCTTTATCTTCCAGAATGGTACAATGAAACTTTATCCGGGTTATTTCAACTATGAGGCTCCATTTCTGAATACCTTATTGTGACTGGGGCCTAGGGAAAAGGCTATCGAATCAGCAACCAGCCCACGCTACACATTAGGGACTAGGTTGTTTCAATGAGTTGGAAGTCAATGGGGAATATACAAGAACATCAGTAATTCTGGGCATTTCCCCAGGACCAGGACAAGATGCGCTGTTATGTTTTTGGACAAAAATGGCATTGAGAAATTCTGGCAAATCTTGCCCCTCAGACTGTAATTTTGGGAAACCTGGGTGTCAATGAGCTTTCCCCTCTCGAAGGGAGCAGTTCTAAAGGGGGAGGGGATGGGGGGTGGATTCCAAGCGTGAGGGACAGCAGCCCATGCATGAGTTTAGGGTCAGAGTCGGAGCTGGAATTAGAGTCAGAATTAGGGTTTGTGTTAGAGCAAGATGCAATATTATGGGTGAGGAGTTTCCAGAAGACCTAGCTGGTTGGAATAGAGTCCATGAAGGTGACCAAGTTGTATAAAGTATGGCAAGATAGACTAGAGCCAGACTGTGAAGAGATTTGGAGTCTGCATTTTATCCAAGAGGCAATAGGGAGCCCCCACATCTTCTTGAGTGAGGGAATGATTTAGTCTAACTTGGGTTTTAAGAATACCATGTTGTCAACTGGTCAGGTGGATAGAAGATGGGATTGAGGTGAATTTGGAGAACAAGGTGTTCAGGTGAGAGCTAATGAGGGATTGGGTTGGAGTGCTGTCTGTGAATAGGGATACAGTATAGCCTCCTAGATTCAGAGCAGGAAGGTATCTCACAGGTCACCTAGTCCACTCCACCTCCCATTTTACAGAGGAGGAAACTGAGGCTTAGAAGGTAAGGGACTTGCTCAATATCGCCCAAGTGATCTTGGTAGAACTAAGATTTTTATAAGACCTAGGGACTGATAGTAGAGGGAAGGGAAAAGTAGGGAGAGGAAGAGGGAAGAGTTGAGGATTCCTGAAGGGGCCTAGACCTCACCTGAAAGTCCTGACCTACTTAAATGTTGAAAGCCCAGGTCATGCATGGCTGTCTAGGACCTTTCGGCATTCATGGTGTAGACATGCCAAATCAATGAAGTTCTTCAGAAGTGCACACCTGCTCTTCAACCTGGCCATACTCTTGGCCAAATATGACTTTGGATCATATGTGGTGATCAATAGGAAATGGAACAGTATAACTCCAATGTGATATTCACACCACCCATGGTGGCTATGAATATACTGGTGTAGTTCTGAATCACAGAATGTAACAGACTCTCCACATGGAACACAGAACCAAAATATTTATTCAAATGCCAGAAAATTTAATCCCAATACCAGAAAGTCAGATCCATCATAGCAACCAAGATGTTGGTAAACATAAACAATGCAGCCAACACTGACATTCCTAAGCCTTCTGTCAGGCCTTCAAAACAAAACAGGCTCCCTTAAGCCAAAATGCCCCTCTCTCACTCATGCTAGCTGCTCTGCTTCCACTCTGCCTTCTCCCAGCTCTGCTCCTCCTCTCCTCTGCTCCTTCCTGCTCCCCCTTTCATCCACCATGGGCTCCATGTGATTATATTTGACATAAGGGCAGGGAAGGTCTTCAAATTCCTGTTGCTATTACAAATAGCCCTCCATGAATAGACCAAGGGTTTGCTGAAGTTCTGGCCATTAATAAAATAAGTTGTGCTAGAGCCCCAGATTAGCCCCCACGCTCACTAGCCTTTGGCTATCTGAGTCCAGAAAGCCTTGTTTGGGCAGGATCAAAGCTGAGTGGGTGTCTATTGGTTTTTCTCAGAGAGTTAATGAATAATAACTCATTGTGTGATAACTGAGCTTGAGAACATCAAACAAGCCTGATGCCAAATGGACTAACCAGAGTCAGTGTGTGGAGGGGAACTGTTCCTGGACTGGGTGTCAGGAGGCTTGTGATTAAGGCCTATGTGACCCTGGGCAAGTCATTGCCCTTTCTGGGCCTCCTCTAGGGTGGAGGAAGAGGAAGGGGAGAGAAAGAACAAAGGAAAAAGTACACAGCAGAGAGCAAAAGAAAACTTACAAGGAAGCAAAGATGGACAGTTCTGAACACAATGCATAGTATTTATTATATAGGCTTTCTTGAAATGGAAATTCATTGCTGTATAGTTTGAATCCTCTCTTATACTCTGCTGTGCATATGACACGATTTTTTCCCTTTTTCTTATTTTGTATTTAAGTTTAAGTACTTAAGTTTATAATGTGTTTCTTTTTCTTTTCTTCTTATGTATTTAAGTTTTTGTATTTATGTTTAAAATAAATTAGTTTTAAAAAAAAGATCTGTTCTAGGGCTAGGGCTAGGATCTGGTGACAGGGAATCTTCTGAAGGCATGGCCATACCACAGAATAACAGAAACTGACCCTTCCAATTACAACCAATTGTTTTACCTTAAATCAAGCATGACCTCTCCCCTTGGCTACCTCCCAGGCCTCCTCACTGGCCTCCCTGCCTCCAGTCTCACCTGTTTCCAATCCCCCTTCCATGTGACCGCCAATTAATTTCTTAAAGTACAAGTTTGATAATATCATACTGCTGCTCAAGAAGGTCTTGGCTCAAGCAGCAATGAGTTCCCTAGCTTTCCTTCCTCTCTCACTGGCTTTCTTTCTCTGACTCCAACACCTTCCCCCTCTGTAACTGTGATGGATCAGGCCATCTCCTTTGCCAAGGACTTCCTGGCTGGTGGCATCACTGAAGCTATCTCCAAGACTGCAATGGCCCTCATAGAGTTAAAGTACTATTAGAGATGCAGAATGCAAGTAAAGATTTTGCCGCAGATTAGTGGGATGGATTGAATAATCTGAATTCCAAAGAAACCAGGGTGCTTTTCTTCTGGTGGGGTCACTTAGCAAATGTCATCAGAAATTTCCCCAGCCAGACCCTTAACTTTGCTTTTAAGGATAAGTAGAAGTGGGTGTTTTGGGGAGGAGTGGATGAGCATGCACAGTTTGGGAGGGATTTTGCTGGCAATCTTGCCTCTGGGGCAGCTGGAGCCACTCCTCTCTGCATTATCTACCCCTTGGATTCTTTGAGGACCCTCTTGGCAGCTGATGTTTTTAAATCTGGCACTGAGAGAAAATTCAATGGCCTGGGAGGTGGCCTTGTGAGAATCACCAAGTCTGCTGGAATTTGGGGCTTGGATCAAGGTTTCAATGTTTCAGTGCAGGGTATCAGTATCTATAGAGCAGCTTCTGTTGGAATCTATGCTACAATGAAAGGTGTGCTCCCGGATCCGAAGAACACTCATATATATGGTGACGAGTTGGGTGATTGAGCCATCAATGACTGTGGTAGCAGGTGTGGCCTCCTATTCCTTTGATAGAATAAGGTCAGAGTGAGATACAGTCTGGGCTGAAGGAGCTTATGCCACGTTCACTGGGGCAACTGACTGCTGGAAGCTGACCTCTAACAATGAGGGGGGTAAAGCTTTCTTCAAGGAATGGTCCAATGTTCTTAGAGGAGTGGGTGGAGTTTTTCTGCTTGTCCTGTGTATGATGAATTGAAAAAAGTAATCTAAGTACATCCTAAGTAAAAAAGGAACCAGTGAATATAGATCATGTAGAATGCTTGACCATACTCAGCATTTTGGACCACTGACCTTCAAGAAGTTCCTGTTGTCTTTTCATCCAGGCCAGGTCATGTTTTTTGGGGAGCCAGGAAAAGCTCTTAGAAAAAAGGACTCATTTTTTTGTGATCCATTATTCATGCAGCAGACATGATGATGATTTGGTGTATTGATTCCATTGGTTCTTGGGAAAGTGGTAGGTACTGTGAGCCCAAGGAGACAGATCAGCTTAGACCATCTAGCTTAATGGCTCTTTTGTAGGACCATAAATTTGTGTTTAAGTATTTAAAAAATCATGTCGCCCATTTGTACTTGAGCACAATATACACTATTGTGCACAGATGACTATTTGGCAGTTCTGGTCATCTGTGATGGACATTCTGCTCTCAAACAATAAATGCACAGATAACTCTAATAAAAGAAAGAAGGTCTAGGCTCCCTATCCCCTCTAGGATAAAAGCTAGGATTTAAAGCTCTTGCATTCTGATTCCAACCTATTTCCAGACTGAATATACATTAGTCCCCTTCATACAAACCAGTTTTTAGCCAAATTGGCATTCTAGGCACTGGCTGTACAAAAACAAAAAGACAGTCCTGCCCTCAGGCCTACAATGTCATTGGGGAAAATGAAACATATAAGGGACCTATAATCACGTTGCCATTTAATAATAATAAGACACTAATAATTATTATCACAAGAATGTATTGCCCTCTCATAATAACTGGACACACAATAGAACATGTGAGGGTATGGTGTGTGGGAGACAGAGATGACACAGGGAAAGGGTCAGACTCCAGTGAGTTCATCGCTAGGAGCTTGGGTCACATGGCTTCCTCTGATTTCTTGGGCAACTACTTTGGAAGTGGTTGGGAAAACAAAGCTGATTAATCGGTAACCTGGAGGGGAGATGGGTCAGAAATACCAGGTGGAAACAACCTCTGCCCTCCCTCCACCTTGTTAGGACATGTGCCAGTGTCTGGTTATTGCCTGCTGGTTTCAGGGTAACACTAGTGTGGCTTCAGTCAGACAGTTCAGCTTGGATTCTGGGGGATAAAAGGGCTTAGAGGGGAAGTCCCCATTCTCCTCGGCCTCCCTTTGCTGCAGACCGAGGCAGCCAGGCTGGCAGAATGATCAGATTCTCTCTCCTCCTGAGTCTCTTGGGCCTGGTACCCAGCTGCTGGAGTGCGTCCATCCCTGCCTCTCCTCTCCTCTTGTCCCCCAGCTGTAATGACTCTAGAGTACTGTCCATGGCAGGGATGGCTTTGCAAGGCATCAACAGTGACCGGAGGGAGGGTTACCAGTTCAGCCTCAATCGAGTGGCTGATGTCCAGGAACATCATCAGGTAAATAATACTGTTCTTTGGTGGTGGGAACAGCAGGGACCTTATTTATCCTCATACCCTCTATGTTACAGCCACACTGACTAGCCTGTCTTTTCTGAATTGACCATGCATCTCCCACCTCCGTGATTTTGCACAGATTGCCTCACTTCCCTCCCACGCATGCCCTCCTCAACCCCGCCTCTTGGAAGCCTTGGTTTTCTTCAAGGCACAGTTCTGCCGTCCCCTTCAGTAGATAATAAGCCTTTGAGGATCCCTGCTCTGATTAATCCTGCCCCCTTTTGTTGTTGGTGGTGGTCCAGACTTGTGATTTCATTGGTGGGAGGGATTCCCTGGGTAGGAATCTCCCTTCATCCACACAGATCAGCAAATCCTAGTCTTAGGAAAACCCCTAGAGGCACTGAGATTTGAGGTGATGTGTCCAAGATCAGATAATCAGGATTCCACAGAGGTAAGACTCAAACTCAGATCATCCTGGCCATTCAGGTCACTAGTCATCACTCCTGTTCCTACACCGTGCTGCTTTGGAGCTGATGTTCATTTCTCTGCTTTCATGTTGCATCCCAAGCAGAAGTAAGTTTCTTAAGGGCAGAGTTCGTCACTCCTGCAATGATAACCTATGACACCTAGCTTGATATCATGCATGTAATAGGTTTTTAAAAATTGAATTGGTCTGTCTGGGACTCATTGCTCCCAGAGGGGAAGATGGGGAGCAGGGAGTGGAAATCTGTAAGGCAGATTTCAGCTGGATGTGAGGAGTGACCTAGAAGGGGGATGAGATGCTGAGGGCATAGTGATTGGATTGTTGCTGGAAGGGCTCCAGAAAAGACAGAAAGAGCAATCATTGGGATGTCCCAGAGGGTATCCTTGTTCAGGTACAGGCTAGAGTCAATGGCCCATGAGGTCCCAGGCAGCTCCCAAGTGTCAGATTCCTTTGGGGTAGGTTCTGGCCCTGGGTGGAATTCTTCAGTATGCAACAGACACTTTGTAAAGTGGATTCCAGTTACTGAATTCTCCTGAAGAGACAGGAGAAGTTTTTGCTCATCCCCACAGACAACTGGAGCTCACTTAGCTATACAATGATCAGCAACAAATTAGTTGCAAAATTTTTGTAGCCCAGTATAAAAGGGGTAAGCATTGTTTTGACCAGTCAATTCATCCACAAGCATTTATTAATTACCTCCAATGTGCCAGACACTGTAAATACAAAGATAAAATTGAAACAGTACCTGTCCTCAAGGAGGAAGGGAACAATATACACATACAATAATACAGACAGAATATCTACAAGGTAATGGGGTTGGGGAGAGGGAGAGACTGGTGGGAAGGGACTGCAAAAGTGGAGGGGGGAAGTCAGGAAGACTTGATATGGAAGGTGGAGTTTGAGCTGAGTTTTGAAGGAAACCAATTAAGCTAAGAGATGAATAGAATCACCAATCATTTGATAACATCGTTCCCAAACGATGTTGATGTTTTGAAGGTCAAGGGTTGACTCTCTCACCTCCTGCCCCATTTGTTCCTCTTCCTCTCCTCCTTCCCTATCATACCCAACCAAGCTGGAAGAGTTTCAAGGATAGGGCTGGTATAGACTCTGTGTCTACTCATGGGCCAGCATAATGAATAAATGAATCAACAAACATCTACAAGGTACCAATTCTGCGTCAGGCACTGTGGGAGCCTCTGGCGATGCACAAGCATGAATAAAACCATCCCTGCCTTGAAGGAGCTTATATTCTGCGAATGAATTGGGCGATGCTCCTTCCCAGCTTGGCCCCAGAGTGATGGATATTTGGTCAGCTGACTACAATTCTCAAAGGTCTTCTACTAAGTTACAGAGTGGTTGTGAACTGCGTCAGTGGATGGGGGATACCCAGTGATCAAATCAGGAATACCTGAAGGAGATGGAGAATTGTTGTGGGACTGATCTTAGTACCCATCTGCTCCAACCTCAACCTGTCCAGGCATGTCTTCTGCAACACTCCCCACAAGTGATTCTCTGCCTGAAGAATACAAAGCAGGGAAAATGGCAGCAAAAAAGAGATCCAGAGTGAGGGAGAAACCAATGACCACAAAAACCCAGTCTGCTCCTGGGAAGCTCTAATTATAAAGGAATTTTTTCCTGACACGAAGTCCAAATGGGACTCTCCTCAACTTGCAACAATTGCTCTCAGTTCTGCCCTCTTCGGCCAAACAGAATAAGTCAAATCCCCTTTCAATGTGACAGACCTTCAGATACTTGAAGACTCTTATCAGGCCCATTCTGAGTCTTCTCTTGTGTAGGATAAACATCCCCACTTCCATTACATGGAGGACTTTACCATCTGACCTGCCTAGGTTCTGATGAAAAATTGAGACCTTATCTGATCCCCCAGGGAGTCATGCACCCCAGATCCAGCATAAAGAAGAGGGAGGTCTACACTTCAGTTATGAGGTGAAATAAAGCCCTAATTCAGCAAGATTCCTTTATAATTCTGATACTGGATGGCAAAGCCCAGCCCATAGAGTATCCCTCATGGCCTGTTCTCTTTTCAGGGTCTGTAGAAGCTCAAAGCTGCAGATGTTAGGATGCTCTGCTTTTTTGTAGATTCCTTATTTGTAATTTCTTTGTTCATTCAGCAAAAATTTATTAAGCACTGACTGTATAGAAAGCACCATGGTGGACACAGATTGAAAACAAAAAGGCACAGTCCCTGACATCATGGGGTTTTCAATCTAAGGAAGGAGGAAAATTGGAGGAGGAAAATAATATGTGCTCAGAGAAACAGAATACAAAGAGAGGAATAATGGAAGCAAAGAAAGATCTAGAGGTTTCTACTGATATTTAAGAGTAGATAGAGCACCACTTTTTACTTTATTTATTTATTTAGTTTGCTTTTTAGAGCACACTTGGGATTAAGTGACTTGCCCAAGGTCACACAGCTAGTAAGTGTTAAGTGTCTGAGGCTGGATTTGAACTCAAGTTCTCCTGACTCCAGGGCTGGTGCTCTATTCACTGTGCCACCTAGCCGCCCCAAGCACCACTTTTAGGAACAGGAATCATGCCTATTTCATGGAGGTTATGGTACCTGAGTTAGGTTGTAGAACAGAATACAGTCTTCTTGAGGGCAGAGGCTGCTGTGTCCTCAGCACCTAATACAGTGTCTGGTCCATAGTGAGTGCTTCCTAACTGGCTGATTGATTAAGCTGAGTCTTGAAGTAAGGGAAGGATTCAGAAAGGTAAGGGTGAGGAGGGAGTGCCAGGTGGAGGGAAGGGCCTGTGTGAAGGCAACAGATGTCATGTCCAACTTGAGAAACAGCCAGGAGGTCCCAGCATCGTGTTGCTGTTAGCATTTATATTTCACTATAAGGTTTGCAAACCTTATGTAAATTGTCTTGTTTACATATCATATCATAACAATGGTGATGACAATATGGCATTTTAAGATTTACATAATGCTTTACATATGTTAATATCTCCTTTAATAACCATAGAGCACATGAGAAAAATAATTGGGCGAGATGAAGTTGGAAAGGCAGGTTAAACCTCTAACACTCCTCCTTGGTTAACTGGGGAGAGCCATTTTTTTGGGAAACCTTTATTCTTAGGAAATGGTGGTGAATGCCTGTGTTATCTCCTTACTGAAAGTGGATGGAGGTAGACTTTCAAATCTATCCCATTCCTTAGCTGCTCCAGTGAAGGAAACTCCAGAGTCCCCCTTTTCTTTTCCAGCCCCCTGGATCTCTGCAGATCCTGGCACAGCATTCCCTGCCTGAGGTGGGCCATGCATAGAGCATCTCTCTTTCTCCATCTCTGCACAGACAGGTTCAGGTTCCATGTACTATTTAACCCTCGATGTATTAGAGACAGACTGCCACGTGCTCAGCAAGAAAAGATGGAAGGATTGTGCTGCCAGGAGCCTGCATAAAACAGTAAGTGTTTGTAATAAATATATTCAGAGAGGGGTGGGGGTGGTCCAAAGGGAAATGATTCTCTGAGTTTTTTTAAAAGCCATGTGCTCTAACAGAAAGAACACTGAGTAGGGTGGACTCTACCACTCACTTGCTGTTTGACCTTGGATAAGGCAGTTTCTTTCTTTGGCTTTCAGTTTTTTCATCTGCAGATTGAGGGTGGGTGGGAGGGTGAACTGGATGGGTTCTATAAATAAAAATACCCATGGAAATCCAATTGTCCCATGGTATATTTAATCCTTATTATTGAGAAATACTCCATACTGATTTCTTTGGGTGTGGAGAAAAACTCCTTACAGACCTTGCCTTCTCATTATATCCCCCGTTATAATGTGTGAAGCCTCTTTGGATAAAATTGTGGAATGAAGCATGGTTCCATCTTGTCTTCTCTGCAACTGTAACAAGAATGTGTTTGACCCTAGGTTTATGGACAGTGCAAAGCCATATTTTACACTAATTTGCCCAAAAGAATTTTATACCTGCCTACCTATAATTGCACTGTTCGACCAGGTAAGGTGTTTTTTCATGAATTGGTCTGTTGTATTTCTTTTCAAGTTTTATTGATTTTCAAAAAAAAATTATTTATTTAACATTTGTTTTTAAAACTTTGAATTCCAATTTCTTTCCCTCCTCCCTCCTCACCCATCCCCACTGGGAAGGTAAGCAATTCAGTATAGGTTGTACATGTGTAGTTATGCAAAACATTTCCATAGTAGTTATATTGTGAAAAACTAGTTGTGAAAGAACAAGTTTCCCTCCATCCTATTGTGCCCCCAAATTATTCTGTTTTCTCCTTTGACTCTGTCTCTTTTCAAAAGTGTTTGCTTCTAACTATCCTCTCCCCCAACCCCCCCCCCCCCCACTTCTATCATCCTCTGTCTTATCCCCTTCTCCCCTACTTTCCAGTAGGGTAAGATACCCAATAGAATGTGTATGTTGTTCCCTCTTTGAGCCAAATTCAATGAAAATAAAGTTGACCCATTCCCTTTCACCTTCCTGCTCTTCCCCTCCATTGTAACAGCTTTCTCTCGCCTCTTTTATATGAGATAAGTTACCCCAATTTATTTCTCCCTTTCTCCTAACAATATATTCATCTCTCACCTCTTAATTTTATTTTTTAGATATCATCCCTTCATATTCAACTCATCCTTTGCCTTCTGTCTATGTATACATATACACACATATGCACACACGCATATATTTATATACACATCCACATGCCAATATATATATATTCCCTTCAACTATCCTCACACTGAGAAAAGTCTCATGAGTTACAATTATCATTTTTCCATGTAGGAATGTAAAAAGTTCAACTTTAATAAGTTCCTTATGATTTCTCTTTCCTGTTTACCTTCTCATGCTTCTTGTATTTGAAAGTCACATTTTTGTTCAGCTCTTTTTTTTTTTCATCAAGAATGCTTGAAAATTCTCTATTTCATTGAAGGACCATATTTTCCCCTAAAGCATTATACTCAGTTTTGCTGGGTAGGTGATTCTTGACTAATTCTAGCTCCTTTGACCTCCAGAATATCATATTCCAAGCCCTTTGATCCCTTAATGTAGAAGCTGCTAGATCTGGTGTTACTGAAATTGTGTTTCCAACATACTCAAATTGTTTTTTCCTGACTGCTTGCAGCATTTTCTTCTTGTCCTGGGAACTCTGGAATTTGACTATCTTTTTCAAGAGGCAATTGGTGAATTCTTTCAATTTCTATTTTGCCCTCTGGTTCTAGAATATCAGGGCAATTTTGCTTGATAATTTCTTGAAGGATGATTTCTAGGCTCTTTTTTTTGATCATGGCTTTCAGGTAGTCCAATAATTTTTAAATTATCTCAACTTGATCTCTTTTCCAAGTCAGTGATTTTTCCAATGAGATATTTCACATTGTCTTTTATTTTTTCATTTGCTTGGATCTGTTTTATAGTATCTTGATTTCTCATAAGGTCATTATCTTCCATTTGCTCCAATCTAATTTTGAAGGAATTATTCTCTTCAGTGAGTTTTTGAAATTTCTTTTCCATCTGGCAATAAGGCATTCTCCTCATTGACTTTTTAGGCCTCTTTTGCCATTTGAGTTAGTCTATTTTTAAGGTGTTATTTTCTTCAGAATTTTTTTTGTGTCTCCTTTAACACACTGTTGACTCTCTTTTCATTATTTTCTTGCATCATTTTCATTTCTCTTCACAATTTTTCCTCCACTTCTCTTACTTGACTTTCAAAATCCTTCTTGAGCCCTTCCATGGACTGTAACTAATTCATATTTTTCTTGGAAGTTTTTGATGCAGGAGTTCTGACTTTGTTGTCTTTCTCCTGTGTCACACTTTGATCCTTTTTGTCCCCCAAAAAGTATTGTATGGTCTGATTATGTTGCCTCTGCTTGCTCATCTTGCCAGCTAATTACTTGACTTTTGAGCTCTTTGCCACAGTACAACTCTGCTTCCAGAGGGGAGAGAGCTTTGTCCCAAATGTCTTTTTTTTTTGTAGCTGCTGGAGCTTTTAAAACCTCTTTACAATCCCCACAAGTTCTGGCACACTGGGCACACTGGCCACATACCCCAGGACCACCACCTGAGACCACAATCCAGATCCAAGCAGGTCAAAGCAACAGTGATTACCCTTTGAATGGTCACTTGGTCCATCTATGGTCTGCAGGCCAGAAACTCCAGAAGCAGCCATGTAGCAGCAGCGGCAGCCACTTGTGGCTCTGCCACTTCTTGCCCCAGGGACAGGGGCCAGACCATGCTCTTCCTTCACTGGGTTCCAACAGAGTTCCCCACTGACCTTTTACTTTGTCTTTGGAATTAATGGGTAGAGAAGTCTGGAAACTGCCACAGCTGCTGGTGATTAACTCTCCTGAAATCTGCTCCAGCCAGTCTGTGCCACTAGTCATGGGGTGGGAACCACACAGCTCAGGCATGACTGTGCTTGACTCCCAACCCAGTGTGATAGACCCTTCCTGTCTGCCTGCTAGGCTGTCTTCAGTGGAGAATTTGTTTTTCTCTGTCACTTTGTGGGTTCCATAGCTCTAAAATTTGTTTAGAGTCTTTTTTTCTTTACAGGCATTGGAAGTGGTTAGAGCAGGAGCTCACATCAAGTTCATGCCATCTTGGCTCCACCCCCAATCCTCTAATTTCTTTTTACACTACAAATCATTCCCTGAAAAACAAAAACAAATTCTTCCTTCTCAATGTACGCTATGCTCTGTCTTCCATTTAGCAACTAAAGCATAGCTCTGAGCATGTTACTCCTCTATTCAACAAATTCCAGTGATTTCCTTTTACCTGCTGGGTCAAAACTAAAATCCTCTGTTTAACTTTGAAAGACTTTCATAACCTGGTACCTCCCTACATTTTCTGTCTTCTCACAGCTCCCTGTGACACTGTCTTACTGCTTTTGTTACGGGATACTTCTAACTTCATTCCTGATTCTCTCTTCCTCCTTGTCTCTGGCTTCCAGCTTCCCTGGTTTCTTGCTCTTCTCAACTAAAGTCTTCCCTTCTACAAGAAGGCTTTTTTGGGGTCCTCCTGGATCTTAGAGCCTTCCTCCTGAGATTATCTTCAATTCGTTCTATATGTGTTTTGTTTGTGTATGGTTGTTTGCATGTTGTATCCCTTATTAGAGGGGGAGAGCATTGAGATGAGGGACAATACTTTTCCTTTGTATTCCCAGGGCTTACATGGTGCCTGGTTCATAGTAGGTACTTGATAAATCCTTGTTAACTTGATTTGAACCAGGGCACGTGTCTGAATGGAAGGGAGATGCCTCAGTCTGGCAGATCAAAGGTTCATGATCATGCCTTGCTAGACTTTAAGTAAAGAAAAGCTCTTAACCTACTGTGACTGACATAACATTCCTTTCCTGTGGTTCCTCATCTCTGTATGAAGAGGAAAGGAGTATGTTTTGTCACCTGCTCTCTGAGACCCAGAGTTGTTGTGCTTATGTACTGAATGACTTTTATTGCTGATCTTGGTTGTTTGTGGTCCTCCATTCTCAAAGAGAACCCAAATGGAATCAAAGCTTAGTGAAGGAAGGAGTGATCATCTGGGCCACAATCCCAATGATCTGCACAGGTATAGTGATGTGCTTGTAGACCTGCCATGGCTAAGAAGAATTCACTTTGCTCTTAGGAGCAAAGGGTGGAATTTTCTCCAGGCGAACACTCCCAATTTCTTCAACTAGTCAAGCTTTGACATACAACTTCATGCCCTTTACTATAGTAACTGTTTTTTTTCTGGGAACTCTCACTTTAACCAACCTCCTTCCTGAACTATAGTGCCCAGAAGACCCTCAGTGCTCCAGTGGAGGGGTGAGGAGGGCAGAGTACAGAGGGACTATGGCTTTTCCTGGAATCCTGGAATCTTCCTCCTCATCTGGCCACAGAGAGCATTTTCCACAGTATTCAAATTATTTCTTCTTGGCAGGCTGTAATATTTTCTCCTTAATCTGGGGACTCTGGAACCTGGCTATAACATTCCTAGGAGTTTTCTTTTGGGGATCTTTTTCAAGAGATGATCAGTGAATTCTTTCAAGTTCTAGTTTGCCCTCTGGTTCTAAGATATCAGGGCAATTTTCCTGGAGAATTTCTTGAAGGATGCTTTCTAGGTTCTTTTTTTGATCATGGCTTTCAGGTAGTCCAATAATTTTAAAATTGTCTCTCCTGGATCTATTTTCCAGTCAGTGTTTTTTTTTTCAAGGAGATATTTCATATTACTTTCTATTTTTCATTTATTTGGATCTGTTTAATAGTATATTGATTTCTCATAAAGTCATTTGCTTCTATTTGCTCTACTCTAATTCTGAAGGAATTATTCTCTTCAGAAAGCTTTTGAGATTCTTTTTCCATCTGGCAAATTGGGCTTTTTAAGGCATTCTTCTCCTCATTGGCTTTTTGTGCCTCTTTTGCCATTTGAGTTAATCTATTTTTTAAAGTGTTATTTTCTTCAGTCAGCTTGTTGACTCTCTTTTCATTATTTTTTTGCATCATTCTCATTTCTCTCCCCAGTTTTTCCTCCACTTCTCTTATTTGGTTTTCAAAATCCTTCTTAAGCTGATCTATGGCTTATAATCAGACTATATTTTTCTTGGAAGCTTTTGGTGCAGGAGTTCTGATGGTGTTGTCTTCTTCCCGTTCCATGCTTTGATCATTTTTGTACCCCAAAAAGGAATCTAAAGTTGGATTGCTGGGCTTCCTTTGC
>CM053600.1:198246667-198274630 GCA_028646575.1 Pseudocheirus occidentalis
CTGTCCCAAATTGCTGGGGTTTTCACAGCTGCCAGAGCTATTAGGAGACTGCAGTCTCTGCAGCCCCCTCTAGCTCTGGCTCACTGAAAACGCACCTCAGGACTACCACCCAAAACCGGAATGCTGATCCAGGCAGTCCAACGCAAGAGCAGGTAGCCTCTGAATGATAGCTTGGCCCCCCTGCAGTCTGTAGGTCCAGAGCTTCTGAAGCAGTCATGTGGAGGTGGCTATAGGGCTGCAGCTTCTGGGCTTTCTTGCCCTGAAGACAGCTGGTCCAACTGCTTTTCTCCCCCAGATTTAGCTGAGTTTCACTGACCTTTCAATTAGTCCTTGTTTCTTATGGGTTGATAATCACAGCTGCTGGTGATTCACTCTCCTGAAAGCTCCAGCTGTGGCTTGTCCTGGTGTGCCTCCCCCCCTTCCCCCTCTACCCCCCCAACCCACTATTTCAGTCCAGGCTGGTTTCAGCTTCCAGCATGCTGCGGTGAGCCCTTCCTGTCCCGTATACCAGGTTGCTTTCAGTTGGAGCTTTGTTTCTCTTTACTTTTGTGAATTCTGGAGCTATAAAATTTGTTTAGAGTCATATTTTATAGATATTTGAGGTAGTTGTGGGGGAAGCTGCAGAGTTTTCCTGTTTCTATACCGCCATCTTGGCTCCACCCCTGGCACAGAGAGCATTTTCCCTTTTTGTCTTTCTTCTTCACACTGCTTGTGTTCCCAGGTCATGAAATTCCTTTGATTTTCCCCCTTTCCCCCCAAAATTGCTGATTAAACATGCCTTCCCACTTTGCTTGTACTTACAAAGTTGATTTTTTAAATACAAATGTTAAACTTTTTATTAATCTTTTCTGAATTTCAGCTTATTCAGTTTAACACAATGCTCTAAGCTGTTAAGTTGTTCTTGGATTCTGACAGTCATCTACCCAACTGGCCATCCCTCTGGGCTTTGGGGCATCTGAAAAATTGAACAAGCAATCCCTCTTTGCCTTTGCCTACATCTCTGACCAAAAACTTATCTGTATCTTTATTGGCTCCCTCAGTAGACTATAAGCTCCCTGAAGGCAAGTGTTGCATTTGCATCCGCAGTATCTGGGGAGCAGGAGCTCAGCTCTTGAATTGCAAAGTTCTGCAGATTGTGGCTATGTATATAATAGGAACTTAACGTATTTCCTGAAATGGAAAAAAAAGACACTAGTGTGTTGAAAATCCCCTGGCTACATGATACAGTACAACATGGTGTGTGACTCCATGATTTTGGAAGCACCAAGAACTTAACGTTTTCCCTACTTCTTAAATAAATCAGTTTCTAGAAGGAAGATATTTAGAATGTGCCCTGATTGTCCCTCACCCAGCCCCATTGACAACTCAGATCCTTGGGTCTCTCAAGCTGTTAGTGAATCTCTGGAAAAATTCAACAAGGAGGTTGCAGTGGGGAAGAGGTTTTATCTCTTTCAAATCACCCAAGCTTTTTCCCAGGTAAGTACCCTGTTTATCTACCATTCTAAGGCTAGATGGAAGAGAGAGGTCTCTGTCTCTGAGTCCTGGGGTTATTTATTCTCTCTGTAGTTTCTATGTGCTATCTTGCTTTATGGATTAGCTTGTGGTAGCCTACTTGATTCAATAAGCCTTTCCCTAACAGGACAGCAGAAGAGCTGTCCTGTTACATAAGCACCCAATGGCAAAGCCACCCCAAAGGACCTGGGATGTTCATCTAGAAGGAGGAAGTCCACTTGGATGGCCTCTAAGGGTAGTTCTCCAATTCTATGAGGACTCCAGTTATGAGTCAGAGGCTTCCTAGGAGGTGCTCCAGTGTAATGGAGCAGTATTCCTCACAGGGGGGCCTTTTGCAGGGATAACAAAGATCAGAACTTTGGAGTACCTGGGAGGGCAGTAAGCTCTAGCTCAGAGGACCATGTATAGGTCCTATGAGTAGATGACAAAGCCAGGGTTTGAATCCAGGTCTTCTGATGCTTTCCTCTACACCACAATGTCTTTTGGTTCCACTGACATTTTATTTTCTCCCTTTCTGTCTTCTCCCCATCTTACTTCCTCTGTACATCTCTCCTTTCCCTTTCTCTCTTCCTCTTTTCCCCCGAGTGGGTATTTGGCCCTTCCTACTTCGTGGAATACTTAGTCACCGAGGCTCCTTGCACCAAATCCCTGCCTGGTTCTGAAAAATGTTTGCAGCCACCTGCTGACTCCAAGGTAAGTTTTTTCCCCAAGGACTCTGGATATTTTCCCCATAGGGTTTAATGAATAATTGTCTTAGTCAAGAAAACAATCATCTTTAAAGACATGGAGCCCTCCAGGAATTTGCATTGTCTGTTGGGATGGCCTGTATGATCAAAGAGATCATGGAGTCTAGGGAACAAACTTTTATGAAGTGTTTACTATGTGCCAGACTTTATGCTCTGTGCTGGAAATACTGATATAAGCAGAATGAAAGATAGTCCCTGCCTTCATGGAGCTTGCACTCTGATGGGGGAAGATAACACATAGAAGGGTCAGGGTAAGAGAGAAGGACGGTACCAGAATAAGGACATGGTAGAGGAAGTCAGGGAGGAGAGTACGCAGAGTGCTGACATCATGATGGGTTGGGCACCCTCTTTAGGAAGAACCAGTTAATCAAAGGAAGAGGCCCAAGGGGCCAGGGTACTTCCAGTGTGGCAGCTTCAAGGATGAAGTGAGCTTCCAGGGTGGAAAGGTTTCTGGGACATCAGAGAGAAAGTCTAGAAGGAGATTCAGGAGGGTAGTGTGGAGAAAAATGAAGACTGTCAACCCATCCAAAGGATGACCCATCCCCATTCTCCCTCACTGTGGGCACAATTCTCTTCAGCACTGACCCCTTTTTTCCTTTTTCTAGCCTGTAGGGATTTGCAGTGGTTCTCTGGGTAAGATGAACGAAATTAAGTATGTCTCTGGGACCTGTGAATTCTTCCAAACCCAGGTATTTTTAAGTCCAGTTGTTTATGTCTTCCCAAAACAGTGGGGAGATGGCCATCTATCCTCCTCTGTACCCTTGCTCCTCATGCTCCCCCTTTCCTCCTTGCCTTCTTTGCTTAAGCTCTCACTGAGCTGAAGGGGAGACACTTCTGTCTGGGGATGCCCAGGTAGAAGCCCTGCCACCCACCCAGGTGAACAGTGAATGCCCTGCCCCTGCTGTTCTCAGCACTAGGCTAGTCTATTTGCACTAATCCTGGCCCTGCCATCTCTTCATTGAGCGCCCTTTGGAGGAAGGTTACTTTGTCTCTCAGAGCCTCAGTTTCCCTTTAGATGAGATAAAGATCTAAATCTTTGCTCCCTCCCTTCCTACCCAGCAGGACACAGTCTGAGCAAGGGCTGCCTGCCTGTTAAAACACTGTCCAACAGCTCGTTTTCAGGGCATCAACCTATAACAGCCCTGTGATGAAGGGATCAGGAACATGTGGTTCTGGGGTTGCTCCACAACTGGGATTTTCCTCATATAAGCAGTTCTGGGGGAGGAAACTCCCTCCAAGACAGACCAGCCCCTGTTTGCCCCTGATTGTCCAGGAGTATCCTGACCCTACTAGTGACTGAGGTTGCTGAGAGGTTTAGAGACTTGCCCAGGGACATGGGGCCAGTATATGTCAGACCCAGATTATTCTAACATGTGCTTGGATCTCTATCCATGACATCACAAGTACCTTTAGGATATTGCTGCCCCCATTTACAGATGAGGAACCTGAGAGGTTAAATGAGTGGCTTGACCATGATCACATAGTGTCATAGGCAGAATCAGAACCCAGGGCTCTCCTGACTCCATGTTTAGCACATTGGGATCTGGCTACACCACTCAGTACCCTGACAGGGCACTCATTTTTATGGTGCTATGTTACAGGTTTGCTAGACTCTTCCCATGGACTATCTCTTTTGCTTCTCTCAGCTATCTTGGGAGAGAGGTTGATGCTTTGAGAGCTTTCTCTCATTCATGTCTCTCAGGAAAGGATGTGCAGAGCTGGGCTCTTGAGTACCCATCAGCTTAAGGACAGAGTCACCCTCCCTTTCCTCATATATTTGGGATATGAAGAAACTCTTTCATCTTTCAGTTTTCAAAGCCTTTTATTTTCTGGAAGACCTGAGAGGAGCCTTTTGAAGTCTTCCTTTAAAAGAGAGCTAAGTAGCTTAGTGGTGGGCAGTGAGGTCAGGAGCAACCTACTAGTGAAATAACAGTAAGCCATGTGTGTTATTCTTTTCAGCCAACATTGGCTCCTGGGAGCCATCCCCCTGAACACCAGTTTCCACAGCAGCTGGCTCCACCCTCCACTGCTGCACCTCTAGAAGATGGGCCTAAAGGATCTGTCCAGTTTTTGCCTGACTTGGATGATGAGAATGATAAAGCCGACCAGGGAAAGGAACCCTTTGTGGCCTTCCCTGTGCATATTGACTTGACTACCAAACCCCTTGGAGAAGTCCTCCACCTCCCATCCCACTTCATGTTGGAGAAAGAGGAGATGCCAGTTGTCCTTCCTTTCCCAGAAAGGTCAAGATCAAATGAATGTCCAGGACCTGCTGAGAATTCTAATCCCCTGGTTCTCCCACCATGAAAGTCACACACACACACGCACGCACGCATGCACACACAACTTAGTGGAGTCTGGTGCCATGGATTGGGGTGGAAAGATGGAAGAGGAGAGAGAGAGTATCTAGCATCCCACAATTCCATCCTGGCTATAATAAAGTTTGTCCTTTTTTGCCTCTCCTTTATCTGAAATTATTTTGGTAAAACTGTCTGATCGTGATGAATCGGCATTAAAATACTTAATGAGGGTGTCTGCTAAGTTCAGAGCATCATAGTGGAGAGTGTAGTGTGGGATGCAAAGAAACATAAAGCATGGTTTCTGACCTCAGTTAACTTACTTTAGTCTAGTAGGGGCCTGCTCAAATGCTGCTTCTATGAACCAGTGATATTTTCAATGGGGATGTTTCCCCAGTGGTTCTTTTCACAATACGCCCACAGTCTTTTCCATCTTGTATTACAATAGCCAATGCCCTCCTCTCAACAATCAGTAGAGCACCTCTCCATGCTTGTAGGTCTTCTTCCGAGGATCTCAACATCCCCTGAGCACCATGTTGTGCCTTTTGGTTGATGCTTTTCCTTACTTCATTGAATCTTTTCTTGTAGTGATGCATTGTGTTGACAAAGCTCTTTGTAGCACTTTTAACAGCTCCCTGCTGGTATTGCACTTCTGTCCATTTACACCTTCCATAGACCTCTCCTTTGCCCTTTGGTTGAGTGACAACTATAATTCTTTGGAGCAGAAGATATAGCCATATAACATCATTGGAAGAATATTGGTGTCAAAAGGAAAGGACTTTATTTCAGGGAGAAGCAACAAGGGTCATTAAAAGAGTTAAGAAATTCCCAATCCATTTGGGAAAGGGAGGTACAGATATCAGCCAGTCAGTCAATGAGCATTTATTAAGTCCTTACTATGCACCTAGGCACTGTACTAAGTGCTTGGGATACAAAAAAAGGCAAAAAACATGATCCCCACCCTTAAGGAGGTGATAGTCCAGTGGGGGAGGTGACATGTCAGTAACCATGTACAAATAAGCTACAGTTAGGAGAAAAAGGAGATAATCAGTAGAGGGGAGGAATTAGAACTAATCAGGATTTGGAAAGGTTTCCTGTAAAGGTTGAGATTTTAGCTGAGGAAGAAAGAGAGAAAATAAATGCTTAAATTAAAAAAAAAAGAAAGATACAAAGTCAGGAGATGGATTATTGTGTGAGAGAAATGAGTAGTTAGGCATGGCTGGATTGTAGTGTGTGTGTGTGGGGGAGGGGAGTCAAAGGTAAGTAGACTGGAGAGGTAGGAAGGGGCCATGTTGGGAAGAGCTTTCAAAGACAAACAGGGCATCTTGCCTTTGATCCTGGAAACAATAGTTGACTGAGGCCACGAAACATATGAATGTGAAAAGTTAATTATCCATATAAGAAATGAAGACCTCAGAGTTGGGGATTCAAAGTGGTAGCTGACTCCTCAAATATGCCAATAGAATGGTCAGTGACAGAGTATCTGAAGAGGAGATGGAGGCAGCCATTGGATCAGGCATTGAAGACCTGAAGGCAGAGGAGGGATTTGAGCTGGAACTCAGGGGAGACCCTGTGAAGTAATGCACTCACATGGTCAGACATAACTCAAGTCCTAATCAAACCCCATCTGAATCCTGCAGACAATGGAAGGGACCAAGAATCTACTGACTCTTGATCACCTTGTTAATAACTTAGGCTGAACACATAAAGCTTTGCCCCAACCAAGATTATTATTATTATTATTTCGCTTTTTGGAGGGCAGGGAAATTGGGGTTAAGTGACTTGCCCAAGGTCACACAACTAGTAAGTGTTAAGTGTCTGAGGCTGGGTTTGAACTCAGGACCTTCCGATTCCAGGTCCAGTGCTCTATTCACTGTGTCACCTAGCCACCCCCCAACCAAGACTATTTGACAATAGTTTGGTTGATAATGTAACAAATGCCACCCTTGACACTCCAGGGATGGTACAAATAGTCTTTTCCCTGAGCTTTAGTCTCCAATCACCAAATTGTTTGCTAGATATTTCAAAGTGAATGTCCCAGGGACATCTCAAATTTGACATGTCTGCAACGAAACTCATGCTCTTCCCTAAGCCCTCCTCCCCTCCTTTCAAGTTTTCCTATTTATGTCAAAAGCACCACAATCATTCCAGTCTCCCAAGTCTGTAACCTCAGCATTACCTTGGACTCTTCACTAGTCTTTCAATCAGTGCCAGGTCTGAATGTCTGTATCTTTTCCTACTCACTTAACTACCCCTTTCCTTCAGGTCCTTATTGATTCTTGTTTCAATAATTGCATCAGCTTCCTCTGACAACTCCAGTGGCTTCCTATGACCTCTAAGATCCAGTGTAATGTCCTTTGTTTAGCTTATAAAGCCCTTGTTGACCTGTTTTCAATTTATCTTTCCAAACTCCCTGCACTCTTTCATCCAGCCAAACTGGCCTCTCTGGTCCTCATAGATAAGGCACTGTGTCCCATCTCTATGTTGTTGTACCAGCTGCCCCCACCTAGAATGGCCTCCCTTCTTCCTCTGCCTTACAGTGTTCCTTTCTTCTTGAGATCCAGCTTGAGCACCATCTTCTACAACCAGCTTCCTCTGATATCCTAAACTTCCAGTGCTTTCCTTCCCAAACCACCTTGTATTTAGTGACATGACATACTTGCATTCACTACCTTTAAATTGCTTATTGGCTCCTTCAATAACATATAACCTTTTGGTGAATAGAAATTGTTTCATTCTTTGTGTTTGGATTCCTGGTGCCCAACATAATGCCATGGCACCCAGAAAGCCTTCCATTAAAACCTGTTCATTGATGGATGATGAGGGGTATTAGGGGGATGGTAATCACAATTAGGTAACTAGGCTTGAACCCAGGCTTTCCTGATGCTGAGAGTGGCTTTCTACCCTTTCTTCCATATTCTTTCTCTAAAGCTGTTAAGGCTGCTTCCTATGTCTGCACTATTTAGCACTTCTTTGTGTTCACTTCCCAATTGTTTTCCGGAATGGCTGAACCCGTGCTCAGGTTCACTAACCACGCATCGCTGTTCCTGTTTCCCCACATATTTCCCCAATCCCAGCGTTTATCATTTTCTTTTTTGTTATTTGTTGCTGGTCTGGTGGGTGTCAGCACTGCTTTGAACTCCATTTCCCTATTACTAGCGATTTGGAGTGTTTTTTCCCATATGATCATCGAAAACTTGGGTTTCTTCTCTTAAGAACTAACTGCTCATATCCTTAGATCAGTTATCAGTTGAGACATAGCTCCTATTAGAAAGCCATGACCTCACAGAGGTAATGCAGAGATTTCTTTTCCTGGTTAATTGATTCTCCTTTAATCTTAGTCTTATTGAATTTGGTTGTATAAAGACTAGAATATTATATAATCCAAATAATCCTCCTTAGCTTTTGTGATCCCTTCTGGCTCTCAGGAACTTTTTCCTAACTAAAGATCTAATACGCAGTTTCTTCCTTCTTCTCTCATTTCTTTATGCTTCTCATATCTAGGACATGTATCCATTTGGAACTTATTTTGGTATAAGGTATGAGATGTTGGTCTAAATCTAATTTCTTCCAAATTGCTTTTCAATTTCCCTAGCAGTTTTTTTAAATCAAAGAGTGAGTCTTTATCTAAGTAGCTGGGGTCTTTGAACTTTTTAAACTCTAGGGAACTAGATTTGTTCCCCTCTCTATGCTGGTTAGCTAATCTGTTCTCCTGATCGATCTATTTTTTTGCGTAATCATGTCTGATTCTTTACGACCCCATTTGAGGTTTTCTTGGCAAAGATACTGGAGTGGTTTGCCACTTCCTTCCCTAGCTCATTTTACAGATGAGAAACTGAGGCAAATAGGATTAAGTGACTTGCTCAAGGTCACACAGCTAGTAAGTGTCTGAGGCTGGGTTTGAACTCAGGAAGAGGAGTCTTCTTGACTCCAGGCCTAGGGCTCTATGACTGTACCACCTAGCTGCTGGATCTACTTTTTCAATCAGTACCAAATTGTTTTTGAGAATTACTGCTTCGTAGTATAGTTTAAGACCCAGTACCGTTAGGTCCCTTTGTTCTACTTTTTTCCTTGTTTCTTTGCCATTTTGAGCTCCCTCTGAATTTTGCTAATTTTTTTTGGTTATATAAAGTAATTTGCTGGTAGTTTGATGAGTATGTTATTGAATAAGGTAAGTAATTTATGTAACATTGATCTTTTTATTGCATTGATTCACTCCACCCATGAGCAGTTAATACGGTCTCCATTATTCAGGCCTGCATGTTGCTAAACAGTGGCTTGTAGTTGTGTTTAGGTCTTGTGGGGGTCTTGGCAGGTAGACCGCCAGGTGTTTTTACCTTCAGCAGTTATTTTAAATGGAATTTCTCTATCTTTTCTTGCTGGGTTTTGTCAGCATTATGTAGAAATGCTGAGGTTTTGTGTGGGGTTTTTTATATCCTGAAAGTTTACTGAAGCTATTATTTCAATTAATTTTAATTGTCTTTTTAGGGTTCTGGTGCTTCAGCAGCACAGCAATCACTAAGTTCAGCACCTGGGAAACAGATGTGCCCACACCTAGCCCAAGGGCAGCCTTTCTAGCAGTATCCAAAGGCACTTGTCTTGCTACTTGCCTCAGAAACAGCAATGGCTATTTATGAGTCTCCTGTAAAATATAAGAAAGAGCATTAAGCAAAGTATCAGGGATAGCTGCCCTTTGTGTCTTCCTGCCAGGGCTAGGAGGAGGAGGAGGAAGAAGAGGAGGAGAAGGAAGAGAAGGAGGAGGATATTGTGTTTGTGTTCTTATTTTAAGCCTACTCAAATAACTTTTCTCAGAATAATAAGAACTATCCTTGGGCAGGAAGCCTAGTTCTATATTATAAGGTAGGATCTGTCCAAATCTCCTACCTTTGGAAATTCATCAAGTTGAGCAGACCCTCTGATCAACCTTCTATGCTAGTGACTCCCAAAGGCTGGCTGCAGATCATTAGTGTGCCATGAACTTGGCGATGTTATTTTATTTCAGATAAAAAAATCTAAACAATTTTACTTAATATTTTACTTTCCCAGCATATGCAATAAGTACAGTATTTGTAAATAACTCACCACTTGCACATATGCACAAACATAAACATACATCAGGCCTAGCAGTGACAAAGGTCTCCACAGACACAGCAAACTCCTGAGGTGGAAGAGTAGCAGTGCGTGCGTGAACCTCCCACCTCCCCATGGCATTGCTAGCGTCAGTGATCATGCCATGAGGAGACAAGATCTGAGAAATCCTGCTGTGCACGACACCTTCATGTTTATCCTGTGGGGGACCCCATTAGTGAGCAGATCCGGTTATTGATTTTGGTTTTGTTTTTCTAAGATTCCCTCTCTAACACTATCTACTAGAAGTGTGTAAATTAAAGTCAAGGTATCATTTCACCCCAACACTGACAATGAATCTACACTTTTGCCTCCAAAATTAACTAATCATTTACTTGCTCTTCCTAATCTTAACCAAGGGTCAAGGTGATATCCAAGATTACATAATTGCAAAGCACAAAAAGTACCCCTTTTGTAGGAATCCACTGGATTTGTTTTTAATTCTAAGAGATGGTCTCATAAATTCTGCCCGACACCCCCGCACTGATGAGTTTTCACTTTTGCCTCCAAAATAACTAATCATTTACTGACTCTCCCCTATCTTAACCAGGGTTCAAGGTGACATTCCAGATTACACAACTGAAATGTACAAAAGTGCTCCTTTGTGTAGGAATCAACTGGATTTGTTTTCATTCTAAGAGATTGTCCTATAAATTCTGTTTGACATCTCTTGTCCTGTGACCCATAGCAAGAGGAGGGTTTCCATGCTTTGACACAATGGGGACGCTGGCGATCCTGCTGCTCCTCCTGGCCTTAGCAGAGTCTTCATTCTCATTGAGTCCTGCAGATTGTGAGGCAGTTGGTCCCAAGGCTGTGGAAATCCTGAATCAGATCAATGAAAGGCGAAGGGAAGGCTACCAATTTGAGCTGTTGCGGGTTGTAGATGCCCATACTGATGTTCACGAACAGGTGAGGAATGATTCTAAAGACAAAGCTTAGAAATGAATTGAGAAGAGTTCAGTTATACACCCTGGAGGGTGGTGTGTGTGTGTGTGTGTGTGTGTGTGTGTGTGTGTGCGCGCACGCGCGCGTGCTGGTTGAATGGTTCTGACCATTGAACTACACTGCATCTTCCAATTCAGAGCGGCAATTGTATTTGGCTTAGTAAAGGGGCATAAAGGCAGGACCTGTGGCCTCACTGATACAGGGGACTTCTGGGTGATGAAACTGAGTCGCATGTAGAGGCGGTGAAGAAAAATAAAGAATACCTTGGAAACAGCCGCGGTGTCAGACCTCTTCCCATTGTCTGGGTCAAGGGCGTTATAGTCACGCATTTCCCGTTCTGTTGGCCTTCCATCACTTTTCACAAGTGAGGGGCTCATAGCTCTGAAGCTAGAAGGTACCTCAGAAGCCTTTTACTTCAGTCTCTTCATTTTACAGGTAAGGAAACTGAGGCCCAGAAAGTTCTTTCCATATTTCTCTGAATTCTTCACATTTGTTTTTTCCTAATGGCGCAGAAATATTCCCTTATATTCATTGTCCCTAATTGATTGTTTCTTGTATTTTGTTACCACAAAAGTACAGTTGAGAATATTTGTTTAAGCGTGGGGCCTTTCTTCTGCCTTTGACCCGCCTGTACATGCTCTGATGGGACAGCTAGATCAACGGGTAGGAACAATTTAGTAACTTTTCTGCCCTCAAATCATTGTTCAAATATTAGACAATCAATGTTTATTGCAGGTCAGCATTTATACTCGTAAAATAGTTTATATTTATATGGTATTTTAAGGTTTGCTTTGTAGACGTCATTCTATTTGTGCCTTATAATAACTATCCCTACAGGGGTATTGGGATTGGCCAGTGGTATTATGATCCTGATTTTCCAGATGGGGAAAAGGAGGTTCAGAGATATTAAATTAATTGTCAGAATCAAATAGATAGTAAGTGTTAGAAATGAAGATAAAGTCCAGGTCTTTCTCCTTCTAAATCTAGTTCTCTTTCCATGATACCACCTGCTCTTAACCTGAGGTCATAGGACCCTACCCCACTCTCTACCATCGAGGAATCCATGGATATATCCTGGAGCCTGTGAGTTTGGAAGGAAGATAAAGGATGTGTTTATTTTCATTACCTTTGTTTTTTTTGTCCCAGTCTTAAGAATTTTATATTTTGTGCATATATGATCTCAATTTTAAGAAGGGGTCCATAAAAAGGGGTTCACAAGGCTGCTAAAAAGGCCCATGACTCAAATGGGTGGAGAATTCCTTCTCTATACCATGCTTGAAGGAAAGGCCTTAGCATCCAAAGGTTTGGGTAGAAGCCTGGGGATGGATCAAGTTCAGGTTTGGGCAGGCCCTGCTTCAGCCTGGAAAAGTGTGATGGAGCAAAACCCATGTTAAATCAATGACATTGCATTTTGTATAGTTCCTCCTTTATTTTGGAGGAAGAGTTCTCAACCTGGGGTCCTCAGAACCCCTGAATTTTTAGGAGGATCTGTGAACTTGGGGGGCACATGACATCTTTATTTTTACTAACTTCTAGCTGAAATATAATTTTTCTTTAATTATGAATGTGGGCACCGAGCATCATACTGAAAAGGTCTCCATTAGGCTATCAAAGGGTCCATGACAAAAATATGGTTGAGAACCCCTGTGGCAGAATCTTTTCAAAGGCTCTGGCACAAAGGACCACAAAGGAGTCAGTTTGATGAGGCATGTGGCCCCAAGTAGTAAGAAACTGGGTACCAGACGTGAGTTTTCTCCTATCATCACAAAGCGAGTCTTGAGCACAGAAGCTGCTTGATTTTTGTCTTTCTTTCCCCAGTACCTAGCATATTCTCTGGCATACAGTATACAGTGGGTGCTTGATAATGCTTATTTCTTAATTGTCTCCTCTGATAGAATATAAGCTTATTGAGGGCAAGGATCATTTCAATCTCTTGTTTTTTTATCCCCAGTACTTTGGCTACGGCCTAGCACACAGAAGGCTCTTAATAAATGCTTGTGCGATTGGATCCAATTGAATTTGTTAAAAGGTGCATTTTCTCATCTCTCCTCAGGAATCTACAGTTATTCACTATTTGGTCCTGGATGTGACAGAATCAGACTGCTCTGTCCTATCTAGGAAACCTGTGGAAGATTGCCAGTCGAAAGGTGGCAAAAGGCCCACTGATACCGTAAGTAGACAAGGTCAATGCTTATCATCTTCACCTTTTGAGGGCACACAAACATTCCCTGACAGTCTCTTTTGGCTAATAATGTATGAGAACAACAGAGAAGAAGCCCTGATGATCTCTCTGGTCCATTTGTCTCCCCATGGGTTGGATGGAAAGCCCTTCATTCAGGATGAAGCAATCAGCTCCTAGACCTTCTACTTTCAGGTCCATGGCAGGCTCCTGGAAGGAAAAGGGAGAAGGAAGTGGTGGTTCCAGGTCCCTCCATTTCAGCCACAGCCTGGGTTCTACTGGCTTAAGGGCTTCTGAGGCTGCCCACCTTGTCCCAAGGACCCCATGATCCACAAGTCTTAGTGCCAAGACTTCCCTTTGTCACTTGGAAATCCATCATGTAATGATCTCAACCTGAGATTCATAAGAGAGGACCATGGTCCTCTTCTCAAGGCTGCATCCAAGTGTATCCTGGAGCCAGTTCTCAGCTTGGGAAAGCCCATTGTTAAATATCCAGTGGAAGTATTTACACCTTGGAAATCGGCAAATGATACAAACCAGCTATTGATTGTTTTATTGATTATCCAGACTTTAAAAAGTGATGGAGAAAATGTTAATAATGTTGGTTCAACTTAGAAGTGTCTTGGGACTGCAACTTTTTTTGGAGACCTAGTTGTTAAATATTTATTAGCACACCTGTCACTGTGTCCACCCCTCAAGACAAGTTCATTCCTCTACATTTGAAATTTTACTTTCAGAAAAAAAACCAATTGTGTTCAGGCTGAAAGTTGAACTTTCTTTTGAAATTTTTGAGGCCTCAACTTTATCTTCTGAGTAGTTCCTTATAACAAATGATGTCCTGGTAAATGTTTAACGACCATCTCAGATCCCACCCCTAAATATACACAGGATGCATTTTTAAATTTAGGCTGAATTTTTAGCATTTTCTGCATCATTTTCCTAAGTCTAGATAATCAGTGAAACAATAAACTAAGACCTGATCTGTAGGAATTTCTGAGGTATAAATGCTCACACTGAAAATTTAACAATCAGCTCCCAACATCCAATTCCAGCTGGCTCCGGCACAACCCCCTGTCCAGAGGCAGCTGGGTGGCTCAGTCAGGAAGGCAGCTGGGCCTACAGATAGGAAGCCCTGAATTCAAATCCAGATTCAGGCACTTGCTGGCTGAGAGACCTTGATTATGGCAATTATCCTCTCTTTGCCTCAGTTTCTAGTGATAATAAAAACACCCACCTCTCACGATTGTTGTGAGGATCAAAGGAGATGGCATTTGTAGGGTGCTTAGCACAGTGCTATGCACATAGCAGGAGCTTAATAAATAGATCCTTGTTCTCTCCCTTCCTAATAGCCCTCAAGAAATCTTTCAGGTTAGTAATAACCTTGGGAGATCTGTTCTGACCTCCACAGGAAGGTCAGCTGCAATAAGATCTACTTCATCTCATTTGAACCTCATAAGAATTTGGGAGATAGGAAGCTATAATTTTTCCCATTTTATAGATGAGGAAACTGAGCTAAGGAAGGTATAGAAGAAGGCCTTCATTAGGATACTTTGACTTAAAACCTAACCAGTGAGGTGACCCTTTTCCAGGGTCACAGGGAGCACTCTATTTTTGCCCCTAATCCTGAAGAAGGCAGACTATCCAAGGAAACGAATACTGTTTTTTTTTTCCTTTTCCAGGTCATTGGAATATGCAAAGTGGTGGCTGTCACCCACCCCAACACCTCTTGTGAGCCAGAATGGACTAAGGTGATTGCGTTTAACTGCACAACAAGCTCTGGTAGGTGCTGGGGGTTGCCTGGTGTGCAAGGGTGGGGTGCTGGCATTCAATGTGATCTCAGACTTCCCTCTTATCTCCATGATCTGGATGGAGAGGGAAGGGGAGAATGAATCTCTCTCCAAAAGAAAAGCACAGATGGAGATAAAGCTGAATGAATGACTAGACAAACCACACACACACACACACACACACACACACACACACACCTTCATTAAAAAGACAAAAACCAACCCCAAACTCGCTACTGGATTCCTACTACTCAGAAACTCTTTTCTAAGACTAAAAATGGAATTCAGTTTACAAAAATTGAATGAATAGATAACAATGTGTGTTAAAAACAACAGGTTTAAGGCTAGAAAGGACATTGGAGTCCAGTCTTCTCACTTTAAAGGTGAGGAAATGAAGTCCACAGAGATTGCATGACTTAGAGAGTCACTATAGACAACAGACAGGATCTGAACCCATGCCTTCCTGTTTCCAAGCCTAGTGCTCCATCTACCGCACCACCCTGCCTCTTTGTTATAAGATGCCCCTTTCACTTTCCCCTCTCATCAGACACAGCCAGGCTCATGGTCTTTTTGTTTTCCCATCACAAGTCCATGAAAAGCCATTACAGCCAACACTTATATTGTATAAGTAGATATAAGTATTTATCCTTTTTAAACTAACAAGATGCTTCAGAATTCACTTTTAAATTTCCTTAGGATTATTTATAATCACAATGGCAAGTTATTCCTAGAGGTGATGACCTGATGGCATCAAGTTTCCTTTGCAGGAGCTCCCACTTTCTATCTGAGATGGGCTTTGTGGGAATCAATCTGGTCAGGGCTTAGTCCATTCTTACCAGTGGCTCTCACAGCTAAGGACCTAACCATCCCTCCAATAGCCTCCTGTCTCCCAGAAGTTAGTGGGGTCCTGTGCTCTCAAAGTCTTCAACTGGCCATCTCCAGATTCCAACTCTGTTTGTCTTAACTCTTCAGATGCCTCTTCTGAAAGCATTGGGTTCACTCATTAAGAGCCTTACCATTTTTTTCATTCATTCTTTGAAATTCAGTTATCAAAGATTGAATACACAATCAAAAAACACTTATTGAGTGCTTCCTGTGTGCCAGGCACTTGGGCACAAAGACAAAAGTGAAAGAGTACCTACCCTCAGGGAACTTACATCCTATCCAGGACAAAAGCACGTATAGAAGCATGTACAAAATCAATGCAAAGTGATTTATGGGCAGGATCAGAAACAGCTTCATGGAAGATGGGGTGTTTGATCTGAGTCTTGAAAAACCTAGAGATCCTAAGGGAGGGATGGCATACCAGGCATGGAGAGCAGTGAATACAAAGGCGTGGAGGCAGGAGACAAAACGTCCTGTGGGAGCAGCAATAAGGAGGCCAGTTTGGCTGGACCATTGAGGATGGCAAGTGCACAGTGTGAGGAGTTTAGAAAAGTGTGTTGGGGCCAGTTTGGGAAGAGCTTTGAATGCCAGAGGAATTTGTATTTGATCCTAGAGATAATAGGGAAGCACCAGAGTTTATTGGTGAGGGGGTTTAACAGTGTTAGCTTATGATTTAGGAAAATCACTTTGCTGGCCAGCACAACGGACAGCTCCAGGAATTTGTCTGATAGGCTCTTCTACTATTAGTCCAGATCTGTGACTGTCGGGCTAAGAAAAAGGAGGCTGTGAGGCAGAACCACCAAGATGGGGGGAGGGGGGAAGGGAGAGGAGAGAGAGAGAGAGAGAGTGGGGGGGGAGGGACAGAGACAGAGAAACAGAGACAGAAGCAGAGACAGACAAAGAGATAGGGAGAAACAGAGAGACAGACAGAGAGAGACAGAGATATGGAGACAGAGAGAGACACAGAGATAAAAAGAGAGACAGAGGTTAGAGATACTGGGTGCCAGACTCAGGATCCTTGAAAAACAGCTTCAGCAGTGGCCAGAGCTCTGTGCATTTACATGGGTTTCCAGAATGGAATCTAAGACCAGGAAATCTCATTATTCAGAGTAATCCTCCAGTGGAGGCCTTTGCAAAGAAAGAGGGGGTAGAGTCCTTTGATAGTGAGAACAGTCACTCTGATTCCCTTCACTGGGCCAGTCCAAGTTTCTGGGTTTGGCCATGGCAGAGTCTGTATTACATTGGCTTTTCCACAGCTGTGTACAACTGCTGCTTCTGAGGCAGTCATCCATGACTTATCACCCCAGCTACCTGAGTGAGACTACCCTCTTCCCTCTCATTTGGGTTTAGCTCTTGTGATAGAAGCTGTAGGCACCCAGACCTGTAGGGGAGTACATTTATACCATTCAACAACCATTTATTAAATGTTACCCTTGATCCCATCTTTCCTGCTGGAGGTATTGCCTCTCCCCCTTCTAATACCCTACCATTGACATCATCCTTACTCTTTTCTCTAACTTCAAAATTCACAAAGACTTGAGTTCAAATCTACCTGAAGACATTTACTAGCTGTGTGAACTTGGGCAGGTCACTTACCTCAATATGCCTCAGTTTTCTCAATTGTAAAATGGGCATAATAATAGCATCTACCTCACGGGACAGTTGCCAGGATCAAATAGGATATTTACAAAGTATTTAATATAGTTCCTGGTACACAGTAGGTACTGAATAAATACTTCCCCCTTTAATCTGCTGACTACCTTACTCACACCTATGAACATGACTTGATTGAATCACTCCCGTTGATTGTCATTCTATGCCTCTGCTTCCCTTCTCCATTAACCCTTTGGGAAAGCTGTCTATACTCTTTGCCCTTTCTTTTCCTCTCTCTCTCTTCTAAACTCCAGCAGTCTGGTTTGGGATCTCATGATTCAACTGAAGTTGATCTCTCCAAAGTTTCCCATGATCTCTTACTTGCCAAACCAAGGACCTTTTCTCCATCCTCATTCTTCTCAACCTCTCTGCAGTCTTTGACACTCTCCTGTTGGATACCCTTCCTCTGGGTTTTCACAATACTGCTCTCTCCTGGTTCTGCTCCTACCTCTCTGACCACTCCTCAGTGTCTTTGCAGAATCTTCTTCCAGGTCATGCCTGCAAACTTTGGGTGTCCCCCAAGACTCTGTTTTAGACCCTCTTTTTTCTCCTATATTAAGCTGGTAAAATCATTAGCTTGCACAAGTTTAATGATCATATCTATGCAGATAATTCCCCAGATTTATAGATTCAGCTCTCCCAAGTTGCCCATTTATGATCTACCTACTAGACATCTCAAGTTGGACGTCCCATAGCATCTCAGATGCAATATGGCCCAAACAGAAAGCATTGACTTTCCACCCAAACCTCCTCTCTAAACTTTCTTACCACTGTTAAGAGCACTTGTTTGCCTTCAGGTTGTCATGGGAAGAGGGCACACATTTCACTATAGCTTTCCTTCCTAGTGGAGAATCAGAAATGACATCTATTGTTTTTATTTCACTTATATTCACTTTCCTACATACACATCCCTCTCCTCCATTCCTGATTACAAAAAATAAAGGCTGAAAAAATGAAAAGAAGGTAAGTGAAATGAACACGCATATGGATCTGTCTGCCAGCACACACTGTTCTCCACCCCTCTAGGGATCCACATCTGCAAAGAAGACAGGGAAGTGTTTCTCATACTTTTTTTCAGGACCAAGTTTGGTTGTTTTATAATTCCATTTCTATTTTGGTGGTTATTCTTTTCATTTACATGACTGGGCTCCATCTTATTTTCATAGTTTCTTCTGCACTGACCAGACCCACATCTGAGCCTGTGATTATTGACTACTTTGAAAATCCAGAACAATATAAGGAGCAGGCAGAGAAAGCCCTCAAGCAGTTCCAGGAGGGTGATGCCAGCGCCTCTTCTTTCCAGATGGTCAAAGTTGAGAGAGCTCTGGAAGCGGTGAGTCTGCACGAAGCCTCTGAATAAAAGAGGGACCAAGGTACAGGGTGCAAAATCAGTAGATGTGATATCCTCTGTGTGGGTGTGACCTGCTAGAAAAACATAAATGACACAAAGCTGGAAGAAAAATAGAAAATGCTAGATAAGCAGACAGAATCCCAAAAGATCAGCACAAGATAGAAAGATGGGGGCAGACACAATAAGATAAAATTTAATAGGGTTACATGTGAGAGACTTGGATTAAAAAAATCAATTTCCACAGTACAAGATAGTGGCAGGGAACGGGGAAAGATCAAGGCTAAAAATTCTATAGAATAGATATGGGATTGTAGTGGACCCCAAGTTCAACGTAGGTTATGATTGTTACATAGGAGACTCCCCCCCAACTAAAGTAATTTTAGAAAGCAATCAGATAGTGTGTAGGACAAGGAAATGCTACTGGTCCCTCTGTCCTCTGCCATGATCACATCTGGAACACTGGGTTTAGTCTGGGTCACACATCTCAGGAAGCTGGAGCATGTGTGAGTGAGGATGAGGAAATTGGGAACAAAGATGGGTTGAAGGAGCTGGGGATGTTTAGTTTGGAGAAGAGAAACTCAGGGGATATAGGAAAGATATTTCTAAGGATTTAAACTGCTGCCACATTCAGCAGCAGTGAGTGGAGGGCTGGAAAGAAGAGCAAAGTCAGCAAAGGCCTCTTAATCATTTAAATGCCTAAAAGTGAAATGAGCTCTCCCTCACTCAAAGGCTTCAAGTCCAGGCTGATGACCATTTGTAGGAGATGTTGGAGAAGGGATTCAGCATTAGGAATGGGATGACTGCATGGCCATTGAGGTCCCAAAGCAGCACTGGGTGATCTTTCAGCAATGCGTCTCTAAATTGGGGCCATCCGCGGTCATTCAGTCAGTCAAGAAGAATTTATTTATCTGTAGGGGGAGGGTGGGCAGTTCACATGAAGGAACTGCCTTACTGGCAAATATTTTAATGCACAAAACCAAGGAAGAGCAGGGGGATTTGGAAAGGAAAGAGGATGGAGCCAGGGGCCAATGTGGCCCTACATTCCGAGGAGACATGGGTGTTTGTAATTTATGGGCTCTGGATATGGAATTGAAGAATGGGTTTGCTTTCCTGGAGCTCACGTGTTCTCTCCGTTTCAGAGGGGAGGAGAAAGAACCGTTTTGTACCTGGATTTCAGCATAGCGAACCACTCTGCAGAAGCCCCACCTCCGCCTCCGCCTCCCCCTCATCACTTCCGCGAGACGGGCCACCCGCCCCCGCCTCCGCCTCATCACTTTTTCAGGAGCTGTCCGGTAAGTGGATGAGGAGCCTTCACTCAGCTCTGCGCCTGCCTCTTCCTTCACTTCCCAGTTATTCAGAAATAATTTGCTTTTCCAAAGTGTGCCCCAACGGTCTGCGTTGGCCAGAGAGAACTCCTAGGTTGTTTCTCTATTTCTCCAATGGAAAGCAAAGTATCCTCTTCCTAGTGAGAACCTGGGATCTCACTGCAACAAAGAACTCCCAGGTGAGGAAGTTCCCTTCGCCATACAGGCTAGCTATTTCTCTGCAAATTTTATTTCAAAAGAGCTGCCTAATGCCTTGGGAAGAAAAATGACTTGTCCAGGGTCACACAGACAGTATGTGTCAGAGGTGGAACTCGAATACTTCCCATCACTAGGAGCTGTCCACAAGGGTAGACTCACCCGGGCATTGACTGGCTCTCAGTTTACAAGGAGAATCTGGATGCCGCCTTGCCCAATATGTTGCAGAGTCGGTTTCCGTTCTGGAACGAGTTGGACTGAATAATATCTGTGATCTCTTTGTCATGTCTGAAAGCCTCCTGTCAGGTCAAGACAGGGAGTGATAGCAACTCTTTGGTCTTTGGCTCTCCTGAGCAGCACCTGTGGCTTATTAGCTATCCAGGGACAGTCAGGAATCAGCTCTGTGGAGGAACAAGCTGTGTATGGTCTCAGCCAATGAAGGAGCCACTTTAGGGACCTTCCTCCCCCGGTCAAAACCTGTCCACAGGAGCGGTCATGTTCCCCATCGGCTTTTCCCCCAGGCTGGTGGCCAGCACGGAGCAAGTATTCAGTGTAGGAAAGCTGAGTCATGAGAGGGGTCATTGAGTCTTTTTGGCTCTGCCCTAGTGGTCAGGCAGGTAATAGGCATTAATTAAGCACCTACTATATGCTACATACCAGTCACTGTGTAAAACATTGGCGATACAAAGAAAAGCAAAAGCAAATCCCTGCCCAGGAAGAACTTCCATCCTCATCGGAAGACAAGACGAGCGTGAGATTAAGGGGCAGCCCTCACCATGCCTAAGCCCGGTGATTTCTCTGATTTCTCAGAGGAGCTGGGAGAGCCCTAACCAGGCTCACTCTTGCTCCTCTCAAATTCCCATGCTGACCTCCATCCCTGCCCCAGGCTTCCCAGCCCCCGACTGGGGCTGGACTCCCTGGGGCAGCCGTTCTGGCCTGAGAACTTATGGAAACAACAAGCTTGGATAATGTGCCTGCTGCGTATTAACCATGATGCTAAGCTAATACTCCCTGAAACACAGGAGTAGAACACGTTCCAAGTTCCACTTTCCAGTCTTGTGGCTGGTTGGCCTCAGCCTCCCCATGGTCCACCCGCTGGTCCTTTCTTTGCTTCATTTTCTTTGCTCCACTGGCTTCTCTATAGACCTTTCTCTGTACAGTGGAAGCTTGGGAAGGGCAGAACTTGTTACATTTTGGTCTTTGAGTGTGTATGTGTATATATTACACACTCCTGTCATCTCCCTCCCTGAAGGCAGCGATTGTTTCATTTTGATCTTTGTATCTCTAATTCCTGATACAAAATGGGCATTTCCTATGTTTGCTTCACCCAGGTAGTACTCTCCTTATTTTACAGATGAGGAAAAATGTTGGTGCTCATTCAGGGCAGTGCCCAGCCCAAGGTCTCTCAGCAGGCTAAAGGCAGAGATGGGGATGAAGCCCTCATCTCCCCTGTCTTCAGTCTCCTGCCACCTCCACACCTAGTTAGGTGTTCTTACCAATATCAAGGACCACCAGTCTAGAAGAGGCCTTGGAAGCCACCAAATAGAATACCTTCACTCTATAGGACACTGAGGGATAAAGGGGTAATGTGACTCACTGAAGGTTATGCAGCTAACATATCTCCCTGTTCGTGAGATTACCTTGGGCTTCTAGGCTGTCATCATGTTCCCAAATCATTGGACAAGAGTCAGACTGCCATGTATATACCCACCCACCCTCTCACACCCACTCACACATTTACACATTCTCACAGCTCATACTCACACTCTCTCACACACTCACACTTTCATAATACATTCACAATACTCATGTACACATTCACATGCACTTATTCTCTCTCAGTTCACAATATTCACACACTCAGACATGCAAACACACTAACCCCCACACACTCATTTTCACACACAGTGCACTCACACATATTCTCACATTCACACTCTCACAGATAACTTGCATTCACACTGACTCACACACATAGTCTCATATATACTCACACCCACTTTCACATTTGCATTCTCACATATCCTTGCATTCACACACATACTCACACACATATACACCCATACACAGTCTCCTGCCAGCAGACACCTATCTAGGACATAACTCCAAAGTCACAGGCTTTTCTCTCATTTGCAGGTCTTTGGATTTTGCCGGGCAGATTTTGTGTATAACGTGGAGAATCCTGACTTGAACAACCCAGATCATATGACTGTAAACTGTGAAATTTTCAATGTGGAGGTATGTGCCTTGCTTTAAATTGTCTTTGTCCAAGATAGGGTCATTGCAGTAGGATTTTAATGCACTTCAGAGACCTCAGTCTCCTTCTATGTCCATTACTAGAAAGGTGGAATGGTGCCAAGGTGGAACACCTTGAGAGCCATACAAACGGGTTAGAACTTTACTCAGAAGGTAATAGGGAGCCAATGAAGATAGATGATCAGGGGAGAGACATGACCAGATCCACACATAACAAGAATTAATTTAGAAACAGTTATGAGTAACATATTGGACAAGGGAGAGAGGGGAGATGGTAAGATCTAGATGGAGGCCATTGGTGGTAAGGAGTATGTATACTAGTGGGTGGTAGGAGAATAGTCAAGAAGAGTTGGAGGGGATTCTATGAACCTAGATCTGGAGATAAAAGGTGTATCAGGGGTCACCTAGAATGCCCACCCCCTCACTTTGTAGATGAAGGAATGGAGGCCCAGAGATATTAAGAGTCCAGTAGGTGGCAGAGCAAGGATTCCCCACCAGAGCCTCTGACACCATCGCCAGGATTTGTTCTACCACCTCTGGTGGAACAGACAGGATATGGTGACAGTTTGGATGCAAGACACAGAGGGGAGAGTGTGGATAGACACTGACAGAAAAGGTGAAGGATAATGGAGCTGGTGGAGCCTGAGGCTCCTTTACCTGCCATCCATGTGGGAAAGTTGGCCTGGAGCTCAGAGAGAGAGAGGTCAGTGCTGGAGATGCAGCTTTGGGAGCTGTCTGCATGAGGGAGCTTGGGGAAATGGCTTTCTTTTTTTTTTTTGTATGTTCCTATGATCTGTCTGACATTTTATTGTCCACCTTCCCTGCCTGGCAGAGGCACCCACTAAATTCTCCCAACTTGTTTCTTGAAGGAACCAGAGCCTTCTTTTTCCTTTCATGTTTTAATAGAATCACAGTAACCCCAAAAGCTTCCTAATAAACATGGAACTTGGGCTTCAGGTTCAGTCTTTGTGAAAGGTGGAATTGGTCAAGGTCATACAGGAGGACTCTACAGCTCTCCATCCAGATCTTCAACTAATAGCTGAATTCACCCCTTCACTGAAGGGCTTGACTCTTTCAAGACCTTTACAATCAGTCAGCATTTACTAATGGCTTACTGTGTGCCAGGCATTGTAGTAAGCCCTAGAAATACAGGGAAAGAGCAGAAACAGCCCTTTCCCTCAAGGAGAACATCCTAAGGGGGAAGAAAGATGCATTAATGTTCCTCATATATCATTTCTAAAAGTTTTGATTTTCCCTAATCAATTTTATGTTTTGTTGCATAGTGAGGATCTCAAACTTAATATGTAAACTTATGCAAAAATGACAAAAATAAGATGCAAATGGACATTTTTATTTTTGAATTGATGCTTCTAGTCCTTAAAAAAATACTCCTGCCATGGCGGACATCATAGGTATGTGAAGGGCAGCTGCCTAGAAAATGTCCTTGGCCTAGGAGTCATCTAAATGTGCTCAGGGGAAGAGGATGAGGCCTCTCTTATCTTAGGGAATTCATGACTGCCACCTCATGGAGTCATAAGGGTTATGAGTTCTGATGGCAACAAAGATGTAGACCAGAGCTTATGGTGCCCAGCTTCTCCCTTTGTATTATGGAACTGAGCATCCTCCCTTCACTACTCTATATTCCAACCAAATCAGCCCACTAACTGGTCTTGGGAGTCAACCTTGACTCCCTGTCCCCCACTCCTGGAATGCTTTCTATTCTTACCTCCACCCATCCTTCAAGGCTGAGTGGGAGTGGTCTCCTATATGAGGCCTCTCTTGATTCTTGGTAATTTCCCTCACTCTTTTTTTTTTTTTGCTTTTTTTGGAGGGCAGTTGGGGTTAAGTGACTTGCCCAAGGTCACACGGCTAGTTTTTGTGTTAAGTGTCTGAGGCCGGATTTGAACTCAGGTCCTCCTGACTCCAGGGCTGGTGCTCTATTCACTGCACCACCTAGCCACCCCTCCTCACTCTTCTTTCATGTATAAGTTGAAGTCCACTGGCCACTGAAGTCCTATGAGTCTTTGAAATGCTTATTGAATTAAAAGAAATGGAATGGAGTTGAAATGACCATCCTTGTGTCCTTTCCTGCCAGGACTCCAGAAATTTTAGCAGAGGAAGACACCTCCATTGGCATCATGGTCATTTTGGTGGGCATGGGCACCGTCATCCACCTCCTCACCATCATCAGTCACCTGAGGACAGAGGGTCACCTCCCACTCACCCACCTTCTTTAGAAGAGAGAGAGCCTAAAGGAGGGCCAAAGGAGGGACTCCTTTCTAGTCCTGATAATTCTCCCATGGGAGATGAATCAGATTACCCTTATCCTGAAGGAACCCACCCCCCACCTGGCCATGGTGATCCCCAACCACGTGGTCCCCAGGAACCATGTCCTTTTGGACCCAATTCACATAAACGTGGTCCTCATGGCCATGGCCCTCGTGGCCCTCATGGCCCTCGTGGCCCTCATGGCTCTCGTGGCCCTCATGGTCCTCATGGACATGGTCCTCATGGTCGTGGTCCTCATGGTCGTGGTCCCCATGGCCATGGTCCCCATGGCCATGGTCCATGTAGGCATGGGCCTCCACCTGGGCACTTAGAAGAGCAACATGTTTACAGACTTCCTCCACTGAAGAAGGGCGAAGTGCTTTCTTCGCCTGAAATCAGTATTCCCAGTAGAGGTCATTGTCCACATTCAGGACACCGAGGTCCTCCAAAGCCAGAAATTCAGCCTTTCCCACAGACATCTTCAGAGTCTTGTCCAGGGAACTTCAAGTTTGACGCTCCACAACTTTCACCATTTTTTGGAAAATAAAGATTTAAAATGATTGGCTGGTTTTCACAATGGAAAAAACACAAGAGCCATGTGCCAAAGCTAAGTCAGAAATAAAAGAAAATCAGTGCAAAATTTTAATATTGTGATTTCCTTTTTGATACTCTCAGTGATGTGAAGAAGAGGGAGACTGGAAGAGCCAGCCTAGAAAGGGTCCTAGACTTGGTGGTGGAAGGATTTACAGAAATACCACCTCTGATACTTACTAGCTATGTGACCTTGGGTAAATTATTTAGGATCATAGGACTCTAGCAGGAACAGACCATGTAGACCAGTGAAAGGTTGGGTTCGTAGTGTCATGTGCAAGTCCCAGGGGAAAAAGGCAGAAATAAAATAGATCCTGCTCTCGGGGAGTTTACATTCTATTGGGAAAATACAAGACAAATAAAGACAAGGTAATTTGAGGAGGGAAAGAACCCTAATAACTGTACGAATCCCATGATAAGAAATGGCATCTCAGATGGGCTTTGAAGATTAAGAGCTTGAAAGATAACACTGAGGAAGGGGTGAATTCCAGGCAGAGGGGATGGCTTATCCCCAGCTGAAGCTGCGATGTTGGGTTCAGTGAAAAGTTCAGTTTGGGTGGTACATGAACTGTGAGCAACGTCATTAGAAACAAGGACTGGAAAGGTCAGCAGAAGCCAGATCATGGAAGAACTGCACACCCAGGCTGCTCAGCTGATGTCTTGTCCTAGAGGCAACAGGAAGCCACCAAAGAGTACTTAAGTGAGGAATAATATGTATTGTGTATGAGAAAGATGGTTTTTAGTAAGATGAGAAAGGTGAAAGACACACAGAGAGATAGAGAGTAAAGAGAGGAGAAAGAGAAGAAGAGAGAGGGAGGGAGGGAGGAAGGGAGACAGAGATAGAGACAGAGAGAGTGAGCTCACTGTGTTGAGTTTGTTAAGTAGAATTGTAAATTTAATTTTGAAAGGAAGAAAGTGAGATCAGAGCAAGGATGATGATGAAATAAACAAGTAAGCAGGGTTTCAGTGACAAATGTGCTTAAGGAGAAGGTACAAGGAAAGACAGAAGGGCAGGAGCTTATGGTCAGAGAGTGGAATTTCAGTCTGTTGAATCATAGAAATGGAAAACAGTGGTAATAATAAAATTAAGAGTAAGGCTTTCTAGTAATTTATGACAACTTGAAATTAAGAGATGTCCATTAATTGAAGAATGACTGAAAGGTCCGATTCCATTTAAAAATTACAAAAGGGAGAATTTCAGAGATACGATAATACTTGTATGAATTGATGATACAAATGAAATGAGAATAAAGAGGACAATTTATACAATAACAATATTATAAAGACCAACTTTCAAAATTTAAGAATTTGGATTCATGTAATGATCAACCATGACTCATCATCATGGTTCATTATCAGAAAATTGATCATGCTTCAAGTTACCCACCTCTCGGTACAGAAATGATGCACTCAAAAAGTGAATAAAACATATGTTTTTGGACATGACTAATGTAGGAGGTAATTTTGATTGACTAGTTAGTCAGGAAATAAGCACTTATTATATACTCGCTATATGCCAGGCACTTTGCTAAGCATGGGAAAAAATGCAAAAAATAGTCTCTTCCCTCAAGGATCTTAAAATTTAATGGGGAAAATCACTTGAAAACAAATAGTATAAACAATATGTGTATGTGTGTGTATGAAAAATTGAGGGTACTCTCAGAGGGAAAACACTAACATTAAGAAGAACTGGGAAAGACTGCTTGCGGAAAGTGTACTTTACCTGAGACTTGAGGGAATCAGGGAAGATAAGAGACAGAGATGAAGAGAGAAAGCTTTACAGGCATTGGTAACAGCTAGTGAAAATGTCAAGAATCTGGACATAGAGGGGGGCAGAGCCAAGATGGCAGCATAGTAGCAGCAAGGCTTTGTAGCTTGCACATAGCCACCTTAAATGCCCATAAAATATGACTCTAAATAAATTTTAGGGCTCCAAAACTCACAAAAATACAGAAAAACACAACTCCTACTTAAGGCAGCTTGGTGCACAGGGCTCATTGCAGCTCGCTGGGAACTGAAAGCCAGCCCAGCCTGGAACTGGGGTGTGGCCCTGGGTCATCCAGGAGCAGCAGCAGCTGGAGCCTTCAGGAAAGTGGATCAGTGGCAGCTGTGGCAGTTTCCAGAATTATTAAGCCATAAGAAACAAGGACTAAATGAAAGGTCAGTGGAATTCAGCTAAGTTTGGGGGAGAAAAGTATCTGGCCAAACTGCCTCCAGGGCAAGGAAGCAGCAGAAGCAGCGGCCCTGCTGCTGGCTCCCCTGCTGCTGCCTCCTGTGCCTGCTTCAGCACTCTCAGCCTGCAGACTTCAGGGAGGCCAAGAGATTGTTCAGGGGCTAAGTGCTCTTGTGTTGAGTGGCTTGGATCTGGTTCGTGGTCTTGGGTGGTGGTCCTGGGGTGCATTTTCAGTGAGCCAAAGCTGGTGGGGGCTGGAGCAGCCTCCCAGTCTCCCAGCAGCTACAAAAGCCTCAGCAATTTGGGACAGAGCTTTCCCCTCTGGAAGCAGAGTTCCACAGAGCTAAAAAAATCAAGTAATTCACTGGCAACATGAACAGAAAAAGGAAGCAAAGTAAGAACAGCAATCCAACTTTAGCTTCCTTTTTGGGGGACAAAAAGGATCAAAGCATGGAATAGGAGGAAGACAACACAGTCAGAACTCCCACACCAAAAGCTTCCAAGAAACATGAAGAGTGCCTAGAAGCCATAGATCAGCTTAAGAAGGATTTTGAAAACCATATAAGAGAAGTGGAGGAAAAATTGGGAAGGGAAATGAGGATGATGCAAGAAAATCATGAAAAGAGAATCAACAACCTGACTGAAGAAAATAACACCTTAAAAATAGATTAAC
>CM053600.1:198275130-198312797 GCA_028646575.1 Pseudocheirus occidentalis
AGGGATGCTGGAAGCACACACTTCAGTAAAGGGACAGGGACAGGGTAGAGAGCAGAACAAGAGGGGGGAGGGATAGGAAGGAGACAGATGATCACTGTCATAATATGTCCACTATGAAGATGTCCTGTATAATCATATATCCACAGCCTGTATTGAATTGATTGTCCTTCCAGTGGGTGTGGGTGACAAGGGAGGAATCAAAAGAATCTAGAATTTAAAGTTCTGCAATACTTGCAACTAGGAAATAAGATATACAGGGGCTGGGATACGGAGAGCCTCCCTGCCCTACCAGAAAGTAAGAGAGCAGAGCAGGGAAGGGGCTTTACAGTGGGATTGCTGTTTTAGGGTTGGGGCAGGGGCAAGATGGGGAGAAAATTTGTAATTTAAAAGTGTCATGAAAATGAATGATGTAAACAATAAAACAAATAAAAAATATTTAAAAATTTTTTTAAAAATTGTGTATTTCCTTCTAACCTATTCTCTTATACTTTTTCTTCTCTTTTATTCCTACTCCCTCTTCAAAAGTCTATTTTGCTTCTAACTATAGACTCCCTTACTCTTATTTCACACCTTTTCTCTTGTTCCCTTTCCCCCCCCTTTCGCTGTTGGCTAAGCTCTCTCTCTCTCTCTCTCTCTCTCTCTCTCTCTCTCTCTCTCTCTCTCTCCCTCCCTCCCTCCCTCCCTCCATTCTTACCCCCTTTAAGCAGTTCATATGAGAGTGAGATTCAAGTATCCCCCTCTCACTCCTCCCACTGCTCCATCTTATTTTTGTATAAATTCTTCTTTGCATATCTCATTTACATAAGATAATTTCCTCTATTCTCTCCCCTTCCTCCCTCTCCTCATGCATTCCCCTTCTCCATCATTTCCATTCTCCTTCTGACATCATCCAAATATACCAGAATCACACCCAGGTTCTCTGTCTAATCAGGGTCCTTTTATGATCCCTTGTGATGATAAAGTTCTGAGGGGCTCCATGTATCATTTCCCCACATAAGAATATAAACAACTGGATACCATTTAGTCTTTTGTGATAGCTCACTCATATTTACCTTTTTATGCTTCTCTTCTGCTCCGTTATGTCTTTTTTCATCATTAATTCTTAGAAACCTTTTAGTTCATTTATGATCTATTTTTTTCTCTTATAGGATTATACTCAGTTTTGCTGGGTAGGTTGATCTTAACTTCAATCCTAGATTCTTTACCTTTTGCAATATCATATTCCAAACCTCCTCCCCCTTCTTCATAGTGGTTGGTACTTAATCTTTGCTTTATCTTTTGCAGGTTCCTGATTGTGGCTCCTCAGCTCTTAAATTCTTTCTGGTTTTTTTTAAAGTGTTCATTCTTTGACCTAGGAGCTCTGGATTTTGTCTGTAATATTCTTGGGGCTTTCCATTTTGGGGTTTCTTTAACTGGTGGATTATTTCAATTTTTGTTTTTCCCTCTGATTTTAAGAGATCTGGGCAGTTTTCTTTCACAACTTCTTGAAATATGAGGTGCAGCTTCCTTATTTTTTTTAACTTTGTTCATGACTTTCAGGTAGTACCATGATTTTTAAAGTATTTCTCCTCAATCTGTTTTCCAGGTCTTTCCTCTGAGAGATTTCACAGCTTCCTCTACATTTCTTACTTTTGACTTTGTTTTATTTAAAAAATTTTTTTCATGAAGTCATTAGCTTCCATTTGGCCAATTCTAATTTTCAAGGAGTTATTTTCTTCATTGAGTTTTTGTGCCTCTTTTCCCAAACTGTTAATTCTCTCTTTATGTTTTTCTTCCTTAGCTCTTATTTAATTTTTCCCATTTTTTCTGTACCACTTTAATTTTGTTTTACAAATCATTTTTGGCTCTTTCTTTAACTCTTCTAGGATACTCTGCTTTTTAGATGTTTTTGAGTTATTCTCTTCTTCTAGGTTTGTGTCTTGAATTTCCATATCACCATAATAGCACTTCATGGTGATATTCTTTGTTGTTGTTCTAGCCTTGTTTCTTGACTTTGGGTTTTATGTTAGTATTGGGCTCTGCATAATTCTGGGAGGGATGTCTGCTGTATGCTTCTGTACTTTTACATCCTTATGTTGTTTGGGCAGTTCTGGCTGGGGGCCTGAAAGCTTTCAGAGACCCCCAAATAGGGTGATCCAGAGGATCTTGTGTTCAGTGCCCTCATGGTCTGAGTTCTGCAAATTCTTGAGCCAGGCTCAAGTCTGTCAGCTTGTCCTTGGTTGTCGGTCCCAGTAGATTGTTGCTGGACTCAGTCACTGTTAACCTGCTTGAAGACTCTACAGGCTCAGAGATTGAACTGCTAACTCCCATTTTGTCAGAAACTCCTTCTCTAGTTGTTCCAATGCAGGTTTATCAGGAGTCAGAGCTGCCCAATGACACCTGTAGCTGTACCTAGCAGTAGCTCAGAGATAGGCATAACCTTGGATCTTTCTGCTGAGGTGCTTCATATCCCCATACTCTGTCTCAGTTCTTTTCCAGCCCTTGGATGGTAGAAAGATCTGCTACTGGTCAATGTCCACAGAACTTTCTCTCGGTGACCCAGGACTGGAAAAATGACTCATTATGACTTTTCTTGGCTTTCCCCAAACAGAACTGATCTCATGCATTTTCTAGATAGTTATGGAAAAGGGATAGTGGAGAGCTAGGCTCTACTGCTTCTCACTCCATCATCTTGACTTCCAGCAGTCCCATTTCCACAGTCCACTTAGTGTCCTTTTCATCACTATTCAGTAAGACAGAAACAGAATACTTGCAGGTTTACCAAACATTCTTGCGTGCATGCTCCCAGAACTGGTTCCATATCAGTCAGTCTTCCATTACATACTTACTAATCATTCCTAACAATATGTTCTAGAATTTTGCCAAGAATCAACATCAAATTAACTGTCCTAGAGTTTTTAGATGCAAATTTCTCATGTTTATCATTCTCTTTAGTCCTATCTTTCCTCCCCAACTCTTCATGATCTTTCAAGGACCACTGACCAGTTCCACCTGCTGTATAGCCCTGAACAGGTTGTAATGTCACAGAATCTTGGAGCCTCATAGACAGAAAGGAAAGGCCACCAGAAGCTAGATAGAACAACCTATGCCTGAGTAACAAAAATAATAATAATGAGCATTTGTATAATTCCTTATGGTTTATAATGCAGTCATTTAATTTTCATAATAGCTCTGGGAGATATGGGCTATAAGCATCATCACCCTCAATTTGCAGTGAGACAATTGAGGAATCTTGTCTAAAATATTCTTGATGAGTAGTCATTCAACCTCTTCTGAAGAGTGCCAATGAGGAGGAACTCAGCCTCCAAGCCAGATTTCTAATTCAGAACATCTGTAGAAGTAATGAAAGAAAGAAAGAGAGAGAGAAAGAAAGAAAAGAAAGAAGGAAGGAAGGAGGGGAGGAAGGTAGGAAAGAAGGAAGAAGGAAGGAGGGGAGGAAAGAAGAGAGGGAGGAAGGAAGGCAGGCAGAAAGATAGAAAGAGAAAGAAGGGTAGATACAAAGAGAGAAAGAAAGAAATAAAGATAGATAGATGGAGATGAATGGATGGATGGATGGATGGATAGATAGATAGATAGATAGATAGATAGATAGATAGATAGATAGATAGATAAATAGATGGATAGAGCATTATAGTTCCTTTATAGAAGATGAAAGCAAGGCTCAGAGGGCTTTAGTGATTTACTCATGGTCATATAGCTAGAGTCAGAAGCAGCATCTGAAGCCAAGACTCCCCTGACTTCAGGTTCAATTCTCATTTCCACTGTCTATACCTGTTGCCTTGTAGGGAACATCAAACAAATTCTGTTGGAGTAAATATTTCTTGCTGTCCAAAGGCATAAAAAGAGAAAATGAGTGCGCTGGCCCAGAAGAGGCTCAAGATGATCCTTTTTTCCCTTTTCCAGAGGTTTAGTAATTCACTGACTTAGCTATTACCTGTTAATGGGTTTTTGTTGTTGTTTGGCATTTTATCCTTGTAACTGGAATTTTAGAAGTCTGATTACTGCATGGTGGTTGGTGTGAAATTGGTGGATTAATAACCCTTTCAACAAACAGATGGAGACTGTGGGGGTGGGAGTTTAGTTAATAGCTAATCCTTTAAATTGGTATAGTTCCTCTCTCCTCTAAACTAAGCACACCATCCCCCATTTCCCAGACCTCAGAAATATTCCATCATAATGTCCAATGGCAGAAGGTAGGGGCTGGGCCTGAAGGTGTGTAGATGAGGCTGGGGTAGGGTAGGATGAGAAGAAGTGGAGTGTGGCTGCTTCTATGGCCAACCTGAGCTAGTGATTAACTGGGAAGAGTGGAGGCTTAGCAGGATCTCACTGTTTTATTACCTCCTAGGAGTTTTCGAGACTAGTTGGTTCTGGACTGGGGTAAGGAAGCGAGGTCAGCCCTGTCTCAATGAGAACCAGTGAACTGGTTTCTTCAGTGTGATCATCTGGTGACCCTTTAGGGGCCATGTCACAGTCAGTCTGGCTTTTGGGGGAAAGGAGGGCACCCTAGGGAGGAGCAGTGGTATCCTGGGGTTAAACAGCAGAGGCTCCGCATAATGAACCTGTGGAAAGAGTAGGTCTTTGATGACAGAGAAGACAGTGCTTGTGCCTTTATTGCTGTTAACCTTTTGTCTGCAATCCTGGTGGTCCCTCCAGGTTATAATCTCCACATTATCAAACTTTGCTGCAACGTTAGGAAAGAAAGTCAGGTTGAAAGCATGGACCCCAGGCTGGGATAATGCTCTAGGTGAGGAGACACTACAGAGGTGGACAAGGAAGGGGATAGAGGCAGATCAGCAATCTGCAGGAGGGCTATGTCCTTCTGGGAATTCATGCCTCCACCTACTCCATCCTGTTGACATTTATTTGCCTTGATGTTTGGCCCTCTCAAGCTAGTTAATCTTTATGGGGAGGGGGTAGACTGAAAGGTTAGGTAGCACCTGGAATGGCTTAGAGAATTCATCCTTGCTTAACAATTATCACAAGGTATGCCCCCAGAAGTTGCCACTCTGGAATGGGGATCCTTCTAGAACTCTCAATGTGGACCAAATTGAGCCAGGTTAGTTGGAAGTGCAGAGACCTGAATCTTGGGTCCTATTATGAAACTAATCTTGGACCACTAGAAAAAGATGGGGCTGGACCAGTCAGCCTTGAAAGCCCATTCTGTGAGACCTGGCATCTGTTTAACTCTTTCTCAGGTCAGCCTCACTTTCAATAAGAGTTCAATGAACCTTCCTGTGTGACTTTGAACCAATCACTTCCACTCTCTCGTCCCTCAGTTTCCTCTTTTGTAAGATTGAGGACATGTACTAGGTGATCCCCAAGGTCTTTTCCAGCTTTTCCATGAGACTTAGGGGAGAGGGTGTGACTTTAAACTCCCTTTTTCCCCCTCCCTCAGCAGAATCCATCTGCTCATTAAAAGGGCTTACTTTCCACCACTGAAAACACTGAGACTTCTTGGCGGGCTGGGGGGGAGGGAGTGGGAAGCTAATCCCTAACATTTATAGTATTTTAAGGTTTGCAAAATTCAATCCAAGTCACCTTATCTGACTCTCCCAATAAAGCTATGAAATGGCCACTGTTATTAGCAGAGAGAGGCACTAGTGTCTAAGACAGGATGCAAATCCAAGTCCTGTGGTAGCAGGTCAATTTAAATCAGACATGGTCAAACCGTCCCTTATAGGGGGGAACTCTACCAACATCAGCCTTAGGGTGCCCTGCAATCACTCTTTCATGCCTCTGGGAGGTGTCTGCTGCCTCATCCCTCCAAACTGAAGAGGGTGTTTATGTTGTTTGTCCTGGATGCCAAATGCTCAGTGATGTTCTCTGCCTCCCCTCCCCAGGGTCTGCAGTGTGGAGGGGGCAGCAGCAGCAGCAGCAGCAATGGATGTCTCTGCCTCCCTTGTGTCCCTTCTTACAGTGAAGCTCCTCAATGCTGCCTGAGGCATAGTCTGCTGGAAGACGTCCACTAGGTGAGCAGCTTCTGGGCAGCTCCTCTATACCCCAGTGGTAAGCATGGCTGACCTGGAGCTACTCACTGAGGAGGTCCCGCCTCTGAGATGGCTTTCTTTTCTTCCCTCCTAAGTCAGTGACCTCCCAGGTCACTGAACCAGAACCTTTCCCAAGCTGCCAGGATGTGTTTCCAAGAGCCTTTCTGGGAACTGGCCCCAACTTAGTGGGGAGTTAGCAGAGCCTGGTCACTGAGACAGGACAACAACCTCTGTGTTGCAATGATTTCAACATACACTGTTTAGCTAAACTGGGGGTGGAAGGTGGAGCTGGCAGGGGGTGGTTTGGAGTGTTTGTGCTCTCTGAATACTGCAAACTGTGTAGCACCAGGAACCTAGCCATGCCATCTGAACGGAGCAATGAAGCTACTCTTTTGTGGTGACTAAAAAAAACCAAAACCCAACAACAACAACAACAACAACAACAAACAAACCAACAGGAAAGACCAGAGGGAGAAGGAGAGGGAGAGGGAGAGGGAGAAGGAGAGGGAGAGGGAGAGGGAGAGGGAGAGGGAGAAGGAGAGGGAGAGGGAGAGGGAGACAAAGACAGAGACGGAAAGAAAGACACAGAGAGAAAGAGAGGAGAAAGAAGGCCGGAAGTGGAGAGGATTTATCGTTAGTCTTGGCCTCCCTGAGGACAGCTCCCTCTGAAGCCAGAGAGGTGATAAGCAGCTCAGAATGAAGCTAGCTGCGGCCCTCCTGCTCGTGGCCAGCCAGCTGAGTGTCCAGGTTGAATCTCAGGGGAAGGATGTTGCCTGTGAGGACAATGATGTCTTCCGAGCTGTGGACGCAGCACTGACGAACTACAATAACCAACAGTCATCTGGCCCCCAGTTTGTCCTGTACCGAATAATGACAGCCTCACTGAAGGTGAGTGACCTTTGTTGCCACTTCCTGGGCTTTGCTTGCTGATTGTCCTGCGCTGGTAAGATAATGCCCAGGGGCTCAGTTACTGTCCCTCTGTGGCACCTCCATGCCCTCATTCCTCAGTGTTCCTCCAATGTCCAGCCCAGCCATGGCCTCCCCACCCATTCTTCTTTCTGTTGTGGGTGCCACCATCCTTCTGAGCACCCAAGTTTAGAAGCTGGGAGTTCTCTTCAGCTCCTTCTCTCTCCCTCCCTCCGTGTAGGTAAGCTGTTGCCAAGTATTCTTGATTTTGCCTCCATTAATTTATTGGGTCTGTACCTTTCTTTCCACTCATGTGGCTACCAGCCTATCTTAGTTCTGTGCCTTCTCTTAGAGAGACTGTTGTCAAAGTTACCTAATTGGAATCCTGACTTTCATTTTCTCTTTTCTCCTGTTGGTGTCTACCCTGCTACCAAAATTCCTTTTTTCTTTTAAAAATATTTTGCAATATTATTTTGTGCTTCTAAAAGTAACAGTGGCTCACATTTAAGTAATGTTTTTGCAATTTACAAAGTGCTTTTCTTATTTATTTTATATTTAATTTCATTTTATTCTTAGTTTTCAACATCCACTTCCATAATATTTTGAGCTCTAAATTTTCTCCACCTCCCTTCCCTCCTCACTCCCCAAGGTCACATACAATCTGATATAGGCTCTACATATACATTCATATTAAGCATATTTTCTCATTAGTCAGGTAAAGAAGAATCAGAACCAATGGGAAGAACCACAAGAAAGAAGAAACAACCAAAAAAGAGACCAAATAGTATGTTTCCATCTGCATTCAAACTCCCAAGTTCTTTTTCTGACTGTGGATAGCATTTTCCATGATTCTTTTGGAGTTGTTTTAGATCCTTGCATTGCTGAGAAGAGTTAGTCATTGCAAATTATTATTGTTACTGTGTATGATGATCTGGTTTTGCTTACTTCACTCAGCATCAGTTCATGTAAGTCTTTCCAGGTTTGATGTCCACCTGCTCATCATTTCTTATCTGCTACCAAAACTCGAATCTGCAAGCACAGATCTGATAGTGCTGCTTCCAACCTGGAAAAGTTTTACTAGCTTCCATTTGCCTCTAGGATGAAATAGAAGCTCTTCTGACTGGCATGAAAGCCTCCTCACAATCTAGCTCCAGTCTACCTTTCCAAGTAGGTTATATATTACTCATTTTTCTACCCTCAGTGGTCCAACCAAACTGTCCTACTTGGCTGTTAATTTGAACTTGGCATATCATCCTACCTCTATGACTTTGTACAGGCTGCTTCTCTGGAAGTTCTGGAGGGCTCAGCCTCATCACTTCTGCCTATCAGAATCCCAAGCTTACTTTGAGATTAGTCCATCTGCCAACTCCTATAGGAAGCCTTTCTGGGTCCTCCAGTTGTTAGTCTAACCCATAACACTTCCTCTTCAGTGTTATGCATATGTTATCTGTTAATCCAATGTACCTTCACAGGAGTGTGTAAACTCCTTTGAGGATCAAAGAATACCCAGAACATGGATGCACACATATTAGTCATTTCACAAATGCTTATTAGATTTGATTGGATCAGACTGGATTGGATTACCACACTGTAGGCATCATATGGTGACTACAATTTTTAAAATTTATTTTTATCTATTTCACTAAATATTTCCCAATTACATGTAAAAATTTTTAATAACCATTTTGAAAAAATTTGAGTTCCAAATTCTCTCCCTCTCTTCTGCTCCCCTCCAGCCTTGAGGGGGCAATTTGATATCAACTATACATGTGAAATCATGCAAAACATTTGCATATTAACCATGTTGCAAAAGAAAACACAAACAAAATAAAACAATAAAAACAAATGAAGTTTTAAAAAGCATATTTCAATCTTCTTTCAGAGCTCATCAGTTCTCTCTCTGGAGGCGCACAGAATTTTTTTATCATGTGTCCTTTGGAATTATCTTGGAGCATTGTCTTGATCAGAGAAGCTAAGTCTTTCCCGATTGATCATCATTACAATATTGTGATTACTGTGTACAATGTTCTCCTAGTTTGGTTCACTTTGTGTTGCATGAGTTTGTATAAATTTTCCCAGGTTTTTCTGAAATCTGTTTGCTCATCATTCTTTATAGCGCAGTAGTTTTCCATTACAATCATATACTACAACTTATTCAGCCATTCTCCAATTAATGGGCATCCCCTTGATTTCCAATTCTTTGCCACCACAAAATACCTGTTACAAATATTTTCCCTATATAGGTCCTTCTCCTTTTAAAAAAATATCTTTGACTCATGATGGAAAATGTTATCCACTTCTAGAGAAAGAACTATGAAGTCTGAATGCAGATTGAAGCAGACTGTTTTTTCTTTTATTCCTTTCTTGTGGTTTTCCCCTTTTGTTCCAATTCTTCTCTCACAACATGACTAAGGTGGAAATAGGTTTAATATGATTGTACATGTATAGCCTATATCATTGCATGACATCTTGGGGAGGGGGGTGGGGAGGAAGAGGGTGAATTTGGAACTTAAAATCTTATAAAAGTGAATATTGAGAAATAAAAATAAATAAATAACAAAACAAAGCTATATATATTTGGTCTGGTGCTAATACCTAATCCAGGAAGAGGTAAAACAGAGAAATAAAACTATAGACCAATATTCAATATTCTTAATGAAGATTGATGCAAAAATTTAAATAAAATACTAGCAAGAAGATTATGGCAATATATTACAAGGATCATACACTATGACCAGGTGGTATTTATGCCATGAATATAGGGCTGGTTTTAAATTTGCATTTCTCTAATCAATAGTGATTTAAATAATTTTCTTCATATGACTATATATAGCTTTGATACCAGTTGGGAAGTGCTGTGTATCTTTATAAATCTGACTCAGTTCTCTATATATTTGAGAAACTGGGCCTTTATCGTAAACAATGGCTATAAAGATTGTTTCCCAGCTTTCTGCTTTCCTTTTTATCTTGGTTGCACTGGTGTTGCTTGTGCAAAACCCTTTTAATTTAATATAGTTAAAATTATCCATTTTACATTTCATAATCCTTTCTATCTCTTGTTTGGTCATAAATTCTTCCTTTATCTGCAGATTTGACTTTTTCCATGCTCCCCTAATTTACTTATGATATCACCCTTTATGTACAAATCATTTATCCATTTTGACCTTATCTTGGTATTTGGTGTGAGATGTTGGTCTATGCCTAATTTTGCCAAACTGCTTTCCAGTTTTCCCAGCAATTTTTGTCTAATGGTGAATGGAATACCTCCAAAGCTTGGGTTTTGGGGTTTTCAAATGCTAGATTATTATGGTGATTCACTACTGTGCATTGTGTACCTGATCTATTCCACTGATCCACCACTCTATTTCTTAGCCAGCATGAGATTGTTTTCCTGATTATCACTTTATAATATAGGTAAAAATCTGAAACAGTTAGGCTACTTTCCTTCACATTTTTTTCATTAATTTCCTTGGTATTCTTGATCTTTTGTTCTTCCAGATGAATTCTGTTACTATTTTTCTAGTTCTACAAAATAATTCTTTGATAGTTTGATTGGTATGGTAGTAAATAAATAAACTAACTTGGGAAGAATTGTCATTTTTATTATATTGAATTAGCCTACCCATGAACAATTAATATTTCTCCAACTGTTTAGATTTGTCTTTATTTCTGTTAAGTGCTTCATAATTGTGTTCATATAATCCTTGGGTTTGTCTTGGCAGGTAGATTCCCAAGTATTTCCATTTTGTTGTTTAATTGGGAATTTAAAATTTGTTCTTTTTTCTAGGTTTTTTAAATTGCACACTCAATTCATTGATCTGCTTTTTTCTCTTTTATAGATGTACATATTTAGAAATATAAAATTTTCCAAGTTCTCTTTTGCTGCATATCACAAATTTTGGGATATCTTATTGTTGTCATTCTCATTATGTTGTCTCATTATTGACATTCTCTTTAACAAAATTATTAATTGCTCTAGAATTTATTCTTTGACCATACTTTAGGATTAGATTATTTAGTCACCAAAGGAATAACATTTTTCTTGCAAAATGTTAGAAGCCTTGTTATGGAAGGTCCATGTTTTTCTAATAGGTACTTGCTATATTTTATAAAATGTCTAGATAAGAGCTGAAAGGAGTCTCAGAGGGCATCTATTTCAAACCCTTTTGCATGTGATGCACGACGAAACTGTGACCCAAAGAGGGGAGGTAACCTTCCAAAAGTCACACAGAGGCAAGATTTGAACCAACTTCCTTTGACTCCAGGTCTATTAAATTACAAACAAAACCACAAAAAACTATTAAGAATCCCTTATGGTTAAAGCATTGCCCAAGTACTGTGAATTCAAATAAAACTCCAACAATCATTGGTCTTACTGGGATTGAATTTTCCTAGTCAATAAATTTGGATGCATTTCACATTTCTTCCTTGACACCAAGCTTTATCATTTGAATTTATAAATACCTAGTTTAAATTGTCTTGTTGTTTAATAAATTAATTTTTTGGTATGAAAATATTTCCTGACCTTGTGTCCATTGTGTTAGATGATGTTAGTTAATTGAATGAAGAAAATAAGAGGCTTCTGAAGCAATCTCATAAAAGGCAAAGCAGCACAGCTTAGTCATGCCAATTCCACTTACTCCAGGATGTAGCTTTCTTGGACAAACATGAACAGGATGCCAGAGGAGAAACAACTAGTGGTTGCTGTGAGCTTCTTCAGGTTGATCAAGCTCCTGTAGGCCATATATCCTGGACAGCAAAACCATAAGTCAATGCTATTAAAAACCAACATACAGCTAAATCATTGTTTTGGCACTGCCTTGCCTTATAAGCATACCTCAGGTGGGTCTACCAGATTTTAGTTGCCAGTCCAGAGTCACAGCATCTATAGGGAAATCCTTGGCTAGTCTTTTTTTGACAAATCAAGTGCTAAGGGATGGAACCAAATTGATGCTTCATTCATGTTGGCAAATGGAGGGAACTAGTGATTTGTCCCACCCATGTCATGCAGCCAGGCTGTGGGAACATTACACTAGAGTTGCAGAGTCATAGAATGTTAGTGATGAATGGGAACTTAGAGACATCTAGAGTCACTCCATCATTTACAGGTGAAACTTATGCCTAGGAGAGGGGAAGATTTCTTCTTAAGGTCACATAATTAAAGAGGGATAGTGTGGAGGTTAGAATCCTCATGTCCCGATTCCTTGTCCAATATCTTCCCACCACTTCAAACAACTTTTTAAAAAGATATTTTAAAAACATTTTAGAATGTTCCCCCCCAACCTCAAGAATGCTTTATTAGAGACTACATCTTCACAGTCACCCAAATGACTGAGACCTGGAGAGAATCTAAGGTCCTACTTTGTTTATCAATCACTGATTTATTTATTTAAAATTTAAATTTTTTTCTAAAAAAACCATTTTTCTAATTGGCAAGCATTTAATTTATTTCCACTCCACCTCCCTAACCACTAGAGGAAAAAGAAAAAGAAAACCAAGTCAAATAATAATACAAGACTTTTAAATAAAATGTGATTGGGGAATTAATAACAGAGGCAGGATCGATCAAGTGGTGGCTTAGGGAGGACAAATGAGGTGGCCTGATGTAATGAGATGAGTGCTGTGCTATGAATGAGGAGTACTGGAGTTCTTTACCTTGATAAAATAATCCTTTTTCTTTTCTGGACCTGAATTTCCCCACCTACTAAATGAGATGGTTGAATTTCCTGATTTTTAATTCCATTCAACCAACTTTTATTGAGTGGTTGCTGTGGGCCAGGGACTGTCCAAGGTGCTGGAGATCTAAAGTCAGAAATGAAATGGGCACTGCCCTTTGGGAACTTATATTCTACTGAGGGGAAACAATGTGAAAACAGGTAAGTACAATACAAGATCAATTGAGGAGGGTAGTGTATTAAGGGATTGGGATAGAGTGCTCATGTTCTATGAATCTAAGACCAGCCAAGAACCTGAATCAGGCCATTCAATCAAACTTGAGGCAGATGTGTGGCAAGACAGTCCTAATGAAATCCTGGGTTTGGGGGCTCTCCCAATTTTGCCCTTTTGTTCCACCCCAACACAATATCCATCTGCCATTTCCTCTAGGACTCCAGCGAGCACACCTTCGCAATAACATATGAAATCCGAGAGAGCAACTGCATGATCGAGACACGCAAAAACTGGAAAGAATGTAATTACAAAGATTCTGCAAATCGGGTAAAATTACTTTACTCTCTATCCATTTTCTTTTCTGTTTGCAATTTTCAATTTGGTGAGAGAAGGGAAGAAAAATCTTCCACTTGGTCTTACAGAACCCACCAGAAGGACAGACTTGAAAGGCATTCTGGTGGTCTAATTTCAGAGTTAAATGGATATTTTTTTTTTCTGTGGTCAAACAATTATTATGACTTTTGTTTTATGCCATGCCTTTAGGCAAAGTTGAAGGGGAAGTTATGAAGAGGTCAATGTTACAACAATGTGGAAGGCAGAAGATTGAACTTAGAGGTTAGGAAATTGGTGGTTGCTGCTTAAAAGGCCTGATGGGGCCACTAGCTTCTTTCCCTTGTTAGGGATATCTACAATGCTCAGAGAACAGCCCCAAAATAGGACTTTGGGGCTAGATTTCTTGCTGGTCTATTATATCATGGTTTAATGGTGGCACATGGATGGAATGTCAGGTCTGGAGTCAGGAAGACTCATCTTCCTGAGTTCAAATCCAGTCTCAGACACTTGCTAGCTGTGAGACCCCAGGCAAGTCTCTTAACTCTGTTTGTCTCAGTGTCCTCATCAGTAAACGAGCTGGAGAACAAAATGGCAAACCACTTGAGAATTATGTCTCTGGCCATGCCTTTCAATATGTAGAGGCTCCCTAACTCCATTCATGTGGGTCCTCTTTACAGCAATCTCATAGGAGGTCTTGAGTGCCTGGGCTTGAAAAATGAATCACTGGGTAGCCAATCTAAGCATTGACAGATAAAGAGGATGATAGATTATGAATCCAACAAAACCACAAGTCTATCCCTGAATCTGTATTTGCCGGCTTGGTAAGCTTTGCCAGAGGCTGATTTCCACTGACATAACCTGCAAGAACCCCAAATTACCAAGGCACTAAGATCCAATGGAGAAGCAAGAGGATAGTCTAACTGGTGGAGTCTGAAGGTAGCCCATAACCTGGTAAAGGGGACGCACTTCTAGAGCTGGGAGGAATCATGCTCAGAAACCCCCCATTAATAGTAGCTTTCATTTCATACCTCCCCATGATAGAGCAGGATAAGCCCTGACTCTGGAGTGGGGATCCAGGTTCGAGGTTCCATTATGAAACTTACTTGTACACCCTCGATTTAACTCAATTATTGTCTCTATACAGATGACTCTATGTCTAGATATAGATTTACAGATTTAAATTTCCAGCTCCTGTCTCCTCTGAGTTACAGTCCTGCATCACTGATTGTCTAGTGGACATTTTAAACTGATTCTCCCTGAGATACCACAGACTCAATATGTCCCCAGATCAAACTCATCAACTCTTTGTTAAATCCTTCCCTATTTCTGCCTAATACATCAATTTTCAAGCTTCATAACTTTGGTACCATCCTTTACTCTTTGTCTCCTGTTGAAGTTGCCAGACCTTGTTTCTCACTCCCCAACATCTTTTCCATTGAATCCCTTATCTCTGCACATTCAGTAGCCCCCTTCATTCACAGTTTCCTTATTTCTGGCCTAATTTATTACTTCTTAATTCACCTTCCTACCTCAAGTCTCTCACCACTCTCATTGATCTGATACATTGCTGCCAGTCATCTTCCTTAAGTCCACATATGACCATGTCACTCCCTCACTCACATGGCCAGAAAATTCTTCTCAATTAAGTGGGTTTCTGAATCTGTGGCTGAAGATTCATGGTCCCTTCTTTCTGTTTAGGAGCAGGGGGAATGCACAGCCATAGTGAAAAGTCAGAATGAAAAAGAATTCAACGTCATTGAACAGAATTGTCACATCATACCAGGTATGTGATTAACCCAATTGTTCCACTCCGGGCCAATATCAATCTTTCTTATATGGTTCCACATTAGTGGAGTACATCAAGGCAGTTGGTGACATAGTGGATAGAGTGCCAGGCCTGGAGTCAGGAAGACTCATCATCTTAAAGTTCCAATCTGACCTCAGACACTTACTAGCTATGTGACCCTGGACAAGTCACTTTATCCTGTTTGCATCAGTTTCTTTATCTGTAAAATGTGTTACAGAAGGAAATGGCAAACTATGCCAGTATCTGCCAAGAAAACCCCAAATGTAGTTGTGAAGAGTCCAACATGACTGAATGACTGAACAGTATTGTTAGGCACTGTGCTAAGTGCTTCAAAAACAAAGTAAGCAAAAGAAAGTCCATATTGTTTCACAGACTTCACATTAACTAATGAGAGTGATAACATGCAAATAAATAAGTACAAATAATATATATGTAAGATAAATTTTAAGTAATTAACAAAGGGAAGCAGCTAGAATTAAGAGGGAAAGGGAAAGACTTTCTACAGAAGGTGGAATTTTACCTGGGCCTTGCAGAAATCCGGGGAAGCCAAGAGATGGAGAGAAGGGAGAACATGAGAGGTACAAGGGACAGCCAGTGGAAATGTCAGAGACAACTAGATCAAGATGGCAGAGGCATAGGGAACACTTTTGCCCATATCACCCAGCACACCTTTCTGCAATTTAGAAAATGCAACAGACCAAATTCAAATCAGGAAAGTCAGGAAATTATTATAGTGAATAATTTTTTTCAGCTCATAAAAGCTTAGGAGGACAGACAGAAAGGTCTGCAGACACTGAAGTTGGATCTTGCTAGGATCAAAGTGGGGCAACAGCAGGAAGGAGCATTCCAGCACCAGGAACTGAAAGGGGGTTCATTCAAAGCACCAAGGCAGAAAGCAGTGGGGCAGAAAAAAATCCTAGGGGATCCCTGAATTAGCACTGGGAACAACCACAGGTACCATCTGGAAACTCTGTCATTCATCACCCAGAATTGGGTCACAGATGCAGAACAGAGATGAGCAGTCAAAGGCAAGTAAGCAGAGCCCTTTCTGTGTAGAAAAGAATAAGTTTCAGAAATTTAGTTGTGGGACTCTAAGCCCAGGAACAGAGAAGGATCTTAGTTCTAACTTTTAGCCCTGAACATAAACCAGCATTGGAATAACTGAGGCAGAAGACTGCGACCCAAGGGGAGCCTCCAGTTCAGTAATTATTCATCTACAGAACCTCCCAGTGGACTGAGTCAAGCAGCAGGCTGATCATCCACCTTTGGTGTCCACTTGGCATTGAGCTCTCACCTGGGACTCCAAGAGGTGATAGCACACTTAGTGGCCACACCCCAACAATCCCAGTAGATGGACTAAAGCAGGTTGAGTATAACCAAATGAGTCACAAATATCTTGGCAAGTTGGGGAAGGGTGTGGAGACTTCCATAGCAGAATGGGTGAATGAGAATAGTTTGTTCTAATAGACATGAAGGCATCTGAAGCAGGTGCTATGAAGTACTTACAGCTTAGCCAGATGCCAAAGATTTCAACATCATTTACTGCATCCCAGGGCATCTCCAGTCATCTCAACTTTTATCTTGCCACTGTACTTGGATGATTCTAGAAAAGAGAATGAGGCTGATGACTTTGTGCAACTCTGCCTCACTTAATCCAATTCATGCATGAGTCAAGACATTGCTCTGTGAAGTCATTGTTCCTCTTCAAAAATGAAGGACATGGGGGCGGCTAGGTGGTGCAGTGAATAGAGCACTGGCCCTGGAGTCAGGAGGACCTGAGTTCAAATCTGGCCTCAGACACTTAACACAAAAACTAGCCATGTGACCTTGGGCAAGTCACTTAACCCCAACTGCCCTCCAAAAAGCAAAAAAAAAAAACCCAAAAAACAAAAATGAAGGACAAACAACAATTGAAACTCAGTAACATACAAGTCAATAGACCCAAACCTGGTTCAGGAATTTGAAGAGCTAAGAACAAGAGGGCAGAAAACAGATCTTTCCTTGGATCATATCATTTTGTGAGCTCTGAAAACTTGCAGAGCCTCAGAAAAACATATAAGGACAGAAGCTCAGGCTGGAATATCCTACCAGAAATGAAGAGAACACAACACTGACATAAAGTTCACAGTCAAGAAATAGACTGAAAAAAATGAGCAAACAACAAAAAAGAATCCAGTCATAAAGAGCTGTTGTCATGATGGGGGAGGGGATAGTCAAGATATAAAATAGAGAAAACAACAGCTTGAAATTATCTATAAGCAAAACCTCAAAGAAAAATGCTAATTGGACACAAACTCAAAAGAATTCCTAGAAGAGTTAAAGAGATAGGGAGAAGGAGAGGGAGAGAGAGAGAATGTGTGTGTGTGTGTGTGTGTGTGTGAAAGAGAGAGAGAGAGAGAGAGAGAGAGAGAGAGAGAGAGAGAGAGAGAGAGAGAGAGAGAGAGAAGGATAAATGGGTAAAAATAGGATGGGGGAGGGAATAAAAAGTATGAAAAATTTTTACAGCAAATGTTTCTCTTATAGACCCCATTTCTCAAATATATAGAGAACAAAGTCAAATTTATAAGAATACAAGGCAGTCCCCAGTTGATAAATGGTCAAAAGATATGAAAAGGCATTTTTCAGATGAGGGATCAAAGCTATCTATGGTATTTATGAAAAATGCTCTTAATCATTGATTAGAAGATTATTGATATATATATATATATATAAATATACTATATATTGATTAGAAAAATGCAAATTAAAACAACTCTAAGGTACCACCTCAATCAATCAGATTGACTAAGTGACAGAAAAGAAAAATGACAATTTGGGACAGTAAAGCTCTATTGTAGAAGTTGTAAACTGAGCCAACCATTCCAGAGAATAATTTGGAACTATGCCCAAAGCACTATAAAGCTGTGCATACCATTTGGTCAAGCAATATCATTGCTAGATCTGTATCTCAAACAGATAAATAAAAGAAAAAAAAGACCTATATGGACAAAAAATATTTATAGTAGTTCTTTTTGTGGTAGCAAAGAATTGGAAATTGAGGAAATGCTCATCAGTTGGGGAATGGTTGAACAATTTAGGACATATGATTGTGATGAAATACTATAGTGCTATAAGAAATGACAAAGAGGATGATTTCAGAAAAACCAGATTACCATGAACTGATGCATAGTGAAGTGAGCAGAACAAGGTGAACAGTATACACAGTAACAACAACATTGTAGGATGATCAACTGTGAATGACTTAGCTATTTTCAGCAATAAAATGGTCCAAGACAATTCCAAAGGACTCATGATAAAAAGTGCTATCTACCTCCAGAGAAAGAATTGATGGAGTCTGAATGCAGATGGAAGCTTACTTCTAAAATATTCTTTATTTTTCTTGTTTGGTTTTTTTGGTCTGTATTTTCTTTTACAACATGATTAGTATGGAAATACATTTTGTACAATTATATATGTATGATTTACATAAAATTTGCTTGTCTTCTTAATGGGGAGGACAAAAAGAGGAAATTTGAAACAATGTTTTCAAAAGGAATATTAAAATTGTTTTTATATGGAATTGGAAAAAATAAAATATTTTAAAAGAATCAATGTACTACTTGAAAGCCATGATAAAAACAAAAAGTCTAAATGCCATATTTCAAGAAATCACAAAACAAAACTGTCTAGATATCTTAGAACAAGAGGGCAAAGTAAAAATAGAAAGGATCTATTCATCAACTGCTGAAAGAAACCCCAAAATGAAAACTCCCAGGAATAGTGTAACTAAATTCAGAACTCCTAGGTCAGTGAGAAAATACCACAAGAAAAGTAAAGAATTTAAGTACTATGTTAAGTACCAGTCAGTTTCACATAAGATTTAGCCCTACTAAAATTGAAAGTTATAAATGATCTAATAAAGAAATCTGGGAAATAGGTTTTTAAAAAATAAAATAGATAAACCACTAGCTAATTTGATTTTTAAAAAGAAGAAAACCAAATTATCAGTCTGAAAAATGAAAAAAGATGAATTCACAACCAGTGAAGATGAAATAAAGTCAATTATTAGGAAAGATTTTGTCTACCTTTATGCAAATAAGATTGATAATCTTAATTGAATGGATGTTTATGAAAGTATAAATTGTACAAGTTATCAGAACAGGAAATAGAATATCTAAATAACACTATCTTTAAAAAAGGTAATTGAACAAACTATAAATGAACTTTTAAAGAAAAAATACCCCAGGACGAGATGGATTTACAAGTCAATTCTACCAAACATTTAAGAACAATTAATATCAATTTGTAAACTGAAAAAAGGGGTAAAGGAATTCTATCAAATTCCTTCTATGACACAAATATGATCTTGATACCTAAACCCAGGAGAGTCAAAACAGAGAAACAAGATTAGAGACCAATTTTCCCAGTAAATATTGATGCAAAAAATTTAATAAATATTAACAAGGAGATCATAGCTCTCTTTTTCCCTTCCTCCTCCCACTGAAGATTCATTCAATATTAGGAAAATTATAAGCATAATTGTTTATAATAATAACATTCATTTGATTATTTTAGTAGATACATAAAAAGCTTTTGACAAAAATATAATGCTCATTCCTGATTTGTAAAACACAATAAAACATTAAAAAATGTAGCAATAAATGGAACTTTCCTTAAAATGATAAGTATGATCCATTTAAAACCAAGAGCAAACCTTGTCTTTCAAGAGATTATCTAGAAGCCTTTCCAGTAAAATTAGGGGTAAAACAAGGATGTCCATTATCACTAATACTATTCAATATTGTACTAGAAATGCCAGCTATAGCAATAAGAGAAGAAAAAGAAATGGAAAGAACAAGCACAGGTACTTTTTGAAGATGATATGATGGTTTTACTGAGAAAACCCTGGAGTGTCAACTAAAATATTAATTAAATCAATGAACAACTTCAGTAAAGTGGCAAGATATAAAATAAACCCATAGAAAATCATCAGCACTTCTGTATATCATTAACAAAACCCAGTAGGAAGAGACAGAAAGAGAAATTCATTTTGAAATAACTGTAGACAACATAAAATACTTGAAAGTCTACCTACCAAGACACACACAGGAAATATTTGAATACAATTACAAAATACTCTTTACACAAATAAAGACATCTAAAAAAGTGAAGAGATATTAATTACTCATGGTTAGATCAACTCAATATAATAAAAATGAAAAATTTCCTAATTTAATTTACTTATTCAATGCTATGCCAATCAAACTACCAAAGAATTGCTATGTAGAACTAGAAAAAATAGTATCAAAATGCCCCTGAAGGAACAAAAGAAGTCAACAATGCCAGGGGAATAAATTTCCAAAAATAAGAAAGAAGGGAACATAGCAGTACCAGAAATAAAACTATACTGCAAAATCGTAATCATGAGAACAATTTGCTATTGGTTAAAATAGAGTGGCTGGTCAGGGGAACAGATTATATACTCAGCATACAGAAGGAAATGAACTTAGTAACCTGGTGTTTGATAAACCCAAATATACCAACTTTGGGGGCAAGAACTCACTCTTTGACAAAAACTACTGTGAAAGTAGAAACTGGATGTAGGCCAACATTTTACACTGTGCACTAAGATAAGCTCAAAATGAGTTCATGATTTAGATGTAAAGGGTGATATTATAAACCAATCAAGGGAGCAGGGAAGTAAATTAACTATTAAATCTATGGATAGTGGAAGAGCTCATGAACAAACAAGAGATCATAAGGATCACAGGAAATAAAATATATAATTTTGGTGGTATTGTTTTATTTAACGTATACAAACAAAACCAATGCAACTAAAATTAGAAGAAAAGCAGGAAACTTGGAAAAAATTCTTTGCAATAAATTTCTCTTATAAAGTTCTTATTTCTAAAATATTTAGGAAACTCCTACAGATCGAAATGAAGGAGAGTCATCTCCAATTCATAAATGGTCAAAAGATATGAATAGACAATTTTCAGAGGAATAAATCTAAGCTACTAATAGAGATATGGAAAATGCTCTAAATCACTAATTAGGAAAAAGCAAATCAAAACAACTCTCAAGAACCATTTCATATCCATTAAAGTGGTTAATATAACAAAATGGAAAATGACAATTGCAGAAGGTGATGTGGGAAGAGAAGTACACAAACACATTGTTGATGGGGCTGTGAACTAGCTAAACTATTGTGGAAAGTAATTTAGAACTTTGTCCTCAAAGCTATTAAACTGTGAATACCATAACCTAGTGATACAGTTACTAGGTCTATGCCTTAAAAAGATCAAAGAAAGAGAAAAGTGATCCACGTATGCAAAGATATATAAAGCAACTCTTTTTGTGGTGGCAAAGAATATGAAATTAAAGGAATGTTTATCAATTAGGGGATGAATGAACAAGTTGTGGTTTGTTTTTGTGATGGAATACTATTGTGCTGTAAAGAATGATGAAGAGGCTGTTTAAAAAAACACCTTGGAAGACCTGTATGAACTAATTCTAAATGAAACAAGCAAAACCAGGATGACAATTCAGCACTTTGATTTTCTCCAGCTTCGTTCAGCAACTCGTGTGTAGGAGTGAAGACAATAGATGATGGAAGCGAGGCAAGACTGAGGCTTGGTAGGACAAGATTGACAATATGACTAAGGCACAAAGGACTCAAAAGAAGAAGACAATGTAGATTTGAATTGGTTCAACAAAGCATCAAGATGGAGGAAGGAGGTGAGTGTGGCTAGAGCAGGTGTGATGGCTTGGGAGATAATTGAGAGATTGAGAAACTGGAGGTCAGAATGTAGATGAAAAACAGAATTTGTAATTACAAGGCAAAGAAAGAGGCAGATTGATAGTAGTATACTGTGATCAAATAAGGAAATTTCAGAGTTCATGAGCATGCAAGTGGTACATTTGTGGGTAATGACAAGATAAAAGATATAACTATCTCTGTGTGTGGCCAAAGTAGGGTGGAATACTAGGTCATGTGGAATGAGTCATGTATTGCGATATTGGGGTGTTTGAGGGATTATCTCTATCTGTGTTAGGCAGGAATTGAAAAAGAGAAATATTGTGAGGCAAGCATTGAGCTCACTGAACTTACTGAGAAAAGAATGGTAGTGGGTCCTGGAGGTCAGTAGACAACAGCTACCAAAATTTTGATTGGATGCTAGACATGGACTGAGTGAACCTCATAGGAAGAGAGATTGCCAAGCAGTAATGGTAGAAGGAGAACCTGTAAGTGGCAATGGGGAGGAAGGAATACTTCTACTTCCCCTTTTTAACCATTGAGCTGGAAAAAAATGAGTGAAAATGTAACCAATACATTGTTTTTTTTAATGATTATTGCTCTGTAGTTTAGTTCTAAATCTGGTACTGTTAGGTACCCTTCCTTCAAACTATTTTTTTAATTGCTTAGATATTATTGACCTTTTTTCCACCAAATGAATTTTGTCATTATTTTTCTAGCTCTATAAAGTAATTCCTTGGTAGTTCAACTGGTATGGCACTGAATAAGTAAATTAATTTAGGTATTATTATCATTTTCATTATATTGACTTGTTTTGCCCATGTGTGATTAATATCTCCCCACTTTTTAAAATCTGTCTTTATTTGTGTGAAGAGTATTTTGTAATTGTATTCAGATAGTTCCTTAATGTGTCTTGACAATAGAGTCCCAAGTATTTTACACTGTCTGCAATTATTTTAAGAAGAATTTCTTAGGGAGCAGAGCAAAAATGGTGGAGTAGAAACAGGACTTCCCTGTGGCTCCAGCTTTCACCTCCTCCGATACATGTTAAAAATTACTCTGAACAAATTTTAGAGCTACAGAAACCACAAAGTGACAGAGGGAAACAAATCTCCTCCCAAAGGCATCCTGGCAAGCTTGCAGGAAGAGGCTATCACACTGAGCTGGGAGCTGAGCCCAGCCCTGCATAAGCTATGTGATTTTGGCCCCAGGACAGCCCCAACCAGCAGCTGCCAGAGCAGACTTCAGGAGAGTGAAGCACCAGCAGCTGTGGCAGTTTTCAGAATTCTCAACCCATAAACACCAAAGACAAAGTAAAAGGTCATTGTGGAACTTTGTTGGAACAGGGGTGGATGGAAGAGCATGGTCTGGCCCCTGTCTCTGGAATGAGAGGTGGTAGAAGAGTGGTAGATAAGCCACATGGCTGCCTCAGGAGCTCCTGGCCTTCAGATTGTAGGGGAACCAAGCAATCATTTCAAGGTTAATCACTCCTGCTTTAACCTGCTTGGATTTGAATCACTGTCTTGGGTGGAAGATCTGGGGTATGTGGCCAGATGCCAGAGCCTGTGGGGTCTGCAGAGAGGGCACCCTCCTAATTGCTCTGGCAGCTGGGACAAAGCTCTCTCCATTCTGAAAACAGAGTTCTACCATGGCAAAGAGTTCAAAAGTCAAGTAATTGACTGACAACATGAGCAAGCATAGGAAACACAATCCTACCATAGATTCCTATTTCAGGGACAAAAAGGATCAAAGCATGGAATGGGAGGAAGACAATGAAGTCAGAATTCCTGCATCAAAAGCTCCCAAGAAAAATATGAATTGGTTAGAGGTCATGGAGGAGCTCAAGAAAGATTTTGAAAACCAAGTAAGAGAAGTGGAGAAAAAATGGGGAAGAAAATTGAGAATGATACAAGAAAATCAAGAAAAGTGTGTCAATAGCCTGAACTAAAGGAAATAACATTTTAAAAAACAGACTAACTCAAATGGCAAAAGAGGCCCAAAAAGCCAATCAGGAGAAGAATGCTTTAAAAAGTCAAATTGGCCAGATTTAAAAGGAATTTCAAAAACTCATTGAAGAGAATAATTTCTTCTAAATTAGATTGCAGAAAATGGAAGCTTAATGACTTTATGAGAAATCAAGATGCTATAAAAAAGATCTAAACAAATGAAAGAATAGAAGGAAATGTAAAATATCTCATTGGAAAAACCACTGACCTGGAAAAGATATCCAGGAGAGATAATTTTAAAATTATTGGACTATGTGAAAGCCATGATAAAAAAGAGCCTAGACATAATCTTTCAAGAAACTATCACCCTGATATTCTAGAACTAGAGGGCAAAATAGAAATTGAAAGAATTCACCAATCACCTCTTGAAAAAGATCCCCAAAAGAAAACTCCTAGGAATATGATAGACAAATTAGAGAGTTCCCAAGTTAAGGAGAAAAGACTGCAAGTGGTCAGGAAGAAACAATTTGAGTATTGTGGAAACACAATAAGGATAACACAAGACCTAGCAGCTTTGGCAAAACTGAGTATAATGCTTCAGGGGAGAATATGGTCATTCAATGAAATAGAGGATTTTCAAGCATTCTTGATGAAAAAACCCAGAGCTGAACAGAAAATTTGACTTTCAAATACAAGAAGCAAGGGAAGCATAACAAGGTAAACAGGAAAAAGACATTATATAGAACTTATTAAAGCTGAACTACTTACATTACTACATGGAAAAATGATAGTTGTAACTCATGAGACTTCTCAATGAGGACAGTTGAAGGGAATATATATATATGTATATATATGTACATATATATGTATATATATGTACATATGTATGTATGTATTTAAGTATACAGATATGTGTATTTATAGAAGGGTGTAGGTGTGTATAAATATATATGTGAGGGTGTGTAAATGTATGTATATGTATACATAGAGGGCACAGCATGAGTTAAATATGAAGGGATTATATCTAAAAATAAAATTAAGAGATGAGAGAAGAATATATTGGGAAAAGGAGAAAGGAAGAGATAGATTAGGGTAAATTATCTCATATAAAAGAGGCAAGAGAAAGCTGTTACAATGGAGGGGAAGAGCAGGAAGTTGAAAGGGAATGGATCAGCCTTATTCTCATTGAATTTGGCTTACGGAGGGAATAACATACACACAATTGGGTATCTTACATTACAGGGGGGAAGGAGATAAGAGGAGGGATGATAGAAGGGAGGGCAGATTGGGGGAGAGGGCAGTTAGAAGCAAACACTTTTGAAAATGGACAGTGTCAAAGGAGAAAATAGAATAAGTGAGTGGTGGGATAGGATGGAGGGAAATATAGTTAGTCTTTCACAATATACCTACTATGGAAATGTTTGTTGTAACTACACATGTACAACCTATATTGAATTGCTTATCTTCCCAGTGGGGGTGGGTGAGGAGGGAAGATGAGAAAAAATCTGAAATTCAAAGTTTTAAAAATAAATATGTATTTTAAAAATTGTTTTATTGTTTTATTTTTTTACATACAACTGGGAAATGAGATATACAGGCACTGGGGTATAGAAATTCATCTTGTCTTACTAGAAAGTTAGGCAGGGAGGATAGGGGAGGACATAAAAGAGAACAGAATGAAAGGGGTATTCACTAGTCTAGCTATTTTGTGGTGGGGAGTAGGGGAAAGATGGGGAGAAAATTTGTAACTCAAAATATTGTGGAAATGAATGTTGAAACCTAAAAATAAATAAATAAATAAATTGGAAAAAATAAAAAAATAAAAATGTTTAAAAAGAGGAATTTTTCTTTCTATCTCTTCCTGCTGAGGTTTTTTGAGATTACAGAGAAGTGCTGATGACTTATGAGGGTTTGTTCTTTATCCTGCAATTTTGATAAAATTTTTATTTCAACCCGTTTTTTAGTTGACTCTCTAGGTTTCTCTCAGTAAGCCATTATATAATTTGCAAAAATGATTATTCTGTTTATTTTTTGTCCATGCTTATTCTTTTTCTTGTCTTATTGGAATAGTTAGACTACTACAATATAGCACTATATTGAAAAGCAATGGTGACAATGGATACCCCTCCTTCACTCTTGATCTTATCAGAAAAGTTTCTCTTTTATTTCCATTACAGATAAAGCTCACTCTTAATTTTAGATAGGTACTACTTACCAATTTAAGACAAACTCCATTTATTCCTTTGCTTTCTAGTGTTGTTTTTTTCTTAAACAGAAACGTATATTTATCTTGTCAAAAGTTTTTTTATATAATTGTATGATTTAAAAAATTTATATTATTATTATTGTCTGTGATATTTATAATTTTCCAAATAATGAATTAGCTCTTCATTCCTGGGATAAATTGATTCTAGTCATAGTGTATAATCTTTAAGTTTTGCAACAATATTCCTTGGGGAAATTGGTATAGAATTTTCTTTCTCTGGTTTAACTCTTCCTAGCTTAAGCTAGGAAGCTTCATAGGAAGAATTTGACAGGACCTCTTTCCCCCTATTTTTTCTCCAAATAGCTTGTGTAGTATTTGAATTAATTGTTCTTTAACTGTTTGATAGAGGTCTCTTGTAAATCCATTTGGTTCTAGGTGCTTTTTCTTTGGCAGTTCATTTCTGATTTATTCAATTTCTTTTTATAAGACAAGGTTATTTGAGTCTTCTATTTTCTGTTCTGTTAATCTGTGAATTTTAGGTATATTAAAATACTCATCAATTTCATTGAGATTGTTTTATTGGGATATAATTGAAAAAAATCATTGCTACTAATTTTTATTTCTTATTTGGTTACAAATTTATCTTTTTATTTTTGACATGAATATTTTTTTTCCTTTTCTTTAATAAAATTAGCTAATAGTTTATTTCTTGGGTTTTATTTATTCTTCCAACAAGGCAGCTTCTACTTTTATTTATTATTCATTTTTCTTTTAATTTTGTTAAACTCTTCTTTGATTTTCAGATTTCTATTTTTTGCATTCAGTTGGGCTTTTAAAAAATTGTTTATATTCTATGCTTTTATTTAACTTCATGCCCAATTTTTTTCATCTATTTCTCTATTTTATTGATGTAAGTGTTTAAAGAAAAAATGTTTCCCCTAAGGTGCTGTTTTCATTGTACTTTGAAATTTTGGTATATCATCTCATTATTGTCATTATCTTTAATGAAATTATTTTTATATTATTTTTGACCCACCCAGTCTTAGAATTGTTACTTAATCTCCAATTTGTTTTTAATATTTTCTTCAAAGGTCCTATGTTGAATATAATTTTATTATATCATGCCATATCAGAGATGAAAATAATATTTTTGCTGTTCTGCATTTGTGAAATTTTTATGTACTAATAGATGGCTTTTTTGTGAAAGTGCTATGAACTACTGAGAAATAATTATACTCTGCTATATTTCTATTCAGTATTCTCCAGAGGTTTGTTATATTTAGCTTTTCTGTAATTCTATTCAGGTTCTTAATTTCTTTTTTGCTTAATTTTGGTTGGATTTATATAGCTTCAAGAAGGGCAAATTGAGAGCCCACACTATAGTAGTTTTGTTCTCTATTTCCTCCTATAACTCACTCAATTTATTCTTTAAGAATTTAGATGAAGTGCCATTTGGTGCATGTATTTTTAGTATTGATATTAATTCATTATCTATGATGCCTTTGAGCAAAATGCAGTTTCCTTATTTGTCTCTTTTAATTATGTCTATTTTTGCTATTTTTTTGCTCATGATGGGTACTCTGCCTTTTTTACTTCAAGCATAAAAGATTCTGCTCCAGATTCTTATTTTAACTTTGTGTGTATTCTTTCTATTGCAAATGCTTTTTTAAACATCATATTGTTTCTGATTTTTAATTTATTCTGCTATTCTCTTCCATTTTTTGGTTCAGTTGGTGCCATTCACACTTATTGTTATGGTCATTGATTGTGTACTTCTCTCCATCTTATTCCCTTATATTTTACTTTCTCATTTCTTATCTTTCCTTTCAAAATTTCTTTTGCTAACAATGCCTCCCTTAATTTACCATCTCTCCTATTTCCCACTTTCCCTCAAACCCTTTCCTTCCTGTTTTTCTGTTGGGTGAAATGTATTTCTGTACCCAACTTGTGTGTGTGTGTGTGTGTGTGTGTGTGTGTGTGTGTGTGTTCTTCCCTTCTTTGGCTAGTTAAGATGAGAGTGAAGTTTAAGCATCTTCCACACATTAGTATTCCATCACTCTCAGTTCCATACAATCCTCTTCTTGTTCATGTTAGCTAATGCTCAATTTCTACTTTGGTCTCTGGTTTCAAGAGATTTGGGCAGTTTTCTTTTATGATTTCTTGAAATAAATCTTTTTTTGTTCATAGTCTCTTCTCAATGTATTTTTCAGTTCATTTATTTTTGCAATGAGATACTTTACCCATTCTGCTATGTTTTCAGTTTTTTAAACTTTCTTTTAATATTTTCTTTATATCTCCTGGAGTCATTTACTTCTATTTGATCAATTCTAATTTTCAGGGAGTTTTTTTCAATTGGTCAGATTTTGTGTCTCTTATTCCAAGCAGTTTGTCATTCCCATATATATTGTCTTCCTGTATTTTTCTTCCTCAGGTCTCATTTATTTTCCCATTTTCCCCTCTAGCACCATCTTTTTGTTTTAAAAATAATTTTTAGCTCTTTTTAAAAACTCTTGTCTTATCTCTTCTAGGGATTCTTCTTGGACTTGTGTCCAAGCTGTGTTCTTCTTTGAAACTTTGCTTGAATATATTTTGATCAATCTTCTTTTGATTCCCTCTCACCATAAGACCTTGGGTATTTCCTCTTTTTTATTTTGCTCATTATTCCAACACATTTTCTGACTATAAACTTTTATTCTGTGGCCCTATAAGTGAGCTGAGATTTTTTTCCTTGTAGGTCTTTCCTCTGGTTTCTTGGGTCTATGGAGTGTTGTGCTGTTTCAAGATCTTATAGATAGCTCAGACTGGGAACTGGCAGCATCTCAGTGTTCACAGAATACTGTGAACCAGGGAATTTTTAAAAATTGCCTTTGCTCTGAAAGTTTCAGGATTTAGGCCTAAGTAACATACCTGTGAGCTTGTTCCTGGATGGAAGTTCTAGTAGTTTCAGCAGACTGCTGTTAGTCTCAGCCACTATCATCAACCTCATCAAAGGGAACAAGTTCAGAAGGACAGAAATGAGGACTTCCCTTTGGTATGGGATTCCTGCCCTGATTATTCCTTTATAGACTTCAGACTCATCTGTAGGCTTGAATTTAACCTGTACTCTGTTCCTGGGGTCAGAGACAAACAGCAACTGTTTGCTTTTAAACTGACTCCTTTCTCTGTACATAACTCAGGGCCTGCCACTACTACTCTCTACCACCCTTTGGCACAGATCTCATATTCAGTCTTCCTAGGATCTGTGATAGGAGACCCAGAGCTAAATAGAGGATGATCTTTCTGCCAATTGTCACCTGTTCCCTGCTCTTGCACTAGTTTGGGGAGTTTGTGGCACTTCTTTCTGACCCAGTTCCTTTTGCTCTTGTCTTCTTAGTCTCAGTTCTCTTTCAGTCTCCAGGTGCTAGGATGCTCTATGTGCCATGTTCCTGGCCAGATCCCAATCCCAGTGTCCACAGACTTTTTTTTATCTCTCTTGACTGACTTGGGTTGTGATTTTTTTTAAATTTCCCAGTTGGGACTGGGTTTGGTACATTTCCTAGATCTTTGTGTAGAAGGTGTGTTGGAGGAGACAGGTTGCATTGTCTTCCTAGTATTCCGCCATCTTAGCTTCCCTTTCTTGATGGACTCCTGACTGCTAATTATGCCTCTACCCATCTGTCTGTAAGCCAGAAGCTGACAATGGTTTCTTACTGATTCTGTTGTTAAGGTTAAATCTAATGTGTTTTTCTCCTCTTTCAATAAAGCTCATGATGTAGTGGTGGCAGTTCGTGGTTCATGCCTTGGATGTTTCCATCTCATACCAACCAATGATTCAGATTTGGAAGCAATTTTGAAACATGCTCTTCAATCTTTTAATGAAAAATCCAAACACGAACACCTCTTTGACCTTAAAGAAGTTGTGAGTGCTTCGAGACAGGTTTGGATATAATTTACCTCTTCACTCTGTACAATTTTTATACATATATTTTGATAAATATTTTAGTAATAAGTCATCAAATAACAAATATTTCATTAAAATAAATAAATTGTAGGTGGATAATAGATTAATAATAAAATATCATATAATAAAACATATATAATAATAAAATATCATATAATAAAACATATACCTATTTTATATGCATGTATGAATATTTATATGATTACAACATGCATCTATGTATAAACACGTGCATACATGCCTGTATTATATTAATAGTATAACTGATATATACTCTGGATAAAATACGTACAAAAATTACATACATAAAGTACATGATATGTGTCCTAAAATGTGATCAGCATACTTATTTGGAGGGGTAGCCTAACACAGTAGATACACAGCCAGGATTGGTGCTAGAACAATTTGGGTTTGAGTCCTGCCCCTGACTTATCCTGACTGGGAGAGTCATGTTAAGTGAAGTTAATTCTCAGTGATTCAGGCAAGGCCTTAAGGTACAGAGAAGGGGCTCTTCTGTAGGGATTTACGTATCTACAAGTATGTTTTTAAGAACCTACGCCTGGATAAGTGTAAGAGTAGGATGTTGGCAGAGTCAATCAATCAGCTTAGCTCACTCCAACTTAACTTAAGCTATAAAGTACGAGATACCTTAGTGAGGTAAAAACAAGTTTCCATCAATCAGTCAATCAAAAACTTTAGGTTAAGTGGTGAAAGGGGATAAACTGGAGTGGCTGACTGTTGATGGGAAGGATGTTAGGATTGACTGAGGAAACATAATTATTCCCTGTTCATCTCCTATAATATAAAATTCTAGTGTAAAACTAAGACAAAGAGATTCTGAATCAAGAGAGATTTGTATGGCAGGACAGAAAGAAAGGAGTAGGGTCAGTCTAGGGGCAACTAGTGAAAAGAGAAAAAGAAAGGAAGATCAAGCTGTGGCAGAAAAGGGAATGATGGAAGAAGATCCTGTGCCTGTAGGCATCTTGGAGGAGAAGACTCAGGCTGCTACCACTCAGACTGACATCCTCAAGAACTGAGGGTGTTCTAGGAAAAGATCTGTTCTTCAACTTCCCCTCTCAATACCTGATACCTCCCTTCTGGTATCCTTGGAACCTAGCTCAGCTCCTGGCTTTTGGTAGACACCTAATAACATATTTGATGATTGATTTCTCCAAGAATAGAATAAGAATGCATTCCTTGCTTCAATACAGCCACGGGGATAGAGGTCAGATCGGAGGTTCATGGAAGCAAGTGGTTTTGGTGGTGGCAATGTCTTCTCTAGACACATTTCAGGAAAGGACACAGAGAGAGATAATTGAGAAGTTTCAAGGAAGCACCCTGCTTAGAAACAGTGGAAAGTTTGCAAAGGGGACTCCTGCTTGGGTCTAGGTGGAACTGAATGGCCTCTATTGGTGGCCCTTTTGTCTCTGAGATTCCAGGACTCTGAAAGGCTCACTGATCTTATGAGGGAGTGACGGTCTGGGTGGAGACAAAGACACAGCACTCAAGTCCTGAAGTGTCCTTCACAGGGGCAGGCTTACACTTCCCTGATTGCCCAAACAAGAGCCCAAGGACACTGCAAATTTCAATTTGGTCTTTACACTACAGAATGAAAGAACAGGGCATATGGGAGAGACTTCAGCAGCCAACAAGTCTAGCCCATATACAAAAGGTATCACTATTATGTGTCCTACAGGTTGTCTTTGAATTTCTGTTTATTTTGATTAATTAATTGATTTATCAATTCAGCATGCCTTCACTAGATCCTCAAATGTCCATAATGCAGCAGGGTTATGTAACGTACCTAGAACACAGTAGGAATTTAGTAACTGAATGTTGACTGATTGACTTTTCTGAAGATGACTTTTTGAAACAAGTGGTACAAGACGTATTATCCATTGAATGCTTTTGTGTGTACTGGACCCTTGGGCAGTCAGGAGGGTGAAGTTGATGGATCCCTTCTCAAAAGGAATCTCATCCCTTATGTAAAGGCATAAAGTCAAATGTTAGAATTACAAGGACACCAGTTACATTGAAACACAGTTATAAAAATGTTTTACAAAACAAGTTTACAGACTCTTGGGTTAGCAACTCCAGCTACAATAAAAAGGAGACAGATACAGAGGCCAAGTAGTTTGGACCATGCTAACCCAGGTCAGGCAACCTAACCTCATGAACTGCAACCAGGTCTCCTGACTCTATGCCCAGGGCCACCTCCCCTAACTCTGACTCAGAGAGATTCTCTCTGATAAATATTATTCAAACCCTAAAGTCAATGAGCCATAACAGGCTAGTTAGTCAGGACCCTTGAGGCTTCTCCCTATCCCTATCCCTATCCCTTCTCAAGCAGGTGAGACCCAAGTCACAAAGTATCAGCTCCCTAAGACAAAGTAATCAGAATGACCATAAGCTGTGTTGTGTGTTGGGATCTTCCTTCACTTGCTAACTATGCGACTCTGGGCCAGTGATTTCACCTCCTTAGGCCTCAGTTTTCTCATTTGTAAAATGGAAAGGCAGAATTTGATGACTAGAAAGATTCCTTACTGCTCTGAGTTTTGACTTTGTGATTGAAGTAAGGGAGGGCCAGTCAATTATTTTCATCCCCAGTTGCTGGGAAGGGAGAACTTCTAGGTCCTTATCCTGCTGCAAGCTCATGGAATTTTCTATTTCAGTCTTGGTCACATCCTTCCTCTGCTCAAAATCCTTCCCTGGCTTTCTCCTACATCTCCCCAAGCTTGGCTGCCTTGCCTCACATCACTTCTTCTCCCACATATCCTGTGTACCAAAGTGTCCTTCCAACCAACACCTTCTCTCTTCCAGTCCTGAATTCTCTCACTTCAAAGTTCTTGTTCACCCTGATCCCTGACTCTGGAATTCCTTTCCCTCCCCCAAATCCTCCCTAGACTTCCACCTTTGAGACACAGTTCAAATGCCTCTTGCTTCCTGGAGCTTTCCCCCATCCTCTGTCCTCCCTCCCATCTCTCTCTTCACATACTTTTAAAATCTCTTCTCATGCTCTATTTTGTATTCCAATGATTTGTGCATGGGGTCTGTCCCTTTGACTAAAGAGCTTGTCTATGGGGGCATGGATGGTGACATTGCTTTTTGTATATTCTGGCATGTCATCAGGTCTATGCACGTAACAGGCATTTAAGAGAGACAGAGTCACCTAGTTAAGAGTCAGCCATGGAATCAGGAAGATGGGTTCAAGTCCTGACTCTCTCCGTTACTGACTGGGATCCTGAGTGAGTCACTTAAACTTCCAAGTGCTATATAGGCAGCCCTCTAGGTCTCTTAAGTTACAGAGTAGGTGCTCAGCTGCACTGTGCAGGGGCTTTCCTTACTCCCTACCAATGAAGTCAGAGGTCTAGTCCAGAAAAAAAAGAGAGGGCAGTCAAAAGAGCATTGGCCTGAATCTCCAGAGGCCTGGGCTCAAATCCTGATACCCATAAACTATGTGGCCATAGGCAAATGGTTAACCTCCCTGGACCTCTGCTTCTTCATCTGTACAATGAGCATGATAATTCGTAGCACCTCGCACACAGGGTCATTGTGAGGAGACTTTTACAAAGTGGGAAATTTTAAAGAAGTCTCAGTAATTAGTCTATTAAATTGGATGTGACATAAATTCAGTAACAAACAATTCAGTTTAAATGCACACCAGATTCAAGGCTCCTTCATTATGGGGTTCTGCTGAATAATGCGATTTCCTTTCTAATTACTCTAACTGCAGGTAGTCAATGGGTGGAACTATAAGGTCCAGTATTCAATCATGCAGACTGACTGCTTTAAGAAGGAGGATGGACAGTTAAGTCCCAAATGCAAGCCTGTGCCTCAAGGGGTAAGTGACGCTAACAAGACTCTTCCAGAAGAATCTTCTGGATCACTGCAAGACAAAACTCACTATCTGTGTCCTTCATGTATTTGTTCATCTCAATGGGTTTATATGATTGGGTGCTGTGTATCATGCCCCTGGTTGCTACCACTACCCCTGGGAGCCAGTGGCCAAGGGGACAAACAGATCATCTTTTCTTTATCATTACTCAAAGTGAGTAGTAGGCCACAGTTGGGTCTCAGATCACTTTTTTCTAGATCAGTGGCTCTTAAAATGTGGTCTGGGAATCCTTTCAGGACAGAGAACAGGAGTCCCAGGAGTTTGACCAAAACTCAACTGCTTTGAGAGAAGAAACTGGGAGCTAGAGGAGCAGGGGGAGGGAAGGGAGGGAGGAAGGAAGGAAGAGAGGGAGAGGAGAAGGAAGAAGTGAGGGAGGGAGAGAGGAGGGAGGAGGGAAAGAAGGGAGAGAGGAAGGAAAGGAGAGAGGAAGTAAGAAAGAGAGGGAGGAAGTGAGGAAGAAAAGGAGAGATGGAGGAAGGGAGAGAGGAAGTAAGGGAAAGAGGAGGGAAGAAAGGACAGAGGGAGGAGGGAAGGAGGAGGGAGAGAGGAAGGAAGAAGGAAGGACTAAGAGAGGGAAGAAGATACCATGCTTGTCTCTCTCTCTCTTTTTTTTTTTTTTTTGCTTTTTGGAGGGCAGTTGGGGTTAAGTGACTTGCCCAAAGTCACACAGCTAGTTAGTGTGTCAAGTGTCTGAGGCCGGATTTGAACTCAGGTCCTCCTGACTCCAGGGCTGGTGCTCTACTCACTGCGCCACCTAGCCACCCTGCTTGTCTCTTTCTGAAATGCTTGTTCTAAAGGTGAAACTTGGATTTGAACCTCAGCACACATTCTTCTGTGAGGCACCTTTTAGCTCCAGTAAATGATGATCCCAATGTAGGAGCATCAGGTCATGGAGACCCTCCTCTCTCTTTTTTTTTTCTCTGTCTATGTCTTTCTCCCTCCCTCTTCCCTCCCCTTTCCCTTTCTTTCCCTCTCTCCTCTCATCACTTCACTTTCTTCTCTTTTCTATCTGTCTCTCTCCCCCTTCTTCCCCCTTCCCCCTCTCACTTCACCCTCATCTCTCTGTCTGTCTGTCTCTGTGTCTGTGTCTGTGTCTGTGTCTCTCTCTCCCCCTCCCTCTCCCTCTCTCTCTCTCACTCTCCCTTTCCCTGTCCCTTCCCCCCCCTCTCTCCCTCTCTATGTCTCTGTCTCTCTCCATGACCTTTTGGGGACTCAGTTTCTTCCTCAGTAAACTAGAGGGTTGGACTAGCTGACCTCTGTGGTCACTTCTAGGTCTAAGTCCATAATACTTGACTAATCTCTCAGACTGGGTAGTTATCTATTACTTGGCTTCATCTTTTTTCATCCTGGGGTAGAATCCCCAACTTTCTTGCAACACAACAGAGACACAAGGACAGCTTATTTTAGTGACATGTTTGCCCAGGTTCATCCCTAGACCCAGCAGAGAAATACTGCTCTCTTTGTTGAGCTTTCTCTTTCATTCTTTCCTTCTAGGAGATAAGCATCTGCAGTGATTTCACCCATGTAGACCCTCAAATGAAAATCAGTATCCTCTCACAGACTTGTAATCCACGTAAGTGACAGCTCCCTGGAAAGTCAACAATACAGGCTTTGCCCCTTAGATCTTTTGTAAGGGGAGGGGCCATGCGATGAACAAGGCACCTTCAAGACAAAAAAAATGTGTGACTTCTGAAATAGAGAAAGAACAAAGCTGCAGGAGACTAACCAAGAGCTGACTTCTGACTCTAGCACAGTCTGTGATTCCCACATTTTTCCAAAGGAGACACTATCACGCAGAAGAGCCCACAGCCCAGAGAAAGCCCCAGGCCAGTCAAAATCCTTTGTGAGAACAATGGATGACTGGGCAGCAACCCTTTTAGAAGAGCACAGGGAAAAGCACTGAATTTGGAGGCAAGAATCTGGGGTCAAATCCCACATTTGTCATTAACTCCTTCTGGCACCTTGGACAGGTCTCTTCAGTTTCTCCATCTGCAAAAGGAGGGTTGACCTGCATAGCCTGTAAGCTTTCTCCCATCTTTAGTTTTATGGTTTCCAGTTCCTAGTTTTCTGAACACTTGCAATTTTACCATTAGAGATTTATTTATTTAGCTTAATTGTTGGATCTTTCTACTAGATCCTACTTTAAAATTCAGATGATCCTGGGAAGACCAATAAATCAATTCAGTATAAGATGTAGGTAGAATAAATTAACAAGTATTTATTTACAATCTCCAACTCACAGTGTCTCAGAGTTGGGAGGGAGCTCAGAGCTATCTAGTCCAACCAATCCAGGGCCCAGGCAAGAGCATCCCTCCACAACACCCCTGACCAGGAGAGCATCTATAAAGCTCCTACTATGTGCCAAGCATGGTGCTGAGGATAAAAAAAAACATGGAAGGAGTAGAGTTTAAATACACTTAGGGGTACGTGGAAGGAAAGTGCAGCCAGGGCTGGTGGGAGGCCACCTCTCAGACAAATGTTACCTACTTGACAAGTCTACTAATCAGGAAGTCCCAGTATGCACCATTGGGTTTCAGCAGTGGGAAAATTCCCCCTGTTCATCAAATGCTTGTATTAGTCAAAAGTCTCATATTTTAAACTGAACTCTTGCCTTCTAGGGAATGACTCAGAATCTTCTGTGACCCAAAAGATGTCTGTCCACAGCCCAGAGCTGAATGAGCCTTTGAGACATTCCCTGGAAAAATTTAACTCTGAGAATAAGAGTAACTTCTATTTCAAGATAAACACCATTCTGAAAGCAGAATCCCTGGTTTGTGAAGGGCTCTTTTGGCATCAGCAGGCTTGTGGGTTGGAGGTAGCCCTTGCTTCTGGGTTTCAGCATGGATTTAGGTCCTAAAGTTTTCATTTGATTCTACTGGATTAAAAGAGATGCCTTTTACTGTCAAGGCCCTGGTTTTGCCATGGCATTCAGGATTTCTCTTATATTTATGGGAGGGGTCAGTAAAAGTCACTTCTTTCCCTTGCCCTTTCTTGTTTTCCTCATCTATAACACGAGGAGCTTGGACCATGTGACCTCTCTTCCTGTCTAAATCTAGTTTCCAGTTTCCAAGGATTGAGTCCCAGTCAATGATCTCAAAAGTCAGGACTGCTGTTTGTGGTTATCACTGTCCAGTCTGGGTTGAAGGGAGTAGGTGTTAGCATTCCTAAGAATTCCAGGATGACACTACCTCTCTCTCCCCCCCCCCCCCCCGCCCACTTCACTCTCAGGAAACTTGCTTCAAGTGAACCTCACAAACATTCATTAAGTGCCCACATCATGAAAGGGATTATATTTGGGGCCAGGGTATGAGAAACAAAGGTAATAGGTCTGAGGCCCTGCCCTCAGGGACCTTCTACATTCTGCTAGTGGTGAGGGAATCCCACAGAAGATGGAATAAAAAATTCCTGGCCTTCTAGTAGATGGGCAGTAAGAGTGCTAACAACTGGAGGGGGATCAGAGCCTCATGGTGTCCAGGACAGCTGTGCAGGGCTTTGAGAAGAGCCCAGTATCCTGTACCACAGTGGTGACGAGTATGGGTGTGCCAGTTCTTCTTCCAAGTGATTTAGTACTGACATTACCTTCCTCATACAAATATGAAGTCATTGACCCAATGAAGGCAAATTCTCCACAACTCACCCAAAGAAGATTTTCAGACGCAGTGTTTTCACCCCAGGCCTCTTTTCCTTGTCCCTGTGGTCACGGGGCCAAGTTAGAAGTTCATCCAAACGCGAGGTCTGTGTGTCACATATTGATGATGATTAATAATAGGCGGTATTGGCATAGTGTTCAATGTTTGCAAAGTGCATTAAAATATCATCTTATCAGATCCTCACAGCAGCCCGGGGGAGCAGATGCTCTCATTACCCCCCATTTTACATATGGGAAAGCAGAGGCAAAAAGAGTCAAAAAAGACTTTCCCAGGGTCTAGGAAGTGTTTGAGGTTGGATTTGAACTCAGTTCAAATACAGGTCCAGTGGTCTAGTCACTGGGCCACTGAACTGTCATACACACACACACACAC
>CM053600.1:198313297-198328493 GCA_028646575.1 Pseudocheirus occidentalis
CAGATGCTGAGATAATTCTTCCTCCAACAGGAAAATTCCAATTCTGTCTCTCTGTCTCTAGAATTCTTCTTTATATTCAGCACTGGCCTCCTGTCTCAGCCAGTACTCTTCTTCCAGTCAACAAGGGAGTTCACTCCTTCTCAACAGTGGACAGGGCTCACACCTTCCATATTTAGCCCTAAGTTACTACGTGCTAAGTATCTGCTAAACTGATTGTTGTTACACCAACACCCCAGCTCAGCCTCTCATGGTATTTCCACTGGATTATTTCACTCTCTCCCTTCCCCCAATTGGTCTCCTTACTTTCTGCCTTCTTCCTCTCTGCAACCTCACCCTTCTTTCTGTTGCCAAAATAACCTTGTTAAGGCGCAGGTATGGCCACGTCAGATTCTCCTGGGTTGAGCCTGACTCGGGTCAGCCCCCAGGAAGTTGTGACTCATCCTGAAAACAAGATAAGACCCTTGAAAGTAATTCAGCTGTTGGGAAAGGATTGACTTAGTAGTAGAGGGTTAGTCAACAAGGACGCACCTTGAGTTGATTCAGCTGAGCAAAGCTTCCTGGTCTAAGCAGCCCTACCACCCAAGAATCAGGGAACTCCTGATAGAGTTGTCCTGGACCAGGAACAGCCAAAGCCTTTAGTCCCCTTGGTTGACCAAGTTTCAAGGATAGTTTCAATGCCTTTTAAAGAAAACCAGCCTACCTCGCATGGAGGACAAGGGTTAGGATTCTTTTTCCACCACCCCTAGGGCTGAGGTCCTTAAGGTGTCCAGAGGGTCTTCCATTACATAGCTTGTGATCTCAGGGCCATTACTGTCAACCTTGACCTCTGACATTCAAAAAGTCTCATATAGACAGCACTGAAAGAGGAAAAGCAAAGCTTAAACAGCAACAGACAAGAAAAAAAGCAAAAGTAAACCAAACACACAATATAACAGATCCTTGAAGGAGTGAATGGGTCCAGGAGAGTTCTAAAACAGTGAAAATACGGGTGGAAATCCCAGGTGCAAATAATCAGGTATGTGTGACAGTTGGTGCTAAATCTCGGCACTTCCCAGTGGTCTTGCAATATAAGCACTTGGCCACAAGCAGGAGAAATGCCAGAAACTGCAGGGCTTCAGGGATCTGATGCCATCTCTTGCTTAGTCACTGATACTGATCCTCCTCAGAAGTCAGGAAAATCTCCTCTGTATCACCACAACCTTCATGTCCCCTGCATCATGGGGCATTATCTCCTCCTCCTCCTCCTCTTCCTCCTCCTCCTCCTCCTCCTCCTCCTCCTCCTCCTTTTTCCTCAGGAGATCTATGGGAGCAGGATGGAATACAAGATTGTTGACCCATGGGACACCTCTGAGGGACTTTTCTTCTGGGCCTGTTAATTAGACATCTTCACTTTTCTTGTGTCTAAAAGCAAGCCCCTTCCCAGCAGCTGGTCCTTCAAGCCTTCCCTGGAGAAGAGCTGTATGATGGTCACTGGGTACAGTAGTGGAAACAGTGAAGAAGCAATCAGTGAGCAATGTGTTAGTGAACATGCCAGTGCCTGCTCTTCTGCCTGGAGGTCACTGCTGTGGGAGCTGATCAACTGTCAGCTGCTCGAGGTTCACATCTAAGCTCATTGTCCATCACTATCGGCTGCTGCTGGGGACCACATCTGTCCCCCATGACCCTTAGCCACTGCTGCTGGGGCCTGAGTCTCTGCCAACTGGATCAACTGCTCCCCCTGTGCCAAAGCAGGCTATTGGAGTCAGATCTCCTCTGACTCATGCCAGGACAGAATGTTAATTATAAATTGTGGGGTGAGTGACACAGCCTAATTCTACCCACTCTGACTGGCCTGACACTGCACACTTGGGACTGAGTGGATGCATTCTGTGCCTCTGCCTTCTGCCCTTTGGGTGACAAGGCTGGGGAAAAGACACAAAGCAAGACAAAAGCCCAATAAAGCCAGAGGCTCCTCCAGGACTCCACATATCCTCTAGTTTACTTAATTAAGAAGTTTTGGTTGTTTCTACTGGGGTTGGTGACAGGCTTCTGAAACTTGACTTCTGTGCACTTCTGATACTCTTCACTAGAAACAAAGAGAATTATGGTTCACAGGTCATAGTCTGGGGTGAGTAGAAACTTCAAATTGATGCAGCACTCTCAGTTAATTAGATAAGATACCATTGGCATCCTGGTCCATAGCCCCAGTTCCAGATATGTCTGGGCCCCTGGGAAAAATTTAGCATTGTCCTTTCAAGGGTCTCTCCCAGTGCTTGCAATAAAGGATCACCACAAAATCCATGTAACAAAACTGGATTAACTCTGAAATTTCAATTTTTTTAAAAAGGACAAAACTCAGTTTCTTTATTACAATTATTAAATCATTCTACAGCATCAGTGATGTGCCTTATTTTGTGTTCTCTCACAGTTGGGTTCCCTCATGCCTCTGCTCAATGGCTGGTGATTCTGAGTCATCCTTTCTATAATCCATTTCACAACAAATAGCTTATACAAACAGTACTTCTTTCCTTAAAGCTGATAAGAGCTTCATTTTACTAAGGCTCCCCTAGGGCAATTGGGAAACAGTGACTATTGTCATTACAAAGAAAGATATGTGGTCTCTGAAATGGAAGAGCACCAGTTCTTCTGAAATGTACTTTTCTAATGAGGGGAAATCTCTTTTCAAATTCCCCCAAATTTAATCCTTCCATGTTGCTCTTAAGGCAAAATGAGCTCTGAAGAAATTTAGTAGAGATGGGAGGAGGCTTAATCCATCAGGCTAGCTGGTTTAACAAAGGTAGGGGAGCTAAAGCGTAGCTAACTGTAAGCATTTTTAAGATCCCATTTTTTTCATCATTTACTTTTGTAATGTTTTGAGTTTCAGATATTATCCCCTCCTCCTTGAGATGGCATGTAATCTCATATAGCCTACCCATGTATAATCATATTAAACATATTTCCACATTAGTTATGTTGTGAAGAAGAAACCAAAAAAAAGGGGGGGGATATGAGAAAGAAAAAAAAAGAGAGGGAAAATTATATGTTTTGATCTGTATTCAGACTCCATAGGTTTTCCTCTGGATGTGGGTAGTATTTCCCATCATGAGTCTCTTGCAATTGTTTTAGATCAGTGTGTTGTTGAGAAGAGCTAAGGCTATCAAAGCTAATCATCCTCCAATGTTGGTCTTACTGTGTACAATGTTCTTCTTGGTCTGTTCACTTCACTCAGCATCAGTTCGTGCAAGTCTTTCCAGGTTTTTCTGAAGTCCACCTGCTCATCATTTCTCATTTAACAGTAATATTCCATTATAATCACATACCACAACTTGTTCAGCCATTGCTCAATTGATGGGCATTCCATTAGTTTCCAGTTCTTCACCATCACAAAAAGAGCTGCTATAAATATTTTTGTACATGTGATTCCTCTTCCCATTTTTATGATCTCCTTGGGATACAGACTTAATAGTGGTATTGCCAGATCAATGGGCATATCCAGTTTTATGGCCTGAGGGTGCCATACTTAAGGACACAGAGTATACTACCATCTGTCTCTCTTTGATTAATGGCCACAGGTAAATTACTCTTTAATCTTCCAGGAGTCTGTGTGTGTCTGGGTAGGGGAGTGCCTCACAGTAAGCAACCAACACCAAAACACAATTAGAAGCATGAAAACCAGTTGAGGATGCCTTTTCCCTGCACTGCTTCTCATCCATGTCGATAAGTTCACTTATGTTCAAGTCCATGAAGACAACATTAGCTATCCTGGGTTGAACCTGACTGAGACCAGTCCTCTACTAGTTTAGGTCTGATATTGGAACAAAATGAGACACTCATTTTATAGCTCACTCAACAGTTAACAAAAAGACATTTGCTTAGTGATAGCAGAAGGATATATATATATATATATATATAATACATATAACACCCCCACACCCCCACACACACATGTAACATAAAGAGAGGCAATGAAGATATCTCGAGTAGATGAGGCTGAGCAAAACTTCCATTCCATGAGTTTTCACCAGCCAAACATCAGAGAGCCTTGAATGCTGCTTTTTCTATGTAGTGAGGGACAGCAACAATCTGAGTCTTCAGTCTCCTGAGATCTGAGTCTCAATGAAGGTCTCAGAATCTGTTAAGGAAAAACTAGTGTAACTTGCCTGAGTGGGGGAGGTGGGGGAGTGGTGGCATCAGGGGCTGGGATGCTATTCCTACCACATTTGACCCCTTGGCAGTAAGGTCCTTAAGGTCTTCTAGAGGACTTTTCAGAACTTGAATAACTCTAACCATGTTATTGGTCAAACATGATGTCCAATGTTCAAGAAGCTGAATAGATAAGAAGAGAAAATTAAAACAGAAACAAAGCAAGAAAACAAACAATGTAATAGCCCTCTGATGGAATGACTGAATGTGAGAGAGTCTCAGGAAAGACTATGTCTTGGATCTAAATGATCAAGACCATGTGGTAAGTGATGCACTGCTCAGTGAGTTTCTCCATAGAAAAAGGTGACCATGAGCAGGAGTAGCATCAGGAACATCAGGGCTACAGCTAAGTAAAGTGATGATGTTTTCTGTATAGTCATTGAACCATATCACATTTCAGGGAGAATTGTCCATAACACCACCACTAAGCCCTTTCTGAACTGCGGAAGGGTTATGATCTACCTGGGTAGTACTCCCTAAACCAAAGAAATCTCACATCTATGAGTAGAGTTTCCAGCCTGAAAAAGTCACATACCCTTAACATATTATGTATGAGGATAAAAGGTGTAGGGCTTTCAATATTATTTGAAATGTTATAAGCTTGACATTTATTTTGATAAATTAATAACAAGATGACTTTAAAGCCCTTGGGCTCTTCCAAAAACTTCTCCATGAAAAATGTCATCAGTGACGTGTAATGACGTACAGCTGGTTCTATAGTTAAAGGGTGTAGACACAAACCCACCTCAGAAGCCCGTTACATGTATGTAACCATGTGCAAGTAGCTTTCCCTTCCTTTGCCCTATGTTTCACATCCATAAAATGTAGTTGGACAGATGGTCTGAGGTCCTTTCCAGATCTTGAGCTATGATCCTAATACCTATTGGTGTAAACACAGGAAATTAGCATTTACTTGCCATTGGAAAAGACAGGTATCTCACAAAAATGTTCCCTTGTCAGCTAGTTGTTGCGGAGTTGTAGGTTTAATCTTTCTTCCAAATGGCTGCATATTGAATGAGTACTCATCCATACAGGAATATCCTTCACCAGTACTGATCACAGCACTGGTATGTGATAATAGGACTTCTTTTGGAGTTGCTTTGGCAAAATTAAAACAAGAAAAACAACAACAAAACCCCATCACCTCATGGAAACGCTTCTATTACTGAGCCTCTACAGAACTGTCTTTCTCTGTCGAGGAAAGACATTCAGTCCATTGTCAGACTTGTCTCTGAACTCTTTTGAAGAGGATCTTCACATTCTTTCCTAGGACCTGACTCAGTTCTTTCTCTTGTCCAAATGCACATACTGTACTGTCATGGTCTCACCCAGAAGAATCTCTTCTATTATATATCTGCCAAGAGGTGGTCAGATTTTGTAAAAGATGTCTAGTGAGCAGGAGCCCACTATCTTCAGGGTTAACCTGTCCCACTTTTGGATAACTCAGATTATTAGGAAGTTTTTTCTTATGCTGATTCTAATTGTGTTTCTGAAACATCCAACTATTGCTTATAGTTCTGCTGAGCAGAGGACAGTGACCCCCTCCCCTTCTTAGCAATAGCCTTCGAGTACTTGATGATCATTGCAGGAATGAATGACTGAAAAAGCATTAAGCAGGTTTTCCCAGGCATTGTGCAAATGCTGGGGATGCAAATGCAAAAAATAATGTTTCTGTCCTCAAGAAGCTTGAATTTTAATAGGGGGAGAGAACACATAAAGAGGAATGGTAGACACTGAAGGACATTTGATTTAGGATATCCCAGGGATGCTGAGTGGATCCATAGGACTGGTTAGTAAGATTCATTATCTTAATATTTTTTTTCTTGGTTACACATCTCTAATTTCTTCAACAAATCCATATGTGTGTATGTGTGTGTGCATACAAATATGTGTGTATATATATGTATGTACATATGTGTGCATATTTTTACACACACAGCATCCTGTTTACACTCCTCTGAATACTCACCAACTCATTAGTTCCCTCTTAAAATATTATTATTTGCCACAATTATTTTATACCTCAGGACTAATTGCAAAAGGACAAATGTCCCACTCAAAAAAATCTTCAGGGATATTGACTTTTTTTGGAGAAAATTTGAGAATGAACTGATTTCCCCTTTTTTTTTCTGAAGGCAAATCAACCTGTTCTTTGTGCACAACAGGGCAGTAGATAGAACAATGGACACGGAGTCAGGAAAATCGAATTCCCCATCCAATCTCAGTGATTCACTAACTGCGTGTCCCTGGGCAAATCACTGAAACTCTGTGTGCTATAGTTTCGGCAACTATAAAATGATGATAATCATAGCACCTACCTCCCAGGGCTGCTGTGAAGGTCAAATGAGGTGTTTATAAAGCTTTTGGTGTAATGCTTGGAATATAGTAGGCACTTGCTATAAAGCTTATTTCCTTTTCCCTCTGCTTTAACCAAATCTTTCTCCTTCACCCCTAACATTCAACTAGCTAATTCCTCCTTTGATATACCTCTAAGATCAGTTCCTTCCTCTACACCAGAATTGCTACTTCTATGAGCACCTTCCCAGACAGTCTCTGCACCCTCAAGTCAATGAATACTTACTAAAGCAGCGGTTCTCAACCTGGGGGTTATGTTCAATTTGTAACAATGAAAATACATCCTGTATATCAGATAGATTCATAACAATAGCAATATTACAGTCATGAAATAGCAACGAAAATAATTTTATGGGGGGCGGGGTGTCCACCACAACATGAAGAACTGTATTAAAGGGTCGTGGCATTAGGAAGGTTGAAAACCACTGTACTACAGCATCATGCATAGAACAAAGCAATATTTATCTTCCTAATACACATATCTGCCAGCCACATTTGCTCCCTGATCAAAACAAAACAAAAAAAGGAACAATAGAAACACAATTTCAACAATTTCCTGAAAGCCTTAGCAGCAAAACCCCAATGCCTCAGATCTCCCTTGGAATTCCATGTACGCTAGGCTACTGTATTGATTTGGGTAGCCATTTCACTAAGGTCATAAAACTATAGTCCTCATATATATAACTTATGCTTTGTTCATAAAAATGACTCAAATATCATGTTCATCTGACACTAACTATTAAGCACAATAATCAAATTAAAAGTGCTAGAGATGAGGAAATACTGTGTACAACTCAAATAGCTTTTGCAAAACCTCTTTAGTCAAGTTTATTGGAAAATCAATAAACGTGAGATGTTACTGCTTCCGGCCACTTTTGGAAGGGCTTTGTTTCCTCATTGGGAATAACAATACTTGTTGCTGTTATATCACAAGGTTGTTGAGGAGATTTAATGATATCATAAAATCATAGAATTTAAGAGTTGGGAGGGACCCCAGTGGTCGTCTCTTCTAACTGAAAAAGAATGCCCCATAAAACAGATTTGACAAAAGGGTATCTAGGTGACATTATGCAGGAGTTCACATTGCCCTAGTCACATAGTTCAATAAAAGATGCAGATTTGGGGGGAATGGAGGTGGAGGTGTGTGGGATTAAAAAGAAAAAGCACCTGACTCTATAGAGCTAAGGGAGTGGTGGAGGGATGGGTGGGAGGGTGTTTGGCAGATATTGCAATTTGGAGATTCTACCAGTAGGTGTCAGGGATACTTCTTAGACAATAGTGTAGATCAATGATTGCCCTCCTCCCTGAATTTCTATGGTTACTCTGGTTAGTTATGTATTTAAAAATAGACTTCCCACTGTTACATACTAAAAACCTACTCTGTGTTAACTCAGAGAACATGGAGATTTTGTTTAAACAAAATTTTATTGAAATATTTTGTTTTTATATATTATTTTCTCAATTTATTCCTCTTCACTCCCAGAAAGTTATCCCCTATAATAAAAGAATAAAATGGGGGGGGGGGAGTCCAGCAAAGCTAACAGAGAAAAAGTTTGACATTATTTGCAATGTTCTACATGTATCCTCTTCTAATCAGAAAAAAAAATGGTGGGGGCGAGGCAGAGATCCTATATCTCTCTTTGGGGCCAGGCTTGGTCATTATAATTTCATGGCATTCAGTTTTGATTATTTGGTGGCTGTTGTTTCCATTTATGTTTTTATCCCATTTATGGGTTTCTTGGTTTTGTTTACTTCCTTTTGCATAAATTCTTAAAAATCTTCCCAGGATTTTCTAGGTTTCTAGTTCTAAATTTAGTTACTACTCATAATCCATTTCCAGGATTTGCTTTTTCTTCTTAACTTTTTATGTACCTTCTTAAGAAAAAGAGGTTAGGTCTAAGAAAAGAGGGGTCTAGGAAGGGCTTTATATCAAAGAAATATTTAGTACTAAATATTTTCAATTTGACTAAAAATACTTTAAATATGTTTTTACTGGATGAATCTTTTCTGTTTCATTGGTAACAGGACAAGGGACTGTTTTCTTTTCTCCCACCCTCACTGAGGGCTAAGGCAAGCAAGGGAGAATTGTGGTATTTTTTTTTTCATAACTTGATAGGTTCCTAAGTAGCAGAAATAAACAAATCTCCTCTTCACCTCAGAGCTATTGTAAGGAGTGAGATAGTATGCAGAAGCAAACATTATGAGTGGATGGATAGATAGATATTTAGATAGACAGACAGATAGATAGATAGATAGATAGATAGATAGATAGATAGATAGATAGATAGATAGATAGATAGATAGACAGGCAGACAGATCTGAAGTAGTGATGCTTCAGAAGTTCAGAGTGAGGGTCAGCAAGTACCAAGAGAGGGTCTTGTTCTCTAGGGCAGACATTGGAAAGAAAGTGTGTTTTGAGATTATGGTCCAAATCTCCACTTTAAAAAATCCAAAGAGTAGAGGTGTAATACCCAACGTGCCCTTAAATACAATTTGTCATTATGTATGCTAACTAGAGCCATAGAAACACCAGTTGGACTGACACTTCTCAAAGCAGCAACAAGTCTTTATTAATCAGAGTGCGAACACTGAGCCCTCCAGGAACAAACCACCAAGCTAGTCCTGAGAGTTTCCTCTACAGAAGTTTTCTACCAGATCTCTGGACATTCAGTTCCCTCTCACACAGTCCAAGGCTCAGTGTCTCTCTCTCCTTGGATCTCATCCAAGATCCACCCTCTAACTGCAGATGTCTCCTAGGCTTCTGTGTGGGCCATCTTCTCTTTGCCCTCTATTCTGCTTCACTTGGTGATTATCTTATCATCTTCCAAGGATTTAATGATGGTTTCTATGCTGATAATGATCAAATCTACCGATTCTACCCTAAACTCTCTGTTAATGTCCAGTCTTGTATCTTCAACTACCCTGGAAACATGCATCTTTATCTGGATGTCCAGTAGGCATCCTAAACCCCAAATGCCCCAAATGGATCTCATCTTCCCCCCCCCCCCCCAAACCTCCCCCTCCTCTTACCTTCCCTGTTATCCTGGAGAGGAACATCCTTCCACCTGGCCCAGGCTCACAGCTTAGGAATCATCCTAGGTTCCTCCCTATCTCTCATTCCCACCTCTCCGGACTGTTGCCAAGGCCTGTAGATTTCACCTCTTCCTCATCTTCCAAATGCATCCCTTCTCTCCTCTGATACTGCCTCCCGCTCACCCCCTGCCAGTTTAGTGCAGGTCTCTTCTGGATCATTTCAATAGCTGCTGGTGGGTCTGACTGTCCCAGCTTTTTCCCCACTCCAGTCCATCTTCCACTCAGTCACTAAAATCTTTCTACTTAAACATTATCCTCTCCAATAATCTCTCTACTGGTTTCCTGTTGCATCAAGGATCAAATACAGAATGCTCTGCTTGCCATTCAAAAGCCTCCCACCTTTCTAGTCTTCTTTCACCTTACTCCTTGATAACTACTCTTTGATGCAGTGACCCTGCTCTCTCCACTGTTTTGTGAACAAGTCACTCCATCCCTCAACTCTTGGCATTTCCTCTGTCCCCCATGCCAGGAAGATTCTTTTTCCTCATCTCCACCTCCTGCCTTCCTTTGCTACTTTCAAGGTCCAACTAAAATCCTGTCTTCTAGTTTCCCAACCCTGATTAATATTAGTGCCTTCCCCTTTAAACTTTGTTTCCTATTAATTCTGTATGTAGCACACATTGTCTATGTTTGCTTATCTGTTGTCTCTCCTATTAGACTGTAAGCTCTTTCAGGACAGAGACTGTCTTTTGCCCCCTTTTGTATCCCTAGGACTTAGCCCAATGCCTGGGACATAGTAAGTGCTTAATATATATTTATTGACTGAGGAGGATGTGAGTTCCGTGGATTTAGAGGGACAGTCAGTATAAAGGCACAGAGAATATTGTGTGTGAGAGGCAACTAATAGGCCACTCAGACAGAACCAAAGAGTGATTTAAGGCAAGTAATGTGTGACAATCCTAGACAGACTGTCAGGGGCCAGATTGTGGAGAGCCAAGGGCAAACCATATTTTGTATTTTATCTGAAGGTAATAAATGGCTGCTAGAGCTTTGTGAGCAGGGGTGTGTGTGTGGGAGGGGGGAGGGAGCTGATACTGGAACAAGGACATCAATGAGGAGACCATTGAAATGCTCTGTACTGTGGCAAAGGTCCTATTGGTCTGTGGGAGGGACAGTCCAACAATTGCTTGGCTTCATTCCAGCAATGGGCTGATCTTCTCTTCCCCAGATCCTGGCCCTTCAGCCTTTGAATGCATGTCTCTCTGAGAGCTGCTAGGCCCCCTGTAAGAGTCAGTGGTCACTTGGTCATCCCTTAGGACATTATGAAGGTTTTTGGCTTGAGGAGGTCTGAGTTACTGTGACAACTTCTCCACGCTTTCCCTTCAGAAGTCTTAATTTCATTTCCCCTTGTCTGTCATTTCCTCCCTTAATCTCATCCTTCTATCAACAAAGAAGTGGCAGGATGCAGCTAACACTGCTTTGTGTAACCAGAGGCATGGATAGATGATTCCTTTAGAAGCACACAGGCAGAGTTGCTAAAATGGGGACTTAGCCTCATTTCTTCTGCTTTCTGCTTCACTAGGAGCTTTCTTTTGTCTGGAGCTGTATTTACCCTGAGCATCATTATTTTTCTATTCTGTCAGATGGTACCACTTGTTTTTAATTAATGTATTTATTTTTAGTTTTCAACATTTGCTTCTGTAAGATTTTGAGTTTTAATTTTTTCCTTTCCCTCTCTTCCCCCCTCCCCAAGACGGCATGAAATCTTATATAGGCTCTACATATACATGTGTGTATTATTGCAAGCACATAATGAGTTTCCTCATCTGTAAAATGAGCTGGAGAAGGAAATCACTCCAGTACCTTTGTCAAGAAAACCGAAAACAGGATCAGGGAGAGTCAGACCTTGACAACAACAAAGACTCCACAACAACCACCACACACTTTACAAAGCTGATCCTCACAACAACTGCGGGAGTTATGTACAACTGTCACCCCCCATTTTACAGCTGGGGAAACTGAGGTAAGCAGTGATTAAGTGACTTGCCCATGGTCACCCAGCTAGTGAGCCTCCTAGCTGCAGATCTAGAATTCTGACAAGCCACCTGTCACTGTTGACAGGGACACATATTGGGTTTGTGTCCTATGCAAGGTTTCTCGTAAATGGCAGATTGGAAGCCAGGGTTTCACTGTCCCAACCCAGTATTCTGTCTGCTATACCACTTGTCTCTAGCTCAGGAATTTTTGTCTGAAGCTTCTCTGAAATGCATGAAATAAAACACATGAGATTATGCAGGATGCTTATCTTAATGAAATACAGCAATTCCCTTATTTATCCAGCCCAGGTCCGGTCCATAGACATCTTGAAGCCTGCCCATGGAAGCGGGGGTGGGGGGTGGCCTGGAGAGGAAGAGAGTCTTTGGAGCCCAGGTTAAGAACCCTACTCCAATTCAAGCTCCTATTAGAAGCAGCTGGTGGTTCTGGGGATGGAGCACTGAGTTTGGACTCAGGAAGATCTGAGTTCTAATCTAGCCTCAGAAATGTACTAGCGGTGTGACCCTGGCCAAGTTATGTTGAAATCTCTTGATGCCTCAGTTTTCTGAACTGCAAAATGGGGGTAATCATAGCACTTCCCCTGGGGTTTTTGTGGGTTAGAGAAAACACTTGTAAGGAGTTCTAAGCCCAATTCCTGGCAAATAGTAGGTGCAACATAAATTCCTATTTTCTTGCTAGGACTATTACAAAGCCCAAACTCACTACCCTTTGCCAGTCTCTCTTCTAATCCAATTCTCCACAGCTGGCAGAGTAAGGCTCCCAGTGTCTTAGTCAGTGCTGTCTCCTGCTCAGAAATCTTGAATAACTTCCTGATGCCTAATGAAGCAAACCTCAAGTCCTGAGCTTGACATTCAAGGCCTACCAAAATGTATTACTTTCCCAGTCTTCTCTGAATCCCTTTTGTAGATTCTAGACAAACTGTACTGCTTTTCTTCAAATTCCACTTGGCCTCTCCTGCTACTTTTTACCCCTAGAAGACTCCAGCTCTCTTATCTCTATTTGTTGAAATCCCTGAAAGATTCCTATGTTAAAGACCCAGGTCAAAGTACCTCTATTTTTAAGCCTTCCCACAAGTCCATAGTCAAGGTTTGTGGGGATTATAATTGCCCAATCTGCAAGAAAAGCCCAAAGCGGAGCTCTGAGCCAATGGCACTTTTTATTAAAGGGTCTGATGCCTTCTCCAGTGAAGTGGACCTCAGGTCTTCATGGTCTGAGAAGACCAGGGCCTTAACTTTACTCTGCTTGATACCTGGACAATATAGGTGAGGCAGACCACAGATACAGAATCCCATTGGTTGACAAACAGGTTAGTGAGCAGACCTTAAGAGATACGGTGCTATGCAGGCTGATATGCAGACCCATGAGAGGGGGTTGATAAATGGCTTCCAGACATTTACATGGGTTGCCAGGCTGGTAGAAGGGCAGACCATAAACTGGCAAGCTGTGCTTATGGTCGTGTCCTTATGTTGGGTAACAGAGAGATGACAAGAAATGGAGGGGGAACAAGGTTAGCTGGAGTTCTTCTCATGTAATTGAGTCCCCTCTGGCATGCTGGGCTTGGCCACCATAACAAGGAAGAACAAGGGTGGAGGTTTTCTGGTTAGCTTCCTGTGATTGGGCAAGCGAACTTACAATCTGTGGTTTGAAGCTTTGGTGCTTATGACCAATTTATAATCGCCACTCCTATGGAATCATATCAAATTGATTAATACTGACAGTAATAAAATACAGGTCCAATAAATCATGTCAGAGGTTTCTTTCTTGGGGCTCATGTGACATTTTGTTTGTATCACTCAGAAACCTTGGTCCCTCCAGAAGACAGTACCATGCTTATCGCTGGTTGCCCTCTCCAGGGTGAGTTGCTCCTTCTCAACACAGAGGCCAAGATTGGCAGTTGGCTCACCCTTTGCTCTCCCATGATATTTGCAGATCCCTCTCTGTGCCTCCCGTACTCTACAATCTTCTGCCCCTTGAGATCCACTGTGGCCATTTCTGTAATTCTGGTCCCCTCTCTCTTCCCAGGGCTTTCAGTATCTGGCTTGCAGTTTTCTTCTCCATTGACAGTCTGGCCCTTAAGCTCACAGACTATAACACGCATTAATGTCCCCTTGAGCAGCTTGACTTCCCTGTTCATGAATCTCATGACCCAAGAGTCCGTGTCAGTCACCCAATGAGATGGACCAAGCCCAGATCTCAGGGTCACAGACAATGATAAACCTGGAGCAGATTGCCACATGAACCATTGGAGATAATGCCCACATTGCTGAGAGAGCAGACACATTGGCAATTTGAAACATAAGCTTTGAGACTCAATTGAAAAGGGCACAGTATGCAAAGGTTACTTTTTACAGAGGAATGAACTTGGGCCTTGGAGTCAGGAAAGGTCTGGGTTTGAATCCCCCCACATTATACATTCATTATACAGCTCAGTTTAACTTCTCAGAATCTCATCTCAAGTGAAAACCGTTTTTCATAGAGCGCCTACCTCAGCGGTCTTCATGAGGATCAAAAGAGTAGGTATATATAGCACATTTTACAAACCACACAACACTTTATACATGTCAACTACTCTTACCATGATTGTTATGGAATATATACCTGGAGTCAGGAAGACCTGAGTTCAAATCTGAATTCAGAACCTTCCTAGCTGGGTGATCTTAGGCCAATCACTTAACTCTGTCCTACAAGGAGGACATAGTAGAGCTTAAACTGACCCCCCTCTTTCCATTCCCAAAAATCGTTGTGAGCAGCAAATGAAATATTACATGGCAAAGGCTTTGCAAATCTTAAAGCCCTACAGAAATGTTAGCTCATACTGTTGACTCTTATTAAGGTAGGCAGATCAGATAAGCAGACTGCAGTTTGGTCCTGGAAAATGTTCCCTAATGTATCTGCCCTCCCCTGGTAATGGGCTGCCCCACGAGGCAGGCTGTGGGTCCCCAGGAACAGAGGTCTTTAGGCTTCTCTCAGGAACATTGTAGGGGAGATTTCTGGCCAGGCCCAGATTGTACCAACTGTCTTTCTAAGCCCCTGTCCAGTTCCAAGATTCTTAGAACTCTCTAATTGCCCCATCCTCAGGTTATCTGAACCCGGGGCCAGGCCTGGCACCTATTCCCTCTACTGGTTTCCATGCAGCCCTCTGCACCCTGCTGGTTCCCAGTGAGTGCCTTGTGCTGGGCTAGCTCCAGTTGTACTCGGGTCCAACCTGGGCTCAAAAGAGCCAGGGGGAGGACTGTGGGGTCCAGACCTAGCCAGGGTGTCAGTGTTCTGAGGACCCCCTGGCATGCTGGGTAGCTTGGCTTTCAGTGGGCAGACTTCTCTGCTGGGAGCCTGGGATACTTCTCTCCTCTTTTTGTTAATCTCACAGCAGACCTTGGACTCTGCCAGGGGACAGGACAAATAACCCTGCTTCTGGGCGGGACATAACTTTGGCTGTTCTTTAGGGGAAGCAGGTGGAGGAGGAGGTGAAGGAGGAGAAAAAGGAGGGGAGGAAGGAAGAAGAAGAGGAAGAGGAAGAGGAGGAGGAGGAGGGGGAGCAGGAGGAGGAGGAGGAGGGAGAGCAGCAGGAGGA